>OU893332.1:0-600000 GCA_918026875.4 Diatraea saccharalis | reverse complement strand
AATATTTTAGGATTTTTTTAAATGAAACTAGTTTGAAAATATTTTTTTTTTTATAGTCATTAGAGAACATTTTCAGAAGTAGTTTATTGTATTTTGATATATTATAAATTCTTAGATATTATTCCCAAAGTAGTAAATACCCTTTGAAGCAATACATTATTCCAAAAATAGGGTGTCCCTTAAATATCGAGTTCGATAGATTTTGTTTATAAAAAAATCCAACAATTATAACCCATACCGACTTGCGATTTAGATGTGCGACTAAACGATGCGTTTGCAGCGCGCTGTGGAGCTTACAGCGTCGTGCAGTTCGTGCTATAGAGCCGGACGCCGGACCGCATCACACCATAACGATACGCTTCGTTTGGCTACGTGTCCTATTGTGGCATATTACGCGGGTACCTACTAGATACTCTGCGCCCTTATATTCAGTTGTCATTTCAGACGTGATTTTTTGGCTTAAATAAGGATAATATCTCAGTAATATTTTAACAAACACTGTGTACTACAAAAGGTATGGCTATCCTAGTATTTTTGGAAAAAATTGTTTTATATTTTTTGCTGTAACTTTTGTGGTTGTTTACCTTACTTATTTTTATATGGTATAAGTATTTATTGTTGATAATTTTGTATTGGAAAAGAATAAACGACGACGATTTGTATCAGGAGAGTCATATTGCACACTGCTGAGAAGGCATGTAGATACTATGCTAAAAAGCAAACATATTAAACTATAAAAGTGACTCTGGCTAATATAGTAATAATCAATTTCATGTCTTTAAATAAAGATTATCATATTTGTTGTGATATACCATACAGTATTTCAGCAATCAACGTCGTGCACAGCGCTGTCGCACCACAGAGGATAAATCAATTGAAACCTTCGTTATCTTAGGAGATCGGTTTAATTTGATTGAACATCTAATTTATGACAGCGATACTTGTTTTCAACGCTGATTAAAATATCAGGACTAAACTTGGTTTTCGACAAACTTCGAAGCTAAGTCGGCACGGATTATGGTCATATTACTATTATAATTTTAACACTTTTGTTTCGAAATATAACTTTTTTTTTAATATAAAGGAGACCCTATTATCCGAAAAAAAATAACTATTACAAACTATATATATATAATATCAGCGGTACTTTCAGAAATAAAAGTTATAATGTTTATACCCAAATAGGTTTAATTAATAAAATGTCTTATAGATAAATACACCAAAAAATCGACACTCGCAGGTGGTCGAGCCTACAATCTTTCATAACCCTTTAGTTACCTGAAGTCGAAAGTGACGAATTCGTCATAAACTATTTCCCTTCCCCTATGAAATTTTAATCAGTCGAAGAAGTATTTCTACAAATATTTTTGATTGAGCCGAAAATATGGTCTAATTATTATATTTGATAAAATTGCATTTCCAAAGATAAATATACAGAGATACATTTATGAAAAGGTGGGCAAGGTTAATGCAAAACGTAACTTCGTTAATCGTTAGAGCGTTAAACGTACTAAAACAGCTCAAGTTAAGAGTAATCGTTAAATGGTAACAATCATATTATAGTTTTACCTAGTTCATATGTACCTATTGATCGAAGCGACTTGGTTTTGCTATACAGGTAAATAAAACTAGCAATCATTATTTTAAACATTTATTAACATTAAAGATTTTAGAGAAGCTGGTTCACCCAGAAATGTAGTATCAGTAACACAGTTTTAGATTTAGAATCTAACCAAGTTAAGATCGAATTCTGAATATACTTAGCTATCGTAGCAGCGGCAACCTTAAGTTTTTTTTTGTCTTAGAAGTTAAAGCGTTAAACAATATCTTAACTTCGTTAATTAACGATTAACGGTTTAACGATATTCTGCCCAGCTAAATATTTATTTTATAGAAACTTACTCAAAAATAGATCATTGCGAATGCAATATTTATCAAGTATAATAGTTATAATTATTTAATATTTCAATCTCTTTTTTAGCCATAATGTAAACAATTTGTAGGTACCGAACCTGTTTCTATATATAATGTAATATCATCTACTGACAACAACTGACTACAATATGACAATATGCTCATGTGGCTCGTGCACCCTACCTATTGTAATGTTCAATTTATTTAAACAAACAACAAACATTGATTTCTATTCATTGTTGGGGCTGGGCCGTAGACTATTACGGGGTCACAAGTGGTGGATTGAGAACGGTAACAAGATAAAGTGGCCAGTGGTGCATCAATCAAATAAGCAGCTCCTGATCCGCAGCAGTGCCAGCGTTGCTAGGACGTTTACAACACTGTCAGGTGGCAAATAAATGTCGGTACTAAACAGGCAATTCTCTGGTGTCAAGCAGCATGGCATCACTATCGTCAGTTCGAGGCGGAGAATGATAATTCCGGAACTGTTACTGTACTGGCACCAGCGGGCTCGTCGCACCGGTTGCTGTACTGTGATGTGGGGGAACCACCACACTACAAAAGCTTTCAAAAAATGACCGGCCTCCACAACGTGAATCTTGCGTGGCAGTGCGAGTCCGGCAGGATCAGGAACAAAACTGATTAAGTCGCACACAAAAAAATAAACCAAAGAAAATTTATATCAGTAAACTCGAGAATAAAAATATCAGTTCGAAATGTAGTAATAAGTTCGACAATTATATAGAACTTTGTAAAAAATATTGTTATCGATCTTTTAGGATAATTTTCCTTCTATTATTATTTTTAAACATTTTTTGAAATCTACCAAAATTATAAAACCAAAAAGACAAATTAAGAAAGGAGTAAGACAAAAATGTCCGATGCCACCGTCGATTTTAACAACTTTATTGAATGCACTTTTCAAATATTCTGGAAGCTTATTTGTGGGAGGTGAATATTACAAATATTGGCACTTTGATGCTCCCATTGGTGGGCCCCAGGTCTTCTTTATTCATGGAATTCGGAGAATCAAAACAAATACAAGCAAAGCTAAAATTTCATGGTCCGCTAAATTCCCATTACTGAGAGAAAGAAAGCAAAATAAATAATTTATGGAGCAGGCAAGATCTGCATCTGTACCAACGAGTTATAAAGATGTAGCAAGTGGAAGTTTCACACGGAGAGAGATTATAAGCGTTTGAGATGGGGTGTTGACGTAGGATGGAAGTGTTATTATGGGTTAAATAAATAACCGCTGCTTATCACTACATTGTAAAAAGTTAATAATTCATTCAGGGTCATCGTGCCATCGTCATCCTGCTTTCATAATAAAGTCCCGAGCAACGATCAAAAATTAAACTCGTTGTGTGGTTAAGCACCATGCATTTTTATATTTTTTTGTATTATAATGGAAAGATACTTTAGTCTCGTTATTTTTCAACCGGATTTCTCTGTATAATTAAAATATGTAGAAAAAGTAACCATTATTGCGTTTCTTGTTGGTTCTTCTCTGTACAAAGTCTCCTTTGCGAACCGATGGCATACTTCTTCTAATATCCTAGACTAAATAAATAATATTAAATTTAAATTAGCAGGGCAGAACGAAAAATGAATAAATACTGAATTGAGGATGGTCAAGGCAGTCAGGTGGCTATTAATACTACAGAAAGCAGGTGGGGAAAGAAGTTGTAACATTTGTTACCATTCCGGCAGGGAAAGTAGAAATAGGGGAAAAGAAAACAAAGACAACCACACAAAGAGAAAGTAGGAGTCGTGCCGTATCAAGAAATAAAGAACAAGGTTATAGAGCGAAAGAGGGGAGTATAGTGCGTGCTCCATCAACAAGACCATAGTTCTAAAATAAAGAAGTTTATTTGTTTGTCCTTTATATGTTTCAACACCTTTTTGATCAAAGATCAAATCAAAATGGATTTCGGCGTTCAAAAAAGCGGTTAATTTCACTCACAAATTTTGGTTACTCCGTTCATCTGACGCTTTGTCTGAGTTAATCTTATGCGTTCCCACTCTCAGGCCACTATTGTTAATGAAAAACAAGCACTCAACTTCGAAAAATTTGGATTTCAGAAAGACCCCTATTTTTGCTTGGAACTCAACAGATTAACTAAGCTGGGCATTCTTCCACCGTTTGCAAGCCCTGTCCTGAGTTCTGAGAATGCCTGCGAGACATCCTAGCTAAAAAAGCTATATTTTTATATCGTAATATCCTATGTAATTATCCCAAATAATTAATTTTAAAAGGGAAATTCCTTACCATTACCTCTTTAATTGTTATTAATTTTTCAATACAATGGATATGGGATTTGATAGTTACAACTCTCCATTTCTTATAGATAATTATTAACTATCCAATCTATACCTACATAAACAACCTTCAAGCACCCTTGGACAAAATAATATTTATAATTCTCTTATAGCTTAAGGATCCACAACTCGAAAGGATAACGTGGAATCCTTACACGATAACTTTATTTTCATTGTTTTTTCTCTATTCGGTTGTATCTGATCATCTATTTATCTGTCACAGTTGATTTTCTTCAATACAACTGGACTGATCGAGTCGAAAGTACGTATGTGTAAGGTAAATAAACTTTTTTGGGGGTAGGAGGAGTTAATAAGGAAATAAAATAATTTTGAAATTACTAACATGAACACTTTTCTAATAACCGCATCAAAATCGGTTCAGCCAAACGCGAGATAATCGCGGGCAAACATATCTACATACATACAGGTCAAACTGAGAACCTCATTTTTTAGAGACAGTTCGAAATAGGCGAATTTGACCATTCCTAATACCCTGGTTTCCGAAACTACGACTAAAAATAGATAAAAAATTCAGAAAATAGTTTTTTTACTTAAAGATTCTAGGAATAATTTCATACAAATATAGAATTTATTAGATTAATAGGCCTTGGTGCGCGAGTCCCACTCTTTTTTTATATTAAATACACTACTTATTTAACTGGATCTATATTTTAATAATATTATAAAGTGCAAAATTTTGGTTATTTCTTTGCTTCGAATAGGCTCCGTTACTACTGGACTATTTGAAAATTTACGCGACCAAAGTTACCGGAGAACAGATAATATTATACAAAGTTTCAACCCTACTCTACTATCAACTGCCTATAAGGGCTTCAGTTCGCGTTTTTTCAGTTTTAAATTAGAATGTATTGTTTACATGTAAACAATTAGTTTGAATTTAAAACTGACGATAACAACGAATTTGAAGAATATTATTCTATAAATGAAGAATATTTCTTCTATACTAATATAATAAAGTATAAGTATAAGATTTGAGTGTTTGCATCTAATAGGCTCCGAAAGTGATTTAATGATTTAAATTTATTTTTAACCTACGACAAGCCACATCGTTTGCGGTTGACCTAAGTGTAATCACTTGCTAAAGTGGCTAGGTAGTTCAAATGTGAAGTCTCTACGATCCGCGGTCAAGCCTGCGCTAGGGCTGCGCGTTATGTCGAAGTCAGTTAGTATGTTTGTTTCGCCGAAAGAAATTGCTATTTCCAAGATATAAACATTCGACTAATTAATAAAATAATATCAAATAATAATATTATATTCTGTAAGTATTCGCCAATAGCAGATTATACCAAAAGAGATAAGTCACACAAGTTTGCGCGTTTTGAGAGATTGCCAGGTAGATGCCCAGTTGCACAAACGTCCTTTAAATTGCCATTAGTTTAAAGCGACATTACCGATACAGATTTCGAATTTAGAATATTCATTAGATCTCAAATTCGTCATTAAAACTTAATTAACGTTTGCGCAACTGGGTCTATCATAGTTACAATTGAGGTGGTTCATTAATTTGTATACTTATGTTTCATTTTACATTTTATTATTGAAATCCTACATAAGCATACTAAAGCGGGAATCATATCGAGCGTGTTTCGTCGTGCTTCACATCTCCACGACACGCGAGGAAGATAGAATTCCCGCTTAACAATAAGCAAATGTGGACTAAACTAAATAAAAGCATAATAGATAGATTAATATCTAGACAAAAGCGGCATTCATGGAAACTTCAAAGGCGGCGGCTTACTGTAAATATTTACAGTACGGTCACACGCTCTTCGCAGATTTCACAGTAGGGTCTGTACGGGCGACGCGCGTACTTACGCGAGTCATGTTTCTCGTCCACGGGTGGCGGCGGCGGTGGGGGGGGCGGCAGTTGCTGCTCGAGGGCGTTCACGCAGTTCATCATGCTGCCGTACAGCCGACTGTCGCGGAAACTGTCCCTGCACACACCATCACCATCAACTGGCTTCGAACTCAAGTTTCGAGATGAGCACATACATTTGGTCGCGTTCCTTGGAATTCCTGAAGGCGGCGGCTCGGCACCCGGCCCCCTCTTCTTGTATTTCCGAGTTTAACCTTAAGATGACACTTCATTGAATCCGTTTATTGGCGGAGGCTTGTTGTGTTATGTGTAAAGCACGATGCATAATATATCGTGGATAATATAGGTAATTTTATGTAATTAATGTCTGTAACCTCGCATTATCGTTACCGTATAAAGAAAAGTATGGCATATTGGACCGGCAGTTATATTTCGAAATTTTATTTAAATTTCATTTTTTGCGACACAAATGGAAACGTATCTTATTAGTATCAGCCATATTGATTTGTTGTGATATTGAGAGTGATTAAAATTCTTGTATGTTCTTTCTTTTTAATGAGGCGAGATTTTAATAAGGCAACACATTTTTTTAATTACTTATGGTAGGAGAATTCCGAAGCTTATCAAATAAATTTATTAGGAGCAGCTTGAATATGGGGAGTGCGTTGCATAGTCGTATAGCCTGAAGAGAGAATGAGTTTGAAATGAACTCTGTACGGTGAGAAGGAGTAGCGAGAGGCTGCAGCCGTGTGAAGCACCTAGATATTTCAAATATCCAGCTACACTTGAATCTTTAATGGTGCAATGAAGGGTAGAGAGCACCTTCAGATGTCGATACTGGCGAATAGTTAAGCATTATAACTTTTTCCTAAAATAAGAGATACGACCGTTATGAAGAAAGAAAATGAAATGTATGTAATCATTAAGTAATCGATCCAATCTGTTGAGAAGTTCCTGTGTGATATCAGTGTAACACACATCAGCATAATCTATAATGATAAAAATGATTGATTTGATTAAAAGGATTTTAGAGGAAATAGGAAGCAAATTTCCGAATTAGTAGGAAGACCTAAGGATACCAATGACTTTGTGACTAATAGATTCAATCAGTGTTTATAAAAGTGTTAAAGATGATTGGCGCTATCGAAATCATATTCAACTTTGCCAAAAGACGAGCACTGTCCACGATGATGGTCTGGCACTTGTAAAGATTGACACCATTCTAAAAAGTATCAGACTAGTCTAAGATATTTTGTAATTCCTTATTAATTTAGTAAGATATATTATCCAAGTCAACTATTCCAGTTTGAGCATAAATCCGCAGGTCTTCCGTGTACTGATGATGAGAGTTACCGAGAACAGATGAAAATTAAGAAGAGAAGGGGAGAAAGTATACCGCCTTGTAGAACACAAATTGCCAGCCTGTCCTTTGTACGAACCGCCTGCTGACGTCCCAGAAGATAGAAAAAGAACTAGTCTGCCTAGTCTAAGTAACGCAAGGAGAATGTCAGAGTAAAAAGCTTTGAAAACGTTAGAGAAATCAATTAGAACTGATACTGTTAGCCGTGACATGCCCATGCCATCAAGTAAATCCTTAGTTATATTTTATAAAGCGGTAATGGTGCTATGACCTCGACGAAAGCCAGACTGATACTGGTTCAAATTATGATTACTGGCTACTCAAGCAGACAGTTAATTAGGGACATTGACTTTCATAGCTTTCGATATAAATAACACAATAGAAATTGGTTTAATACTGCTGGGTTATTCGCTTCACATGTGTTTTGCAACGAATTATAGGACAGGTTCCAGTAGATAGGGAGAGAGATTTATTATGTGAGTGATAATTGGTAGTGTACTAACCAGAATTGAAAGAATCATCTGCCTACTAAGACCAAAAAACTAAGAATCAAAATCCGTGAATTATAGAGATCTAACCTATATAAAAAGCGTTATGAAAAATGGCCCAATTTACCATACTTAATCTTATACATCATTATATTTTCAGCATGTATTTAAAAAATCATCTCAACTTAGATTAAAGTGAAATTAATGAATAAAGTAAATCACGGTTATGAATGTCCCATATATTTTTAAATTATTGTGAATGTGAGAGGTTGTGATATCACTTCTGACCTATGTTGGTGACGCTTTATGATATATATACCGTAGAAATTGTCTGACCCCGTAAATTCAATGAAAATTTGATACAATATACTTGTCTAGAGTTTATATTATGTATAATTTGTATAGTAATGTATTTTGTGTGATGTCGGAGCCTTAATATTGCAACCGTAAATTATAAACAATCCCATCATCATCATCTTTTCAGTCAGATAACGTCCACGACAAATTCTTCAGAATCAGTCCGAAACCTTGAGGTCATTTTCGATCAGTTGCATTCAGTCAGAAAGAAAATGTTAGCTGCGCACAGATCACTTGATCGATTGCGGAATTTACCTACACATACCAAAATCACATTTGCACATTTTTTCTGCATCGTTAACTATACTGATGTTTGTTATACTGATCTGTCTAAGGTACTCTTCAACAAACCGGATCGTTTTTAGAATATAAGTATCGGATTCATTCACAATTTTGACAAACATGACTACGTGTCACACTTCCGTTCCAAAGAAAGTGGCTTTCCATTCGCCGGCGCAGAGACTTTACATACTCTGACATTACATTACTCGGTTCTTTCTCTACCTATGTTACCTCCTTATCTAAAAAATGTTTTACTTTTCAAATCCCCTCTTCACACTGCACTCTGCGTTCTTCATTAAACTCAAACCTCGAAATTCTATACTCCTTATAGATACTCCTTTTCCGTACATGCTGTGAGCCCGTGAAATTCATTGCCAGAAAAGTAGAGTCGCCTTCTATCACTAAGTTGACGTTTTTAATCCTTTAAGGTTTTAGTAAAGCATTCAATTCTGTGGATTTTGTGATATTATTAGCAATGTTGGTTTCTTTTGATGTATCTCCACCGGTAATTGATTGGTTTCATAGTTACCTGTATGGGCGGTGGTAGCGCATTTCTGTGGGAACATATTTCTCATTTTGGTGCGACACAACGGCCGAAGTTCCGCAGGGTGGCGTTTTTTCCCTCTCCTATTCTCTTTCTTCATTAATTCCTCTACCTATAACTCTTCCTCTACCTTCATCCTATCACACATGTATATGCAGAGAACTTTCAAATTTATCCTATAGAAAGTCTGTCAACAGCAATTGCCACCACTAACAAAGATCTTCAACATATTTCGGTTTGGACTCAACGAAATGGTCTGATAATCAACCTACGAAAATCTCAGGCAATTATTATCGGAAGTCATTAGTATTTCCGCAGGAAAGATTATAATATATTACCACTTATTTTGGTGTTCTAATACATATTCAAGATAATGTTAAAAATGTAGTCATCACGTATGTGAAGTCAGTAAAAAATATTTGGTGCATGTAGCTCGCTCACACGACTTAAGAATCTTTTGCCGACTAAGACGTAAATTGCTCTTGTGCAAACCCTGCTTCTCTCACTGCTTGACTATGCCTGTTATATATTCCTGTTATATAGACATAAATGTTGAGCGTTTTCAGAATTTATGTATCCGTTTCATCTTTGGTCTACGTAAGTTTGATTATATCTCTGAATATCAAGCTCAAATTTAATGGCTACCCATCTATCGTAGAAGAGTCTGTCACATCCTTTCACTTTATCTTATCTTTTTTAATCTACACCGCACTATTTTAAAGAACGCTTCATCTTTTACTCTTCTAACCCACTTCGAGATTTGAGGTCTTCCCATAACTTATCCTTTGTGATCCTTCTCTATACAAGTGATTTCTAAGTCAAGTCATTTTACATCAGAGTTACTAAGTTGTGGAACTCACTGCCTGTAAATATCAGATGCGCGAAAACACGGAATTCTTTTATTAAACTAGTCAAAGAACATTCCTCAAGCTGTATTTATTAGGTACCCAGATATGTTTATTATTAGTATTGACTTGCACCCACTCCCTGCTTGTTCTTTATTCATTTATTTTCCGACATAAAGACCGCTTTTTGTATACTACTTTTTTATTTTGCTTCTTTGTAATGTGTCCTTTGTAGTGTCCAATAAAGAATGTTTTATTATATCAGTTGATAATTGAAAATTAAATTTACGATAACAATATCAAGGCTATTGTAAAGTGAATATTATTTTGAAAAATAACAAGAAAAATCTGACCTTCCGTTAGAGTTCCGGAATAAAGCCAATATCTCCTCGAAGGTCTTATTTTTCGTTTCAGGAACTTTTTTATAAGTAAATATCCAAAAAACCGCAAGAAATACACTAAAAGGCAGGAATGTATAGTTCTCCAGTAGTGCCTGTAAAAAACATTGACACCACATTTAATGTATTCAACCATTAAATCTTGAGATTAAGTATAAAAACACTCTCATATATAAATAAGCAACATTGCATATAAAGCAGAGCAGCTACCTTGAGTTTATTTTTTTACACTAATGAATCATGGAAACAACCAAGGTATTTCGTCCTAGTTAAGATTTAGTTGTTACATCGTTCTCCTTTTGAGTCAGTACGTGTATGATTTCACGAGTAATTGCATATAGAAGTAGTATTTAAAACGCAGTCATACCTTCATGCTGGGGAAGCCTATTCCGACCACGAAATTGGCCATCCAGTTGACTAAGACGGCGATGGCCATAGCGCTAGGTCTCGGTCCCTGCGAGAATAATTCGGCAGTGATCAGCCAGGGAATCGAGCCCGGTCCCAGCGCGAAGAACACCACGAAGCTCAGGGTCGACACCACAGACAGGTAGCTCATCCAATCGATCATTTCCTGGACATACCCGAAGAACTCCTATCAGATGATAGCATGCCAGTTCTTTCCTGTCTGCCGACCGGATATTATAATCGCAAACATAAAATGCACGCCACACGGTATATAATCTGTTTGTGCGTTATGAACGAGTAGGTATACCGTCAACGTCCATACTCGCTGTGAAGTAGTGAGAACCGTTATGCGTAATAGTGAGGTGCTGTCTGCTTCTGAGCAGTGTTCTGTGAGCCAGCTTCATATGCGTGACCTAGTTCCCCAGCCTTCGACCTGGTGTGTGTCGTCGGTGCTAGTGATGTCTATCTTTTATATTTGAGATTATAATTTTATTTACAAAACCCTTCACTAAAGAGATTCCGGTATCGGATACAGGAAAGTCGAATTTAGGGGGGAGGACAACTACTTTGAAGCAGAAGCAAAGAAACGATGACAGTGAAATAAAATAATGTTGACACTCGCGGGGTGCATGCACTCACTGCAAACTATAGACCAGTGGCGTGGCTAGCGGATCCGGGACGTTGTCTGTTCAATCAATGCTAGAAATATCCGCTAACTACGCCACCGCTATCGATATTCCGAGATTTATCGAAAGATGGGATGAACCAATTGAAATTTAAAGTATTGTCGTGGGGAGTTAACGTCGTGGAAGAAGCAATGCGCTACGACTACAACTAACTATACTTTTTAGATGGTACTTCGATAAATTTTATTTCGAAAGACATTAATATCATACTGAACAGACTAAAAATATCAAATCTGTTAATGCGCTTTTAAATAGTTAGTTATACACTGTGTGCAGCTGTAATTATAAAGTTTTTTTTATTAGAAGTTACAGTGCAGTGTAACTCGGGCAACAGTTTATAACCTGTTCAACCCTTCAATAACCTATCATCATAATCCGAGGAGTACCGACTAAAAAGATATCGTTTCAAGTGTTCTAAATAAAATCAAATATTGAAAAATTTCAAACACCTCATGCTTATCTATAAATAGAAAAACAATTATAAATAAATATTGAAATATACATAATAAATAGGTAAAAGGGCGGAAGTAATTTTTCCTTTATTTCCCATAACTTACTTTAATACTGGATGCCCTGGTGTACTTCGTATTACCTCTCACCGTATAAATGTTCCCTGGACTAAGACAATCATTTCAAACCCAAAATCATCCAAATCGACCCAACAGTTATCGAGTTTTACCGAGACAAACGAACAGCATTTGATTTTTATACTAATATTTAAAGATGCTACTCAGTTACCCTCTAAAACCGTAACCTTAATTGTTTAATATTCTTTCGAATCGTTTTCGAAAAACGTTCTGGTAGTACTTAAAAAGATCACACCTCGTTCCCTCCTTACACAGACAGACAGACGGGTAACCTGTTCGGTGTTGTAATATCATAAGCAGTAATTTAAAGGACACACCTTTATGAGAAACGAAATGGTGATGAAAATGGAGAAGATGAACATCCCCCCGAGCCCGTATAGGTGCAAGGTCCGTCGGCCGGTGCGATCCATCAGCGGCAGCGACACCAAGGTCATGCCCACCATGATGGCGCCGATGCCCATAGTCGCGAACTTAGCCGACTCGTCCGTTAGGCCGGAGGAGGTGAACAGGAACGTCGAGTAGTAAAACACCTGACATGATTGTAGAAATGATTAACTCGACATTCAAGGAATTAGCTTTTATTATTATTGTAACAAACACACTCCTCACAAAGTACAACCTAGCCAAGCCAGCCTCCATAGTTCCATAGATAATCTCTAACCGACAATATAATATGCGCGGGCTGTCATTAGTGTTGCCCTACCACAACAATGATAATACATACATATAATGAAATAACGTGTATTGTGTATCTTTACACAGTATATTGATTCTAACGTGATGATGGTGTAAGAAAGGAAGTTAACCTGAAGATGTTGTGATCAATGAAAATATGACAATCAATGGATTTTATAAAGTATTGATGAACTTTCACTGTATTGTAACATCTTTTCAAAATTATTAATGCCGCTATTATAATTATTGGGAACACACCAACTACTTACTCTGTAAGCACTTAAGGCCGCTGCTTAGGTATATAATACGGTATTTATTATACTTATTATTGTTGAAAATATATATATACATACATTTGAATGATTATAAGTCAGAATTCTTTGACTTACAATATTAATAAATTCTGTAAAACGCATTACAGGATGTGTAATATTTTTCATTACACACATTACTGAATAAATATTAGACAACATCACATGCATTCCTTTAACCACAAATTAAGCAGCTACTTGAGAGAATCAAATAAATAATTCGAAATTCGAGATCATCTAATCAGTCTATACTGTTATAAATACTTGCGAATGTCAAAAGCTACATTGGCTTGCAAATCTGCTTTGTACTGGAAAGAATCGGAAAGAAACTCAGAAAGGCTGCTTTTTATCCGTGTTTTATTGTAGACAGAGAAGTCCAAATAAAATTGCACCACAACTTTTAGACTCGCGATAATAAGCAAAAAGCCCGACTGGGAATTGATCCTAAGAATCCGCGACTCCTTGAAACCGGGCCGGTCATAAGAAGGGTGATAAAAAATTTATTATCTCGAGCTCCACTGCTATTTGTAAGGTACATTAAACCAATGAGTACCTCGGTGGCGTAGTGGATAAGCGCCGCGGCTCGCGATCGTAGTCGTTAAGCAACTTTCGCAAGGGTCGGTCACGGGATGGGTGACCAAAAAATTATTATCTCGAGCTACTCCGTGCTTCGGAAGGCACGTTAAGCCGTTGGTCCCGGCTGCATTTGCAGTCGTCAATACCCTCCAATCCGCATTGGGCCAGCGTGGAGGGTCATGGCCCATCCTCCTTAACCATCCATAGGGAAGGCCTGAGCCCCTGCAGTGGGGACGTAAAAGGGCTGGTGATGATTAAACCATTGGTACTGGGTGCATCTGCAGTCTGTAATACTCATCAATCCCTACTGTGCCCGAATTGTGGCTTATCATCTGTTCTTTCTGTTTAATTCCATCTATAGGAATAGCCGGTACCCAACAATGGGGATATTAACAGGCTGATGGTAAAATTCAATAATATATAAATTAAAAAGAGACCCCTCTTTTTTAACCCCTTTTTAATTCAAATCAAATCAAAATCAGTCTCATGGCGAGCGACCTTGTACTGAGAAGAATCGGCATGAAACTTATAAATATCTGATGATGTTATATTTGAAAGCGAAAATGTGCATCTCCTTCTCCCTCAGCCATACCGCGTTGATGCCGCTGAGCTGCTGCGAGAGCTGCATCACAACCCCGATGAGCAGCGGCGCGCGCAGTGTGGGCGAGCACAACAACTCCCTCATCGATATAGAGGCTTCCGCTTGCTGCGCACGCTCCTCCGCTCGCATCTCCTCTATGTCTTCTTCCACCTGACAAACCGACTCCTTGTAAAACCAATGCCGATATTCATACCTATTACGTGTAAGTGTTTAAGCCAAAAGTGATTTTCTTTAATTTTAATACTCGCATAATATCGGATACAGAAGCGGAGGCGGTGGGGGCATAACTTACACGTTTTAATCGATCACTTATTTTTTAGTGTACGACGTACTATACCTTGTGGTATTTGGTTTATTCTTCTCTGACCTGAAGAACCGCATTGTATATGTCGCTATCAGTACGTAGATTTAAAGATATTATTAATACCTAAATAGAACGGAAGTCATGTTACAAGACAATATGAGCGAGATAGAATCTAGAGAAAGAGGACCATATTTACTAAGGAAAAACTTTATCATGAACATTGTTAATACCTGATTGCTGGCCCTCAATCTCCTGAGCGCACGACGTGCCTCTTCCTCCCACTGTCGTGTGATGAGCAAGTATCGTGGAGATTCAGGGCATGCCGGTAGTAAGATTAATTGCAGTATCGCGGGGCATATAGCTAGTCCTGGACAAACATATACTCAGATTAGAGCTCATCAGTATAGCGAGCAAAACGGCAATAGCTAAGTTCTCAGCTTTCAGTAGATATACCCATTTCCAAAGTATACGTAACCAACCATTAGATGTAGTCTACTAGAATTTTGTGTATTTCACTATTGATATCACATTATCATTCCGACTGCCTGCCTCTTTTTAACTGATTTTAAAATCAAAAAAGAGGAATTTTATATTCGTCGGTTATATAGTAATATAGGTTCTATAGCACTAGCACATAACACCATTGACATGTTAATGTAAGTAATTAGACTTTTTCATGTTTCTGTATTAATATGATAGTCTGAATCTTGACGGAAGCGGCAGAGTAATGATGCATCTAACTGATGCAATGAGTCATGTCATAGACTTTACATTTACAGTCGCCGGGTGATAAGATAATTAAACAAAATGGAAATATTTAATAAGCTTACCAAGAAATTGAGCAAAGGTTCATTGATCTATTAAAATAATTGTATATAACTATTTACTACACGTATAAAGTAATAGTTGTTGGTTTTTGCAAGGCTAAATATCGTAGTTTTAAGTTGTCACTATTGTACTGCTGCAGCTTTCACTGCGTCTATAATGAAACATCGGTTAAGCATACCTATATATTCAATGTGATACAAACTTTATGTAGATTGTTAGAATGCAAATGCAAACGTTAGAGTCCTATATGATGAGAGCCAGATTATTCGTAGATGTATAAGAGTTAGTACCGAGTAGTATGGGCCAGCCGTCGTCGGTGCCAAGTATCTGCTCTATGCCGAGCACCTGGGAGAGCAGCAGACCTACGGTCACCGCCAGCTGGTTCACTGTGCCCAGTCCACCGCGCAAGTTTAGGGGCGCGATCTCAGATATGTACATTGGCACTAATGAGGTGTTAAGACCTGTATGAGAAAATAAAAACGCTTATCCGTATGGCTGGTCAGCATTTTCATGAAGATTTCAGTAATATCATGACTAAATATTGGGTCTGTATATGTTATACAGAACATAACAAATTAGTTACCTATATTTTTACAGCTAATCGTACTCTGCTCAGAAATATAATATTTCCACGTATTTATTACCACTTTATTTACATAATGATACAAACGACTTATTTGATATCTGAATCTGTATTAGATAGAAATAAAACGTCTCATTAATTAGTAGTTGATAATAAGTAAAGTTAATTACGACTTTAATTTAATTTTGAAACATACATGATGCAAATCTATCAAATAAAGCTTTATAAACTTGATGTGTAATTAGAAGAAACTTCTTCTTAATGAGCTTACCACAATTGACTCCTATGATGAACCTTCCGAAGATGAGCAGCTCGTAGCAGTGAGAGATCTTGGTGAAGCCCATGAGACTCGCGCCACTGATGCCTAGAATGTTATTGAGCAAAAGACCCCCCTTCCTGTCAATAAAATAAAATCTTTGTCAAAGGGCCATTTGTAAAACACTACTCGATGCAAAAAGTAATGGAAGAGAATCAAATGGAATTTTTAACCAAATTTTGATTAATCAAATTCAATTGAAGGAGTCTTACTTTAACAATAATCCTATGAAGATTGATATTATTTCATTTTACAAAGCTCAAGTTAAGTCAGTATAGAAAATAATTCGCTCAATTACCTTCCAAATCTGTTAGCAATCATTCCCCCGGAGAAACCGCCCAGCATTCCCCCGATGGCGAAGATGCTGACGGCGATGCTGTACAGCTTGTTCACTGTGTCGTCATGCAGGTCCAGACCGTATCGATTCTTGTATACGTCTTTCATGAAGTTGGCGATGTTCTGCACAAATATGTATTACCTATTATTTCACCCGAGTCCAAAGTTTCGAATAATGTAAATAGGTCTACGTAATCACTTTGTTCTATTTCAGAAAGACACTGTAACTAATGAATATTTTATCAGGTAGTTTGTGATGATGAAGATGATGTAGATATACCGAGTGATCAAGAATTCTTATAAATACAATTAGTAGATGGTTTGTATGTTTGTATAATAATGCTTCCGAAATGAAGAGATTTTTTAAAATTTTATTTGAGTTTTTGACTTTGATATTGACTGTAGTGGGTAGTGAGTGAGTAGTGAGTGGGTACACACTCACTTTGCCAGGAGCGTTGATGACACCAGTGTTGTATCCGAACTGCAGCATACCGAGCACCGCTGCCAAGATGGCGTACGACAGGAAGAAAGTTAGCCCCTGTAATATAGACAGACAGTTTTATTACAGACAGTATTCAATAAAAATTATTATCTTTCAACAGGAGAAATAAAATCGAAATAATCTGTAATTAAACATTAGAAAACTAATGAGGAAGTATTTAAAAAAAACGAAAGTACTAAAAAAGCACCTCCACTAGATGGCGACTCTAACAAAAGTTGATTTTTGCAGGAAACAAATGGACCAAAGCCAGTCACTTCCGTTCCTTTTAACTAATATATTAAAAAACTGAAATTTGAAAAGTTCGAAACTTAGATATCAAATTCGAAAAAGTACAAATAGAATATGAGTTGTTTATTGCGTTTTGAAAACTAATTTACTTTTAAACATGAAAGAAAACCGGAAGGGCTGTCATGGAGAAATCAAGAACGTACCGTAGCGACATCTAGTTTGATTTCGGGATCTAATGTTAATTTTTTAAATACTTCCTAATTATATTTGTCAGTGTTCTGTCATATTGAAATTTTATATATTCACGTTTTGAATGTGGTAGGAAAAGAAATCACTTCTTGTTGTATCCAATAGATAAATTTGACATTTCCGTGCGATACGAATTCCATTTGCACCGGATGGGTTTTCGTGGAAAGTGAACATAAAGTAGTGGTGGTAGAGCAAGGTGGTTGAATGAGACCCTCTCACATAAATCATACTGGTATAAGTCATATGTTTAAGTTGAATATAACACAGTACACAGTGCCTGCTCCGTGCGACGCGGCCAAAGTTATGACATCTATGTGCATGTGATATTAGTCACAGCCATCGTAAACCAACCTGTACCACTCGGTACACGTTATCGACATAAAATATTGCTATTATTACAATACTCGTCGAATTTATTTTGTTAATATTCATTTTCATTTATTTATACCTAATCTGAGAAACGAAAGTGGACCCGAAATGCGCGAGATTTGTGTGGAGTGTAATTTTACTTCTTTTTTAGATTTTCTAAGTCGGTTTTGTTTTATTTAACATAATTTAGTTCAACGCAGGGTCTTTCGTGTCGAAAATTGTACCTACTTATATTTAGTCTCCATCGAGCAATTCAATATTAATCTGGCGTCTGACGATGCAAAATGAAATTAGTTAGTGGCGGTCTCGGGAAATGCACCAGTTGAGCGTTCTGCCCAATGCAATTAGACGATCAATGGAAAATACATAATTACTTTTCCTTTGAAGGGTCTATATTTTAATTTTAAAATAAATTGCAAGCAAAAGCTTCCTTGAAGAGCGAGTTAATCTGTCCCAGAGGTCACAGGAGTTCAGAATGGAAACAAGGAGTGTTCGAGACTCTATTAATGAGTGTACACTTTCGTTGGTACAATTATATTTTAAATACCTGCTTCTGTATTTATGCGGTACATTATTATTTATCTATTGAGTACTAGCACTCGCGAAGTTGCAAATAATTAATAAATAAATATTTTTTTAAATATTAAACAACATCACATACATTGCTCAGATTCCAAGATGAGTAGCTAAAGCCCCCGTATTATGGAGTATCTGAGACAACGAAGTTACCACAACACCCAGACCCGAGTCAATATAGAAAAGTTCATTTTCTACATTGACCCGACCGGGAATCGATCCCGGGACCTCAAAGATGGCGACACTTTGAAACCCGCGTGCAAACCACTTGGCTACGGAGGTCGTCAAAATTGATCCCTTATCCTTGCTCGATAACATAACGGTTAGTGCACTCGGCCTGTTATGTAGCTATATTTACAAATATTAAATTTTATTAAAATAATAACCTTTAAAAGTAATCCATTAATATGCAAGGCCATACGATATTTAATATTCAAACTTAAAAACTCTCATTAAACTGCTCCACGAGAGATTTATTCGATATCGACACCAACAAAGCCGGAATTTTTCAATTATATTTATTGTCAAGTTCTGCCGTCGTAGTATTGCGAGCCGATGGATTGACCCCTGCTAGAGCTCGGCAACGGCCCACATTGAATAAGTACGAATAATATTGAATTTGAGAAACTCCCCACTGCCATTTCTTCACATAACTTTCCAAGTTAATATGAACTGAGAAACAGTGTCATGTCACCAATATTGAATCAAAACTCCAAAAATATTTAATTACCACCACCTAAAAGGTACCCATTTATCAGTTCATCACAAATAAGTTGTTACGCTGCTATCCGCCTCATTGAAGGTAAATATCAATTTTTTTTTCACAGAAAAGAAAATCTCCATTCTTCTGAAAAAAACTTATGAATCTCCAGTCTCCGCTTAACTACGTCAAAAAAATAAATCCTTATTTCAAACAAATACACAATTGGAGCAATAAAAGTGGTTTATAAATAAAGTAGGTACATTAACACTCTATATTTATTGTTTGATGACTATAAAAACACAAAATTTCATAAAGGACGTTATTAAATTCTTTCGTTTATTAGATAAATGCTCAAAATTTCCGAGGTAAACATGTTATGATAGTTCCTGCGGTACTAAATTTTCACTAATGTAACTATACTAGCGTGGCGTCTCCTAGTATCGGCCCTCTCCTAATATCGGCATTTTCGAGAAAATAATCATAAATATAGTCCGAAAAGTCCAATTGTCTTTATGCGAAAAGTAGCCCTGTGTCTCTACGAATAACCTCTCATATCTTGGTGCGTCGTTTGGTGCCATTGTAGAGTTCAATCCCTGCATCGACGCATTACGTTGATTTATATTTGAATTGAATATATTCAAGGTATTTTTTAAAATTTATTTTTTAAGGAAAAGATTCAAAGTACCGTTTAGATAGTATACATAAAAGACTATTAAAAGGAAATATATTCAAACAACGCGAGTAACCATTTGTCTTCACCTTCTTCAATATCACTAAACAATTCTTTTTCACAACCTGCTGCAAGGGCAGTTTCGTAATTGCTGATCCTTTAACGATGTTTCTTTACTACTTTTATTTCGTTGGCTCGCTTATTTATTTAATTTACTTTACTAGTTTCTGTTTTACTTTTCGTGCTTTCTTCTTTTTTTATCTTTCTTTCCTTTTACAGTAATATATTTATTAGGCTTTCCAGAATTCAAATCAAATATCTAACCGCATTTTTCTTCTTTTTAAGGTTTGGTTTGGTGATGAAGCCTTGTATTTTTGAGCACTTAAATGTTTCTAAGTGCTAAAATTAATAAAATATGATATATTGATGTGGCGGATAAGATTATACTCGTACTTGAATCTTGGTTCGGAGTTATTTTTATTTTTATTCAGAATGTTGCTTCTTTGTGATCTTTATTATTTTGATTTTTAAAATGGAGGCATAAAAAGAAAACTTAAAAGGTTTAAAATAATAATTTGTCCAACCATCCCCTATGAAAAGGTATGCCGATATCAGGGTAATAGGCGGAGGATGTTAGGGTGTTTTTTATTTAATTTTATTTTATTAGAGTAAACAAACAGTGATAGTTTGAAATATAGTTAAAAATAAAATTATATATTAAATTTAAAATCGCCACTAACACCGTTTACCACGTTCACAAATTCTAATTACTAGGTTTGGTGGTTGGATTGATTTTTATAATTCTTGTAAGACTATCTGTCTCTGTATAGATCGGTCTGCCCACAAAAGGTATTGCAAGAAAGCCATACCTAATAATACGAAAATGGCAATCAGTCAAAGGTAAAAAAAGTTAACACGGCCGATAATTGGTACCTCCACCCTGTTCTGATCTGAGTTTTATTCCATGTTGTGAGTAATTGTGTATTGTTACAAACATCAACCGTATTACCTGTTCTAGAAGCCTTAGTTTCCTACGCTGCGAATGTTCTTCCAGGCGGTCCACGTACTCGCGCAGCTCCTCGATCTCCTCCTTCACCTGTTGCACCGTGTCCAGCTCTTGCTTGATGGCTACCATATCACGTTTGACCTGATGACATATATTATTTTCGGGTACGTGTGCATCTAAATATTGAGCGTTTATTGGAATGTTACATTCTATGATCTAATTTAAATTACATTTTTTACATGATCCGACTTACATCTATTAGAACGCCACTTGCGAGTATTGAAAAGCTGCATATTAGAAGTTTTCCTATATTACATATGTTGACACCAACTGTAGTAGGCAAAATTTGTTCTATTTTCTAATTTTCTTTAAAAAAATATTTGTCAAACGGAAGTACAGTAAGATACTCACGAATAATCCAAATAACGTCTCGCTTTTTTCCTGTTCAAATATAAAGAACCTTAATTAGAGTTGTGGTAAACTACACTTACCTCGGAGACCTCACTCTGGCATGATTCCACGCTCTTGGTGAGCTCCTGCAGCTGCGTGCGGATCTCACAGAGCGCCACCGTGGTCTCCAGCTGGCGGTCGCCCTTCTGCAGGTTGTCCAGCTTCTCCGACAGATTCATGCTCATCACGCTCACCTGCCTCTGAAGGCTGCGGGCACGGAAATGATTGTCATTTCTGTTGACAGTTAAACGTTTATTGAGAACATCAGAGTGCGTCATTACTGTGGTGGTACTGTGGAGAAAGTTTTATTTATTTAATCTAAAAAGCGACGTAATGTTTGGTCGATTTATTCTATAATATTATAATTGTTTATCTTTAATATTAAACAAGTAAAGCGAAGGAAATCATTCAAATGAATAATTAATCAACCTATTTGTGTTCCTGGTAAGGCACAGACCTTCTCTATGGACACTGTAACTCAGTAATGGCCGCCATATCTCACCACACGGACTCAGTGTGGACGGATATTTTCAAATGAAATTACTATGAGATATTAGTAATCAAAACGTTACACTCGATCACTAATGAATAATCCTAGATAATAGAAATTGCAATTATCTCATTCAAATAACCGTGAAAACCTGATATGTTTGAATGAATTAATGCGAGTAAATTAATTCCATGAAAATGGAAAATAGGCGTTCTATTTGTGTAAAGAGGCATGCACTGATAGCGCCATTATTAACGGGTTTGTACTTGTTAATTCATATCAATGTATCAAAAATATATAATATACCTACCTACCATTGTTCTGTATACATATAAAAATTAACCATTTTTTATATTTAACCTGTTTCAGACTCTCGACCCGTTCTACTTATTGCATTCGTTAAATATTATTAGGTAGATTTAAAACAAGGCCTAAAAATAAGAGAAAGATAACTAACTGACTAACTAAACGGAGTACACATAATATAGCGTATCACACGTCAAAAACGATTTTTAATCAATAAGATTACTTTAAAAGCACCCTGTGAAGCTCTCAGTTACGTAATAACACACATTTATCAATTACAGAGAAATAGATGAATAATGAGATAACTTTTTAATTTTCTCTATCGAAAATTCTCTTTCTTAGATTTACTGCCAGTTTCTTTAGTGCCACGAAAACATTGTTATTTAAAAACTGATATATCGTGCGGAAGCCTACGAATGTCATAGAGTTGAGATAGGTACCTGTCCCGCGTGTCGCCTTGGATGGGTTTAACGTATTTGTATTTCGTGTTCAAATTTATGAACTCAATTACCCAACCATGCCTAGCGGCACACGGTGCGGGCTGAATATAGATAGTTCCCGCTTTACCTTCTCTCATTACATCGGTCGGGAATCGATCGTTGTATGGATGCAATCAAATTAGATTCGATCTCATCGTAGCCACGTTATCATTTAAATGATAGGTCAATACGAATATTTGCGTACAAGTGCAAACATGATTCGTTTCATCTTTTAAAACGGCGTTTGTTCACTGGCTCGATCAAATAAATGCAATGTTGTTTATTGAAATAAGTAAATAGAATATGAAAAGTGGCATCAGATCAAATGTACAATCTGCTGAATATTCATATTTAAAGTAAAATGTTGACTTTGAAGAAAAGTAAATAACGTGTATTATTAATTAAAGGTACAATTTTATTGAAAAAATTTATATGAATAAGTACAGCTTAAAAGCTTTGCGGGAAGTATGCTCAACATGTATGAATACGCATAGTACAAGTGAACTACTGGGTGTTGACTTTTAAGCTATCGCGCTGCATTATTAATTATTTATTATAACGGGTATTAAACGCGCTTTGTTGAAGTGTAAAAATCGCGTCTAATACCTGTTATTATAAGTATACTGGGTGTTGAGGTGCTCGATGGCAGGTAAAGCTACTTTCACTTGCGTCAGTCTGAGGATGGGTGGCTGTAAATTAATTATCTCGAGGTGCTCCGTGCTTGAAAGGATCGATAAATCGTAGGCTCCAGCTGAATCTGCAATCGTGAACACCCACAAATCCATACTGGGCTCGTAATGTAGGAAATTTACGTATCCGATTCGGTTCCATCCATGGGGATGGTCTGTAGGCCTTAGTAGTGGAAACATTAATAGCCTTATATTCTATTGCCCATGTTCATAATGTAGGATTCTAATGGAGAAAGAATTTTCTTAAATCGGTCCAGAGCCTATTCATTGCATACAAACATTCAAATCTTTTCTCTGATGTAACGTTGTAATTATTTTCTTATTGATTATTTTAAAAACGCCCAAACGTAGCATATCTGTAGAACAAATACAAATGTTATATACTTATTGCTTTTTTTTTAAACTCATTCATTTTCACCAGTGAGCATTTCAATACAGACTAACAAAACATGTTTGATCAATAACGGCAAAAAGTTAAATACGGATCCGATTTCAGTTGACTATAGTCACAAAAATTGAAAAGTATCAATGCAACTGTCAGCGAGCACTCACTGCAGGCGAGAACAAAGAACGAGAACAAAGAAAACAAGTTTTGAACATTTCAATTGCAATTCTAGAACTTTCTCACGGCTACTTTTTATTGAAAGAACTTGTAATTATTGATTTTTGATCTGTTACACATCTATACTAATATAACAAAGAGATTTTATTGCTTGTTTGCATCTAATAGGCTGCGAAACTATGGGACCGATATAAAAAAAAACTTACGTCACATGAGGGTGACAAAGGCTATACTATACGCGGGCCAAGGTGCGGGAAAACAACTAGTTATTATTAAAAAAAAATGCCTTCAGATTTTTTTCGAAAAATGAAGAAAAATAATTCATTGAACACTCACACACATTTTAACTGTAGAGAAAATTGTACAACAATATGATTTTTTAATAAACCGCAAGACACAATAAGCTTCCAGTGGCAGTGTTACGACCACATGACGTCATACATTTATTACACATTATTGCCTTTGTGTGTCATAGTGTTGCGCCTAACTACCATGATCTAATCGTCGACATAACGCACACGCACGCACACGCACGCACACGCACGCACACGCACGCACACGCACGCACACGCACGCACACGCACGCACACGCACGCACACGCACGCACACGCACGCGCACGCACGCTAGAACATGAGTGAGCCAAGTCTTGGATTTATCATGGCCAAGTGCTTACAGTCACAAGACGACTCCTACTCTATAAACGTTGGATTAACGTCACACTCAACCAAAACAATCACAAAGCTCACTTTAATAATTGCACTATCGCTCTGTCAACTTGAACGGATGACCTAAGTTCATACAACACAGTAAAAAATGGGTCGGCTGGCTCCATTAGCGCAGCTGTGATGTGATCCCATTCATTTTTATTATCGACTAGCTGTTTTCCCGTGACTTTTCCCTCTTAAATTAGTTTTCAGATTTCCAAAATAATTGTACAAAGGTTTTCTACTAGCTACTTATTTGCACATGGTTAAATCATGATTATATTGCTTGTTGATTCCCAGTTAAGATATTACAACTATCATATTTTGAATCACTAAAGTAGCGCAGACGTACACTTGTTCACTGATATTGTGTACAATAACCTACAACACAATATTAATGAGATAATGACACTAATGCAACCCTTACCCGTAGAGAGACAAACATAAATGGTTAATTATTTAAATTATAATTAAATATATTTAGAGCTCTATATTTTTATCAACGATCTCCTTCTTTTAGAATGAGTTAGGGAAAGAAAAAAATATTTTATTATGTGAATTTTAGAAACATTTTAGAGGGATTTTTAATAATTGTAAGGGATTGCCTTTACAATTATTGTTGATGTGTTGCATATAGGTACGCCGCGACTACTCTCTGACTGACTCTCGTATAATTATCAATTTTTATAATAAAACAGTAATAGTAAGTAGCTCAGAGGTAACTTTGTAATATTTCTATCGAGTATATGTAACATTTTGAATTTTACAAAATACTAAAAATAAGACATAGTTCGTTTTTAATTACAGCTTATTTGTATGTTTTTTTTATATTAAATTAATTTATAGATAACCATTTTGGTTTACGCGCTATTTTGAGAACCAACGATAACTGCAACTTTAACTCCCAGTAACTGCCCAGCAAATACACATGTGCGTTCACCGTTCCAAATAAATATAAGTAACAGGTTATGGAACATACAAACTTTAGTAACATAAGTAAGTAGCTAATTATAGCATAAACAAAATAGGTACTCGTAATTTATATTTAAATTTCATTAAACATACGTATATAATTATATCAGAATAAAGTAAAAAATTTAAAGACAAGTAGACGCAACTAAAATAAATATCAGTGTAACTTTTCGAAACAAGAAAATATACTGATTTATTACCTTATATATTTTGTGAGATCACTCTAAATAAAATATAAACAATAATTTTAGTCTTCGTCTGCTCTCCGACACTAATTAGAAATATTAGTATACTTTTGATGCATAAAGTAATAATTATATTCAATTAATATTAAAAGTGCCGGACGCCGAACGCGAGTTGACAGTACGGGTAGTCCAGTGGCACTGCCGGCACGGGCGGGGGCGCGGGCGGGGGCTGGAGCCGGGGGCGCGGACGTGCATACACGTCCGGTTATCTGCCCGGACTATTCCGATGTAGGTGCACCCCGAAGCCTTACCCAGGTGAATGTTCAAACGGAAATGCATATCGTTATACGCATGTCAGTGCTTTGTGGACGTACGCGGGGTGGGTACTACTTTATTTAATATTTAAATTCTCTAAGCCCCTACCATTATTGTAATAGTGAAACTAATGTACTATCAATATTCTATCGAGGAGTTCGACGACGCAGTGTTTATCGCGTTCTGTGTACGAACGGAGAGGATACGCTTTAGGGAAGGCCGGCCTTCGGAGGGGTGACCGAGTGTTTATTAACTCTAGTTTTCCGTACTTTGGAAGATTTAACAGAATTAATTTCAAATAGGAACTCGATCGGACTACTTTAGTATCGGGTGTAATAATTGCAAAGTGGGCCTATTAAATAATGAGATATCCGATATCAATACTGGTATTGATTTATAATTTACAACCATATAATGATTCGAGTGTGATAAAATTTTGTCAGTTCGTTAGTTCATGTTGATATCTATGAGATAAAATAGCTACGAGTACATTGAAACTTGTAAAAAATTATATACGCACAGTCGTCATCATCGTCGCCTTATTAATGTCCCCAGTCCTGAGGCACAGGCCCACCTTCTGGGTGGCATATGATATATACGTGGCACGTGATATTTGGGACCAACGGCTTCGCTTAACAATTTTTTTTGAGTCTATGTTTCTTGAAATTAATAAATTCATTATTATTACCGTGCCTTCCGAAGGAACGGAAGAGCTCGAAATAATAAATTTTTGGTCACCCATCCTATGTAGGGCCTTGCGAAAGTTGTTTAACTTCCGTATCGCAAACCAAACACGCTAACTACTGCACCATCAAGCTTCTTTTACCTACAATGGTGAAATGTGATCTTTCTAACTCTAGTTCTATAGATATTAGTGTCATATCACATCAGTGCTGTGTAGTTCCACGTTGGGTGCCAATAAAACAGGCCACTAATCATTCTCGCGTTCTCAAAGCATCTTTGCCTTCATCTGTCTTAACCGTATGCTTTTCTAAGCAAAATATAGGCAATGATTGAAACAAACAAGCAAAAGAAACCAGATGGCTTCTTAGAATAGGTTGTTATTCTCGTCCAGTAAATTATGTCGGAAGATTTCAACGAATGTTATTAGTAAGATAAAGCAAAGAGAACTCAAAAGGATGATCAATAGAATTCATATAA
Source organism: Diatraea saccharalis (assembly GCA_918026875.4). NCBI lineage: Eukaryota > Metazoa > Arthropoda > Insecta > Lepidoptera > Crambidae > Diatraea > Diatraea saccharalis. The sequence continues at coordinate 572,827 of OU893332.1, read as the reverse complement.
TAAAACAGTAATACGGAGTTACCTTTTGGGCTAAAAATTTTAATTAATAATTTCTGCAAGCGCACCAAGTAGTGCATATTGATTTCAATGGAAATAATAATGAGTTGTAGTACACTTATCCGTACAGATAGCCTTTGTCGAACATAATATTAATAAAATAAAATAATTAAAACATTCTAGATTAAAATTAATTTTGTACTTGTTAATGAATGTCATTTAGTTTCATAATATACTTACGTATATTGCTACGTATGTGGGAAAATTATTGCACTGTTTGTTGTGTGCCGTGTGTTGACGAAATTTAATAATTACTTACGAGTTTAATTAATGAATTTATTAAATACGTTATGTGAAATTGATAATGTGAATATGTATAATTTGTAAAGTAAACATAATGTCATATTTGGCCAACCTCCGCTAATTGCAATGCTACTCGTAAAAGTAAATTTAATTTTCTTCAAATTTATAGGTAATTTCCAAATTATTTGCTATATAAAAAAAGTGTAAGTTCATTGGAAATAAAAATGAAAAAAAAAAATGTTTACATCTGGCAACCCATTTATTTTTAATATCAGCCAAAAGAAGCCCTGAATAGATAGGTAAAAAAAATTTTGGGCGATTCATAAGTGATTTGAATAAGGTAATTCGAATAAAGAATATTTCCGTGCATTCATGGCCTCTGACTGAATGCTGGCAAAAATTTATTATTAATCCTTATATCATTTTCTTTCAAATGACGTTGGGTTTAAATAAAAAAAGAATGTACCTGGCATTTTCGTACAAAACTGAATGATTATATTTTAATGAAAGGTTAATTTCTGCATCGTTTTTGGAAATCAGTGATGCCTCGATTACAAGCACGGCATATACACATGAACATATTAACATTTTTGACGAAATGAAGTGTGGACGTCTATTCGCAATGAATATATATTGCACCTACGTATATATAATCATGAAGTCTTATCAGGTTATGCCAAGATACGGTATTCAATGAGTCCTGTTATGATCTTTTCAATAAGTGATTACATGCTCGGTGGGGTTTTAAATAATACTTTATTTAGTGACCATCAACTGAGCGGACAAAATTAAAACTTGTAACGTTGAAGTATATCTAATTAGCTTGGTTGTTCATAGAAGACAGCTAAACACGTTTGTAGCTTCTTGATCTCAGTAATAAAGGATATATAAGATAATAATATAAGAAAAGGTAAGTACTTATCAGTATATCTATGCGACACGCCTGTACATGTGAAAAGTATAAATAAAAATATTTGTATGAGGAACGAACGTGCATATAATTTATTAAATTCTATGTCATATGTTGATGATGCATAGTATCACACAGAATAGTTTTTATTACAGTAGTAACAAAGAGTGATTTGATTATTTAATTTCAGTATATTGTTAAATGCCTAAAATGCCTGGTTTTGAATAATGCTTTTGTTATTTAAAATGTTTTATGTGCCATCGATGAAATAATAATCATTGCAATACACCTAAATTGTTTTTCGACAAATATTGAACCAATTGAAATATATAATTACGTTATCACCTACTTATTAGTTAAACTTATTTTCGTCGTGACGTGAACGAGTTTCTCTATTTATAACTTTAGCGAATCGTAAACATTTTTAAAGGAATATTTATTATAAATCATTTTCTTGCGCTACTGTGTTCTAAATTAAATGCCAAAAATAATATTTTAGTCAAAACAAGTTAAAGTTTTCTAGTAATCAAAACGAAAAGGTGATTAAAAATAAGTAATATATTTTAAAAGCAAAGCGGGAGTGTTCCAAAATCGACGGGGCGTTAATGACGGACGGAAAATGATTGACGACGGAGAGAGAGAGAAAGAGAGAGTTTAACTGAATTCTAATTCTATGTATATTAATATGAAACACATGACAATCACAATATGCATGCAAGCCTCCCCGAGGCGCGGACGAGCTCGTCGACAATAGCGTACATGTCGTGGCCATTGACGCTAAAACGGTGTTGTGTGTAGTGACATGAACGAGCACCGCGTACGCACCACAATATCTGCAATACCAAGATATTTGAGATGCAAGCCAAGGTGAAAAATGTAGGAAGACACATTAACACAAAAAGTCTTTATGAAACTCTTTATAATGAAGCCAGTAGTAAAGGCAAAGGCATCGGTTTGTTCGCTAGGCGTGGCACGTACCTAAGCAGAAGTTCCCTGAGTGTAGCTTCGTCTTCCTCCGTCGCCGCATATCGGGTCAGCTTGCCTCCCGCCTCCCGGGGCACATGGTCGGGTACCACTGCACCAAAACTTCGCGTTTATATACTTTTAGTTCCGCCGCAGCCGACGCCGCGTACCCCTATTACAAGGATACTGACTGCGGTCATATAAGAGTCAGTCAGGTGTCGACAAGTCTTTGATAATCGCTTATATATTTTCAATAAAACTACAGTCCACGTTGGCACTTCTTTATAATAACTTAAGCGTTCAAACTGCAGTCTTATAATATTAAGTCAGTTCGGTTATTAGTATATGTAGTTTTATAAACTTCATATACAGTAAAGTTGCGGTCGACACTACCACTTCTTCGTTATGTAGGTCAGTCAAGTCATTATTATTATCCATTATACAGAGAACTGTTTCACGCCTCGGGTCGTCATCTACATACAGGATAGCTTACAAAAACCAAATCGTTAAGAAACAACCTCAAATACCCCACGAATGACTGTCAACATCGGTCCATCCTAATATAATTTAAATACCGGAGCGACGAGTTGTGATTATACACCAATATATAAAAACATTGTTTCACCAATTAGCTACAATGGCCAGGACAGGCGGAACATAACCAATTTTGAAAATAGCCGAATGCGTTCGTATAATTAAAAAGCATCGATAACATCAGATATTTAGGAATGCGGAATATTGCGAGCCAACCGACCGACCCAAACATATATCCTATACATATATATTTCGATTTATTATTTGGAATACGCGCATTTCTATTTTTTTTTAACTTACTAACATCGGTAGCGCTATTCTGTTAACAAAACAACGTAGAACAAAACTCTTCTACTTCAAAATGTATTAAAGGTTTTATTTGATTGAAGCTCTGATGCTGTGATAGCGTTGAATTCAATGATATAGTTTATATAATACCAAAGCTGTATGATATCAATAAGGAATTTAGAATTACAGAAGATATTACAGACCGATATACCTAATTTGTTTTCCTCATATCAAAATAAATCAGAATACCAATATTTAAATAAAATATTATTAGTTATTTTTTTAATTTACTTCGGTTGCTGTATAGTGTTGCATTTGTATTAAGATTTAAGTATATGGACTTCAATTGATACTAATTTTCAGTTAACATAAAAAACATGAACAAATTGTGAAATATATATCAATCTGTGTCATGCCATCTTGGTGGTTGAAATGGAGACTTCTAGTTTAATCCACAATGAAGTTAAAGGCGTCGGAAATGACTTCGGAATAAAGGATGACTTTTTAGTGTTTTGCGCCCAGATAAGGGCGTCTATACACCAGTTATAAAATGTTGGATCACCGCTGTGTGAGTACATTTTGACAAAAATATATAATCAATCCAAAAAAGTAAAATGACATTGATTTCTGTCGTAGCGTTCTCGTAGCGATAAGGTCGTAGCATTCGTACGTAGCGGCACAGTAGTAGTAGCTACACAGAAGCAATAGGTACTGCAGTAATGTACATTTTTATTTGAATTTCTCAAGATCAGTGGTTCTTAGATTTTCAGTCATTAGGAACCATTTTCTCTCTATAAAGGCTTTTTCCTCATCTACTGGACAGTCAATTGGGAGCTGTGCTTTGGACTATGGTCAATTAATTTGTTATACCTTAGTCTACCTTTGTTTAGGATCAGTTAGGAGTATAATAAATAGATAACAACTTATACGCAGACCTAACGAATACACATATAAAATTTTATCAAAATCGGTCAAGCCGTTTCGGAGGAGTATGGTAATTAAAACAATCAGTCTTCTTTATCTCCGAAATGAGTAACCAGCAGATGGCGACACGCTAATGCCAACTTGCTAACGGTTTTTAAAGCTCGAGATATCGAGGTGATTTCAACTCTGCTCTACTTTAAACCCCTGAGTGCCGCAACTGGGGCACTAATATAATTACGAATATTGAAAAAAAAAACTTTTTTATGCCGCAAAGTTTTTCTACTATCCGCAAGCAGGAAACTACAAATCGTTTATAAGTTGAATAAATTTCTTATCAATTGAATTCGGTTTTATTTATTGCAGTTACAAAACAGGTGGCTCAGTTAGTGATGAAGGTAGTACAAGTCCACTCCGTAATTGAATTTCAGCACGAATACATCGGTGCATCACGATAAAACGACATTGTTGTTGTCTGTGTATTGATTTAGATATTAGACGAATGGTTCGGTACTAGAATCATTATTAATAAACGACCTATATGTATTTCATGTAATCAACTTATGTTAATTGTATATACATGTACTATATATATTATGTAGCAATTAGAATTGTGCCGGGTCATCAAAGAATACATTATGCCTCAGATACGGATTTACATGCGTATTATTATATAGGTGTTAGCAGATACCACCATTTCTCCGTCAATTGATAAAATATTTAATATGCTAATAAGCAAGTCACGTAAATAGACAAATTATGTTCAGATATTTGATTTATAAAACTGCCATACTTGATAAAATGTTGTTTGAAAATATAGGCTTTACCGCGTCGTCGCAGCGCAGCTTATGAGCGGTGATTGTTGCAGAGCTCTAAGCTGTTTTCATAACAGAATGGCATAGCCGGTTGTTCCATGCGCTTGCGCTCAACACGGTTAATAACGATCAGGGACTACGTTCGTAACAAATAAGTTAAATATCAATAAGCTCATATTTATATTTCCAAACTCTTGTGATGAATATACGAGACATGGACCGCACTATTAAATACCCAAGATATTTTTTATTGGAACTTCCAATTTTCCTTTGCAGCTTCATTTATTATAAATACTAATATTTATCAATACAGTTTAAATATATTTCAAGACGGTTTTTAAATTATTCACTTGTAACTTCTACTACTGGTACGTGGCAAATATCTAAACAAGTAATTCTCTAGACATAAAAATATATATATTTTTGTGGAACATGGAAATATTCTATCAATATTATCTTTCATAATTTTCACCTAAAGGTGATACAATTCCTAGATTTAATGGATGAATCCATTTTAAAAGAAAGATAAGTGAGGTTTCTTTACTTTCGATATTAAGTTATCAGCCGTTACTTCAGAAACAATTTCAAAGAATTTTAGATAAGCCATGAACTTAACTAAAATAAAAATGAAGGTGCTTATTATATAAGATTAAAGGAAAGAAAATTATTTACCATTTATTACTCTATTACATTAAGGCTTAAGGTATTTAATTATTATCGAAGATTAACTTCGAGAGCAGAAAGCTTTATAACAATGGTTGTGTATAGATCTTTGTCAATCGCACTAGTTACATCAAAGCCAGCAAGATTAACGTTACAATTGTCTTTTTATTCAAGTTAATTCTTATCATTCGGACCGATGCGAAGCGTTCTGAGTTCGTGGACCATGGCACACTTCCAATGCGGCTCATAACTCACTCTATACTATACGTATTTAAGCTTGGCACTAGACTGGACTTCATGGAGTTTATAGCGTTAACTAGAATTATAGTGACGTTCAGTGCATATAATTTCCCGGAATGTATGTCACTCACTCAGTTATATAATCTCAACAATACAGTTGGTCCGGTCATAGACGCGAGTGCAGTATTTATACGTACTTAAAGTTTCCCTTTTACAAATAATAATTAATACTCAATGTTCTATTGAATTTTGTTTTTTTTTTTATTTTATACAGATAACTTATTGCTCTCTATTAGATGTTCAAAATAATCTAAAACGAATTACTAGTATTCACAGCTGTTAATATAATGGAATCATATTAATATTAGTTGAATCATTAATGAGCTAGCGCGGGGCGAGTGTAACACAATCGCTCTCATTGCTCAGGCTTATTCAAATTTTCCTCAGTGTCATCTACAGCGGAATCTATGATTGACTCGAACCACGATTCACAAACAAGGAATTCACTGGCAAATATTACGTTTATCTTGCAACTGGACTTCTGCGGGAATATTTTTGAGAGTATTAATATAATTCATGTTCTGAATACAAACCGTAAACCATAATTAGTTAAAATTTTAAATGTGGTGCCGGAGAAGACTGCTGTAGGTAAACTATCCGCGTGGTTGGTAAATTTTAAACGGAACCGACTCAGTACCTCATCGGATAAAGGACGCTAAATAATTTACCACCCAGACTCACACTTCTATAATGTTTTCATATGTTTTTTATTTATTTTAATAATTGCTCTCCCGTGTACAAAATGTTTCTGTGGCACGTTGCACTGCTTGTGCACGTCATTTGTGCATTGGAATTCGTGTATTATTTGTAGCGTGTAACATAATTTCAAACTAAACGAAAATGCTATTTTAGTGTATTGAAAGGAAGCTCCAAATGATGTCAAAACTATTACATTAAGTAATCACCTTAGTAGAGAAGCTTTTGCTAAAGCGAAATAAGCTAATATATTGAAAAGGCACTAAGTAAACGTTCTAAGGAAAGGAAATGCAAATGCAATTCCTTGTATCTACAGTACTTAGATCATTTTCAATACATGCACATATCAAAGGGGTTGGCTTTCTACATAATACGAGTAAATTGACATTTTACATCACAGCCATTTCTAATTTCGAATTATATCACTTTGCTTTTTTTTATTTCACTCATCAAACAGTTTCATTCCCTTAACATAAATAAACAAGGACTACAGCGAAAACTATAGGCATATCGCCATTTTACGGATTACACCATACTGTATTCATAAATGGAGGCATATAATTGATTGTGCATTGTCACGAGGTTAGGGTCAAGGTCAGTTAGTTCATAAATCAGTTTTTCAAGATATGTTATGCACACATTATACCTACGAGATAACAATACTATATTTTGTCGTAGGACAAGATTAAATACATTAACAACGCGGTATCGAGGGGCGGTACCTGCAGAAAGCAGCAACACTGACGTATATGTGCTCGTAAAATTGTATGTGGCCATGTGTACGTGTCTGCAGACAGGCTCAGGACGAATTTTTAGCGGCGAGTAGCTATATTGGACTTTTTGATTACATTCACGTTTCATATTGTCGAAGAAAATAATTATTATAATTGTGTAAGATACTAAATACAGTAAGATCGAATAGATTCATAATTGATATGATCTTGTAATGTTATTGTTACTATTAATGACGGAAAAACGATTTTTTTTTCTTTTTTAACTATTTATTAGAGTTCATATGCATATAATCAAGATTGTGACGACTGAAACCGGGCCCTCCTTCTATCTATCTCAGTGAGGTGAACCACGGCGGGTTTCACCAGGTGGACCTTCCCCCGTGTTATAAAAAAAACTTGACACGACTATGATAAGCCTATAACGACCATTTTAATAACACGACGAATCAAATTCGAACAAATAGAAGCAATACAAAACTTGATTATGAACACACTTATAAAATAGCAGCTAATAAAGAAGTTAAATAACTAATTATGTATATATTGTTTTCGAAAAAATAAATACTCATATAATACTAAATTTTATTAGTGTGTTTTATACATACTCTACATCAATCAAAGCCTGAAATTCACACTGCGAAATGAGTAATTAGATTAAAATTCAAATGTCGTAAACGATTTCGTGCTTACCAAGAAAAGCTAATTGGGTATTTCAAATTAGTTATTAAAATCTGGTAGTACAATTGTACACTGTCCCAAATTGATTTATGGAATACAAAGAAAATAGTTTTCAATAAAATTACGTATTAAAGTGCCAAACAATACAATTGATAATAGACTATATATTTAAAAAAACAAGTGAAACCATACCGCAATGTACAAATAATGTAGCGCTATCTAGTAGCCGAAACAATAACTATTAATTCTTAACAATTATAAATATAACATTAATCTGATTTGTCATACGGTCGTAGTTGCAAATGAAGCGGTGACAAAGGAGTTTCTAATTTCATTCATAAAGAAATTGATTAGTTGAAAAAAAAAACTATAATTAAATATACGCACATTAGTTTTAAATTATTGTTTTAAACAGATAAGTTTTAAGAGTTTATGTAATAGGTGAAGGTATTGTTTATAGTATTATTTGCAACAAAAGTGTATATATTCATTGTGGTGGATTTACATTTGGTTCACGAAAAGTACGTAATAAATGGCTATTTTTCTATTAGAATTTTAAATCTTAATTTCTCAGCAATTTCTTGAATAAAAATACTATTTTATTTATTCTGGTATTTTTGTCTTTTAGATCTTAACTGGATATAATTAACACGATAACAACAGTGACGAAAAATATACACATCAACAACAACAACACCAAAAGGCCAAAGTATTGCAAACGTATTTTGAACTTGAAATAGCCAGATTAAGGCTTAAAATCTATTGTAGAAATCTGGCCTCACTAATCTGATTCTATATGTTAGATGTTATTTACCTGAAATTTGATCGATTGGTGAGTACAGGGGTGGCTCCTCGCCTGCTTGCTGATGCTCCAGCAGCCGGTGACACGATTGTCTCATGAGCGCTCCCGACACTGCACACACGACATAATAACCTATTAAATACTAGCCACTTGTCTATTGTCGCTTATCCGTATTTCTCTGTCATCATAAGCCTGTTAATGTCTGAATGGTGGGTTACAAGTTGTCAGGTTGAAACTACTGTACATACAGCCATGGCCCTAACTGTTTTCTAATGTTAGCATAATAATAGCTAATTTTGACGCAGTTCTTGTAACTAGATCACAAAATAACAAACGTATTGTCGCGATTGATTTTTATGAGTAAGACATTGCACAATTATTGTGCTTCAGGTTGATAGCATAAAGGTAAGGTAGATAGTGTAGAAGCAAGTAATTGATATGTAATTATTAAAATTAGCATAATTAACGCCCAGGAGTAGCATCATATCGTAGAAAGCGGAATGTAATCATCCATACATTTTTAGACTGAACGCACTAAGTACTGCTCAAAAACATATTTTAATACACCAATGACGCAGTGTCATTATTTATGTCTATGGAAATCAGTACCAAATCAAAGTAATGGGCAAAAACAACATGTTATGTATATTACTGGGAGAAAAGTGCATAAGTACAAATATATTTTCAGTAGAATCTAGAAGCTTATATATGAAGATCATCAAATATCTAGCCAGTAGTACTTTACGAGGATGGTTAAAGTAGAATTAAAAAAACTTTTTGAAAGGCAACTCGTTTTTGGCAATTGATTACGTGATTAAAAATTTTTGTCTCGAGCACCTCCGTACTTTGAATGGTGCGTACACAATACCGTCGGTTCCAGCTGCTTCTATGCTATGCAATATAGCTTGCGTGGTGGGCTATGGTTTATTATTTCTATGTTTTTTTTTTTTCCATGGCAGTCTAGACACTTACAGGCTGACGATGACCCAATCCAAATATTAGTTTACTAAATTTTAGTTTATCATACTATGTACAACGAGAGAACTGTTAGTGTAAACTTATTACGTTAAAAAAAAAATTTTTTTTGCTCCATACATTCTTATACATGAGAAATTGAAACCTTAAAAAAATTGCTCTAGATACTTAATAAACAAAAAATCATGATGAAACTTCCAAAACCTAATTACAGAGCCTTTCAGGTATTATTTTGTCAAAGATGTCTGGCGCACAAATACTCCACACTGGGTACTGAGTGATGTAAACTCTTAGTGCTTCAACATACTGAAATATCAAACTGGAGATAGCTCTTGCACATTTTTATCTCAATCTCTTAAATGCTCTTTGAGGTCTACCACTAAGATCTTCAAGCATGATGTCCAGCTCTTCCAATGTTTCAGTTATTAGAACATCATTGGCAAAGCAAAGTGTATTAGTTACTTAACATCAATTTTGTTGTCCTATTCTTCTAATTCTAGAAGCTTAAAAATAACCTGCAACCCAGCAGTAAACAGTTTCGGAGAATTCAGATATCCCAGTCTCATGTCCAGCTGTAACTGGCTGGGAGTTTTGCATAGTTAACTTAGTGTTTCAATATAATAGTTCAAACATTTAGAGAAACACCGCTCATGTTTCGATCGAAAAGGCTTTCTCGTGATCTAGATACGCTGAGAAGTGTAGCAAATTATACTCAGTCTTCTGTAAAACTTGGCGTGTATGAATGAGATTGAAGGTACTATAGCCTCTTCGGAAACTGATTTGTTTGGAAAGTCGAAAGCCTCCAGCCTATGAGCGAGGCGTTACTTCGAAATTTCAATTTCTAACAAAATCATGCTAGCGTCGTCATATAACTAATATAACCCTTGCGTTGCAAGTTCAGATTTCTATCTCTTTAGGTGTTTGTTATTTGAACCACCATAGACTAACACCAAGTTTCAAATGTGGCAGTAGCATCTAAAAAGAATTAGTAAAACAAACTCAGACAAAAAGTGATGGGAGCTTTTTACATTAGTTTGATAGCCTGATTTATTTTGATAATTGACACGTATGTCATTCTGAATCAGTGGGTAATCTCGATCGTCTTGTTGTATTCGTTACCTTCAATCTAGTTATTGTCATTTGACTACGACCGCCTGGTGTCTAAACGACGACATCCTGTCTGAAACAAACAAACAATAAATATTATTAGATTTGTATAAATAAAGACTATATAAGTTTTGGTAAAGTTTTTATCAGTGCAGAAATATTATTGTAAATCAGGATTGTTTTATCTTCCAATTTTACTTTACAAAAGAGGTCTGTAAACACATTGCTACAAAATACAGCGTCAAACACAGCGCCCGAAACAGCATTAAAGGTTCAATCAAATAAAGTTTATTTCAAAAGGAAAAAAGGTTTGATTCGATGGAACCTCTAATGCTGTGACAGCGCTGCGTTCAAAACTGCAATCAACGCTGTTTTTTACAGAATATTAAAAAAACAACATGTATTTCACTTTTTCTTTCATAATGGACGAAATAACGATATGTGAGCATCGTAAAAAGACAATTGAACTGTTGTATTAAAAATAAATGTGAAATCAATAAAATAAGCTCGCAGTAACTGCCTATTGTTTATGGGCTAAAAATAAGGCGTTGATAGTTCTAAAATATATTTTTTATGACACTAATGATTTGAGTTATTTTTTTTTAATTATTATGATTCGAAGATCTCCTTGACAGTGAGCTATTAAATGTCAACATCAACACTTTCAAACAAACACTAAAGTATTAAAACTTTGGTGTGTTGTGAACTTCTTAAATAATACTAAAGCAAGTTTTACCGGGAAATGTATTATGTAAGAGTTTAGTGAAACGCATCAGTCACGGAGTGAGCAAAATAAAACCTGTTGTTTTTTCCTCTTGTTAGTGATGGAGGTCACGTAATGGGCGCACTCTGCTGCACCGAGTTTTGCATATTTCAGATTTCGCTCCGTCGACGGTAATATATCATTTTCGTTCTGTTCTGATAGCGTATTGTAGTCGATAACATTAATATCATGTATGCTGTTATTTTGTATACATTTTAAAAGCAATAAAGGGATATTCTGTCCGTTTTTATTTTAAAAATGCACGTAATATACACATATACAAAACCTAGGACTAGCTGATCGTCAACTGCTATTTAACTTGTAATGCTGATCAGATGATTCTTTTACCTGACATATAATATACATACATTGGCTCGTGCAGGTTGAACAAACCATAGTCTAGAGCGAGGGTTCATAGAAAGACTAGAGCTTAGCCATACAATTTCATACTACCGGTCACTTAAACTGATTGACTATATATCCATCCATCCAAATATATAGTCAATCAGTATAAGTAACCGGTGTCTGCTCTTGAAGTTATCATCCAATGTTCCTATTCAATAGGTATCATTTAATGCACCTTACCTGTTAGACATCAATACAGTATGCAATCACAAAGCATATGTAGAGGTAGGGTTGTCAACAAATTTTTAGTTGAAAGAGATTAAAGAAAGACAAAATTTGTATCCATACATTCTAATATTAACATATGATTATTATCACAATGCCATGCAGGAAAAAGACTCTTAGTGAAAAATTATATTATTTTTGTAACTTGTCGTTACGGTTGATAGGCGTCTTACTTTTTTTTTAACGACAAAACGGGTGTCGTCACCGACTTTTTAGCTGTTAAAGTTTTGTCTAAAATTCGGATTCAGTCTTATGGATTAATTGTAATCCCATGTCTGGCTTTTAATGAGAGTAAACATTTTAACAGATTTCTGTAATTCCACAAAAGATTAAACTAGCAGGAAGGATTTGGCGTAGCGTAGCCTGTTGCAATGCTTTTATGAATTTTCACATAAAATGTATTTATTTTTATACTATACTGTTATATAATTATCTAGATATTAAACTGATTTTACGATGATGTAATGCTTTCTTGTTAAGATATAAAGTAGTACAGTAGTCTTTGAATGTTTCTCTATCAATTTTACATTTGAAATTTATTTATTTCCTTAGGATGCTGGACTTTGGATCACCAACGTACACAATGTGTACCAAATTTTAACACAATCGGTCAATTAGTGATGGAGAAAATGAACAGTAAAGGAAAAATCCTAAAGATGTTATAAAAATCGCATGGGGGAGCTCCACGCTCTCGTTATGTAAATATCATGAAAAGGTTAGGAAGTTTATCACTTAACAAATGCAAAACACAAGCGCCAACTGTTGAAAATTAAAACTAATAAAACCGTGACGCAAACCTCGAGGAATCAACGAACCTTGTGGAAAAAGAATAAAAAACCATGTTGAATTCGTTTCCCGATCAGATTTCGCACTTCCCCTAGATGATGAGACGAGCCCTATTTCGTTTTTCAATGTAGCAAAAGCTCTCGATATGATAGTACAAGAGCTCGTGCCAAAAATGTGTTAGACTTTTGTAACGGTCCATACTTCAGTATATCGAATTACTAAAGGTTCTGAGTAGGTAGAAACTGAGCGATGGTTCACTCAGTGCTCACCTAACAGTGGAAAAGCCAGGTGGTAAATGAAGTATGTAAAAATATGCTTTATCATAGTTAAAAATTAGTTACAAACTTGTATTTAATATAATAATCTAGAGAAACTATTCAGACTGCATAATGCAGCGCCTCAGCCTGTCACAGAAGTTGTTGCAACAATCATTTCCGTAAAAAATACACCTTTATTTATTGTAACAAAGAAATTCTGAAATCGGTAGTAATGTATCTATAGAGTATTACTTCGACTTACTAAATAGTATGTATCTATAGAGTATTACTTCGACTTACTAAAGGACAATCGTTACAAAACTCTTTGCAAATTTTTGTGACGAGCTCTTCGTCTATAATGTTTACGAGATCTTCAAAACGTCGAATAGTTGTTATTTCCTATGTCCGAACCTAAATATCGAGTATGAATTCTGGTGTTACCAGCACTCTTATTTGGTTTGCCTAAATACTCGTTGAATTTTTTCACCGCTCTCTACACATCGGTTGCTATTTCGAGTGCAACATTTATTGGAAAATATTCAAAATGTGTATTGACCGTGGGTGTTCTGCGAACGAGTCGATGAGCAAATACGTTCCGTTTTCGTTTTATGTGTGTCGGAGTACCTAATGACGAGTCAGAAAACTCTCATGAATGCAAACAAACTCGATTGAATTTTCGGGAATATAGCGAATATAATAAATGATTAATGCAGTTGTTTACAGATAGATATTTAGGGTTAGCGTTTCCTGATACCTAAACTGGGTAGATCAGCCCTTCATCATCATCATCATCATACCAGCCGGGAGACGCCCACTGCTGGGCATAGGCCTCCCCCAAAGATCTCCAATGTGATCGGTCCTGCGCCTTCCGTATCCAGCGGCTTCCCGCGACCTTTACCAGATCGTCAGTCCACCTTGCGGGGGGCCTACCAACACTGCGTCTCCCGGCACGCGGCTCAACCCTTCGAGTTGGTTTTAATTCTAGCCAATAGTTACATTTCCAAACGATTTTTTTGGCCTTGGATGGTGCATGAGGACGAATAGCTGAGTTCAAATTATAGTGTTTAAATGTCGGGTGTTATTATGTTGTCTGGCCTCTGATGAAGGGCATCTGAACTCATTTCAACCACGTGTACTCGTCAATTGCACTGAAACTTTAATGAAGGCCGCTGCATACGTTGACGGGCCGTGTCACTATGGCTCCTACATTTATAAATTCTTAAAATGTGTTGAAAACAAAAGTACAGTCTACACAGCGTCATGATATTACAAATGGCAACTCGATGTATTGATGTTTGTTTGTGTGTATGTTGACCTAGAAGCAGTCTTCCCGGTGAAGCAGAATAAAAAATTGTGTCTATTGGCCGATTATTTAAGTCTAAATTTGAATATTGTAACAATTATTAACTTTTTATGCAACTACTTGTTAAATGAAATAAACGTAAACAAAAACCAAAACGTTATTTTTATTTTCTGAACCCTCCTCAGCGCTCTATCTGACGTCAGGATTTTATTATTTTTGATTTCCTCGATGCAACGAGTGATATTAATCTAACGTTGCTAGGCGAACGATAAAGGGAATTCTATGATTTAAAAAAAAATAGATATAACATCGTCTACAAACTCGTACTTGAAAAAAGAGTCTGTATTTTCAATATATTTTATTTTCACAAACAAGAGTTTTGCCAAACTGTGCAAGTTCTGTAGTCCATATCAATTCAGCAACTTTTTAATAAAATCCTTATTTATTGGAAACAAACGCTAACCGGTTTATTTTATTTGATAATACTACAAATTCTGTTTTCTTTACTATTAAAATATAAAACAGCAAAATTTTAAAGTAACACTTAATAACTTGATATCATTAGTGATTAATATACCTTTAACAGTGCCTATTTTCCTGCGTCCGCGTACCTTTAAGTAATTTATGTAAGTACTTAGTAGTGAATACATTAACAGTTTTTGCTTCACGTATTATTGTAAGATTACATAGGAGGGTGCCGCGCGTGACGTGAACTAGGCCAATGCTAGGCTGAATTCACGATGTTTCACTTCATGTAAAACATGAATATCAATGCATACCTTGTCGCTCGCAAGTAGGCACAATCTGGTGCATACAACATTTTTGGTACCTATTCGTTTTTAAGGCACCATTGTTTTATAAAAAAAAACGTAGACGTCGCGTAACAAAATTTATACTGTAAATAATAAAGCGGTTTGACTGTGAGCTGTAATTTATAAGGGAATGTTAGACATATATTGGTACCATTATTAAGAAAAGAGAGAGCAGACGTATCTCCCGCATAAACACGTCCATTAAACAATTAATCTTTGCTTGCAATACCTAATTCACAATACCATTACTTTAGTGTTCATAATCTTAGCACAAGAAATAAAAATAAACTTGCCGTTCCAAGCTTCAGACTTCAGAAAACCTGAAGATCATTTATGGGTAAATGCATTGCTTTGTTCAATAAAGTTCCACAAAATGTAATTGACTACCCGTGAATAAATTTAAAATTGATGTTAAGAAGATACTATGAAGACTATTTTAAGGACCGCAATGCATGGAATTAATAGCCTTCGCTTTGTTCTATAAAGACTAATTATATGTTCAACCTATGTCCAACAGACTTTGAAAGTCTATAGGACATAGACAAACTATTTTAGTAATGACATGAATTATGTAAATGTCATTACTTATGATAAAGAGCTGGTTTCTTTCGCTTGTTCTTCTTGTCAGCTAAAAGACGTACTGAACAAGTGGTAGGCGTTTTTTTTAACGATTTAAAAGTGCTTGTAATAAGCTTACTTGAATAAAGATATTTTCATTTGATTTTTCAGTACCGATCTTCTTTGTAGGTGCGAGAAATCTATCGTTATCCCAACAGCGTCGCTCGCAAAATGCACGAGGAATAAAATGCAATAACCTTACAACTGTATACTCCAACCGAATGTGTCAATATGCAAAACAAGTGGTCGTGTTTGTATTGGTGCGGCGTGGAGGTGTGTCGGTCAGTACGTACGTACAGAGCGACGTGAACACCATGCTACCCACACACCGCAAAAGCGCGCGGCGGCGGCGGCGGCGGGCCTACCTCACACGAATCACCACTCAAAAGCAATCATAGTTGATTGAATAATTATATTATCCGGAAAATTTATTGGTAATGGTCAACATAGATACTTTCCCAGTATAATAGAGTGCTTTACTGTAGTTATATAAGTAGTAGGGTAGGTTGGTTACATGAACGGTAATTGAAGGTACCAAGAGCTCGATGGCGCAGCGAGGAGCTCGATTATACAGATTGAGCAACATTCGCGAAGGAAGCTTATTGGATGGGTGCCCTATTTTTAACTCGGAGGAGTTTTTTAGACAGCCATTAATCCCGGCTAGCACCCACCACAGGGCCCACGTGGTAGTTTATGACGCGTTTTTATTATCGATTCGTATTGATACCATGTATTGCATTCAGATCGATATCATTAATACGTTAACGACGACAGGCACGATATCTGTAGGTGGCTTAATTTTTTTTTTAATAGATACTTATGTAATAATAGCAAAAAAGGTTTTATATTAAGTTAATACTAGCTTTTAAAGTACTGTGAGGATTGAGGTGGGGACGGTTTTGTCCGCCGCTCCCGTGAGACACTCAGGGTTCATTAGCGTCATTAGTGGGCACATTTTAGTATTCATGTCTAAATGATATTCTCATTGAAATGTTGAAATATTTTTTATTTATTCGAAGAATTTTTATTTCATCAATATTAAAGCTTCTAACCGTTGTAGAACTATAAAACCACAGTATATCATTCTCCGCGATCCAATAAATCATTTTATAAAAATCATAATTGGATTATTGAAAATACTACTAACTATATATAACAAACTTTCGCATATATATATAAGTTTTAAAATCGTTCAAGTAATTTCAAAGCCCAGTACAGAAGAGGAACTCGATAGAAAGCGGGTCGAACGTGAGACATTGTATGTACTGGATCACCGGAAAACTAAAGTTAGTAATGCCGCGCGCCCTGTGCTTTAACTCTTTACTCAGATTTAAAACAGAAAAATTTTGAGATAATTGCATGTTAAGAATAAATTGGAGTCGCTAGTGATAATATTCGTGCTAAGGGTGTTGATCGTAAATCATGTCGTCGTCTTGGGTGAAACACTTTACGGCTGAATCGGCCGAGATTGCCGACGATCCGATCGAACCAGTTATAAATAAACTAGTATCCCGCAGCCCTACACCAGCCCATATAAGTCTATCTTAGTCTGACCTAATTAGGGAATGCTAAACTGCTGTTAGGTTGCCTATCGATATATATCAATAGTTACATGCTGTAGGTAGTCGTTATGAATAAAGGGAAGGAGTTGCTAAGTTGAATTGCCAATGGGCTGGCCTTGAGATATTCGGACGGACGTTGGTACCAAAAGATAACTATATGGCGACCACGAAAATCCATCAAGAAACCAAGAATACCGATTATGAGATGGTTTTAGACTTGAAATTATCACATGTGCCGTATTTACGAGTATATTACAGGTATAACAACAAATACCAAAAATAAGGGGATTCCTTGTGATTTTTTCGTGTTTTTATATATAATGTATTTTGTAGACATTTTAAACTTCATGCTCGAGTCGGACTTGCACCTGATTGGTTTTTAAATTTTAATCCAAGCAAGTTGGGCATCGCCTTCAAGGTATGTATTGTTAGTGCATAAAAGCATTACCTTTCCATGAAACGCGTGAAAGGGCCATTCGGTACATGACATATGTCTCCTAGTAAACTAATCTGATCCGTGCAACAATTTCATAATAGCCAACGTCAATGCACTAACTAACCAAACAGACGTGGAGTATAGCCATGTCAGAGGTAACTGTACCACCACTCAATTAGCGACTATTTGTCCAAACAAACAGACCGATAGGGAAACAAGACTCTTAATTGCTGTTGAATTACAACAGACAAGCTGCCCGCAGTTTGGTTAGTTCTGTTTTTTTAGTTTTCTGATGAATAATCTCAACTAAAATATTGGATTTTTTTACGAAAATCTTTTTAATTGTCGTTTTCTCTGATCGATAGAGTAATGAGTCCAGTGAATTGTATAGTATTTTCATTTTCAAATTAAGTATATTAAGATGTCAAGCGATACAGAAATATATATTTCGTATGTAAAGATATGAAACAGTTTCAAAATATTATAGTATCCCAACCGTGTGTGATACATTAACATGTTAAAATGTTTAGACAGCTTAAGGTGAGTTATTACGAAATTAACGCTTTTTAAACCAATTTTCTTTTAAGGCTAACTCAATATTTACCAAATCAAAATTAAAGACGTATTATTTGCGCAAAAAAAACCGAAACATAAATTTTAATATTGGGCCGATATAAAAAAACGCAAAGTTGATTCTTAAACGGTTTTTTGATAGATTTTTATTACTAATATATTTCATCTTAGCTATTAAAAGATATGTACAAAAACAGGTTTTGATATATGCAAACTAAAATGATCAAGCATTTATTTTTTATTTGTGAAAAAAAAATATGAAACAAAGCGAGGGCGTTTTTACTCTTGTTGTGTATATATTAGGAAGTAATGGAACGTAGGCGGATGTACAGGAGTGCCCTGAGATAAAATATTATGGCATCTTCAACGTCCGTTATAAGCTTACCTAATTGACAACTGACGACTTCGCGAAGTCAACAATAGCTATAGTAAATAAAAACTGTGTTTATATTCAATGAAATCAAACAAATTATCAAATTTACCACTTTACAATATTAGTATGGATGTACACTCTTTTACTTAAAAGGGATAATGTGTGAATGAATTTTAATATTTCACAAAAGGGATTATATTCCATACTCGGTTATTTTCCTCTACCAGTATCCATAAAGTTCCCTCATTAGTCAAAGGTAAATTCAGAAGCTGAACTTTTGGGAGGGATTAAAAATGTTCTTATTAAGCGCTCGCAGATTGTAATAATAGAATTGAGGCTAGAAAAATACAACGCAACGGTGAACGGGCGCTCCTCTAATCCATTGCTTAGTATTTGTAGAATTAGTATAAACAATTAGCCGCCCGAAAGCGTTAGGCTGGTCCCGTTCAAATGCGGCCGCAGGTACTCGTTCTTAGGAAACAACAGGTGATGTCTGGTCGCGCCGCCGCCGTTCCCGTATTACCATCAGTTTTAACAAAAGTCATAATCTATTCGATGTTTCATGAAGTCCAAATGCACTTCAACGGTTACACCTATTTTTGGTGGATTTTTTTTTTACTGATTATATGACAATAATGAATACCGTCGCTTTTTCATATTCTTTTAAATCAGATTATGTTATTGTTTATTGATATTATGATAGTTTTAATACGTTAATTGGTATATTATTATGTCTATTACATTACGTACGTCTAGAAACGATGAATTAATTTGAATATTTAATTGAAAATCAGCCATATTATCTAAGGTAATGAACAAATAATGAATTTTAATGAACCTGTAGTCTGAGTATCGCTACAACGGCGAATTATTAATTTGTAGTGAATATCTATAGATATATAGGTACGCGTGGCTGCTGCACATAGATTTTCATCCTAAAGTTGTTTTAAAATTTTTCCAAATATCGACAACTTACAACTTTGTCCTTAATTTTTGAGCTCTACTTAAACAAGGTTTTTTATCAGATATTTATTTAAAAATACATTTAATATTATAAATAATAATGTTTAATTTCAATAAATGCATATAGGTGAATTGATCCGGGCTGGCATTAACTCTGTTGTTCAGAAGAACAAAAAACCTGACTTTAAAAATCACACAGCATTCCAGCTTTTTCAGAAAACAATGCTCTGAAATACGCCTGTTATTTTGGTCATACAGAACAATAAACCCTCACAGTTAGGCAAAACAAAATATAAAAGAAAACTTCCAAAGTGAAATTCGACAACTATTTTACTACTAGCTTGATTTGAAGATATTATTTAAACAGGTAGCCACCATATATGGGTAAAGGACATATTCAGTACCTGGTTAGATAGTATCTGAATAATGAGACTTTGTAATATAATTATTATTCTTTAAAGATGACGTGTTAGGCACGAGAGGCTCTCGTGAGACGAGTCCCCGCCATACTCATGTGACAGGGAGGACTCGACACCCGTGGAGTGCGTTCAAACAGAGTTTGTGTAAGTATTCGCGCCATAAACAAGTCGAGAAGGCTTATAACATTAATATAGTAATGCCGCGGCGCGACCATCCGGCACGCACAGTTATGTCAACCGCGACAAATAAATGACCAAAATCCACCGCCATATGATCCCAAATCTCTAGAGGCGGCGGTTTTAGCTACCTAAATCCTAAACAAACAGAGACTAAAGGAAAAATATATATAGACATGTCCCAGGCTGAGTTGAAAGTGTCGAAAGCATAGACGATGTCGCGCGAGGCAAAAAGAAATCGAGACGAAATAGGTGATCAGCCAATGAGACGAAGAGGACAGACGATCAACCTTTACAAATAATTATGATTATGATATTTCAAATCATACCTCGAAGGTCATACAGAACAGTACACCCCCACATCTAGTGATATATTTATAATACTCACTAGAGAATAAACTTAATTACAATAGGTTTAATTAAGTAATAATTAAAAATTTTAGAGAGATCTTTGCATTTTTTCTGTAGAGATAAATTTAATTAAATATTCATGCATCATGTTTTGGACACATTAGAAACAGATATTTCATTATTGTTTACAGTATGAATTACTACTTGTATTTAGCGTTCATATTCATATTTTGTTTACGCTCAACTTGAAATTATAAGACCATAGCCTATATAAATGAATCTTCAACAACTTAGACAAGAGCACCACACAAAATAACGGAAAGCTTTTGTACCTATTCTAGACTACTCGGCGCCGATTTTAGTTTCTTATCAACAAATGTATATATATCAAGACAGATCAAACGAGTGACAAATTAAACACGTATACTTTGTTCACTTGTTGTAGGCCCAGGGCTACCTTCTGGCTTCATCGCCATATCAGATTGTGTTGCATCGCCCTCTAACTAAAGTGGGAAGTGGATCAAATTCAGTTGCAAGACTTGACTCACACTAACTGACTCGGTAATTTAAATAATAGCATGTAAAATATTACTTACTCAGACTGCTGTTAATACATCAAATGGAAAAATGCCATAAATGATACTTAAGCAGAGCTGGAATTAGTTTGTTTGGCGTGTTTCTTTCATAGGCGTTGGCGAGATATCAATCGTTTCCGGAGGAGGGACCTCGAGTCTCCACCGGTACACGAATAGCACTTACCAATTATGTGTTGGTTATAGCATTAACTACCAATTTTAAAATTGAATTTATTCACATTAATTCATTTCGTTTGACTATAGCACACAATATTATGTAAGTAAGTAATTTGTGTACGTAATATGCAAATATAATTTTATTTTGATATAATATTAATAATCTTGAACTTTTACAAAATGTAAAAACTGAAGAATACTAAAGATTCGCAGCAAAAGAACTTAACACTTTCAAAGGGGTAAAATATTTATAGTCGAATGTTGAACTAGCCGAGTTAAAGTCTCCGCGGCGCCACGGTTCAGCTGAGCGAGGAAATATTCAAGGTAAGATCCTTCAAGAATTCATTTTGTTGGCAACTTTTCTCTTCCAAGATGTTTTTTATAAGATGCTATGTTTGTAAAGTGCGGAAAATTCCGTGATTTTAAGGAATATGAAACATGGCAACAGATTTTTACTCAGGCTACAGATGACATCTCTCGCGTGCCTCTGCCTTTTTATCTGTCAAAGCTAATGTTGTCTAATCAAGCGTATAAAAGACAGGTACAACGAATGTGAAGACGTATATTAGAAAATACAAAAGAAAACATATTGTACATGGCAACGTGGAAACTACTGCTACAGAAAAACCTATAAGAATTGTTTTTTAAAGGTTATATACTCCTAACATCTAAATTACTAATCATAATTTGAACCATCTTGATCGAATGTGGCAATATCTGGAAGATAGATTCAATTATACACAGTTATCATGTTTGTTGTCCTTTTCTTAATTCGATAAATAGCCTAATACAAATACGAGAAAAACGAAAATAATTCGATATAAGTCTGGAATATTTTTAATCAGGGTTGTAACCCAATTACAAGAGAATATATTTAAGAATCCATCTCATTTTAGCTACGGAAGGTATAAAAAAAACATCACAATCAAAAAAACCTTAATTTCCTTCACGCAAAATTACTAATACGACTTTTTTCACAAATTTTGGTTTAATTTATCATAGCGACAATGAAAATTACTGAAATCCAACTAAAAAATTTTCAGGAAATAGTGATTTTTATTAAACTTTATTTTTTACTTTTTTGTAGTAGTAGTAGTTTAATATGATTAAACTTTTATTTAAAGTATTTCTGAGTGGATTTTAATGATATTTAATGTGTTTAACTCAAAAGTTTGCTACACATATTGCGTGTTATATACCAATCTTCCACGGGAATATTCCACACCAATATTCCACAGGAATATTGGTATGCAATATTCCCATGGAAATTTTCATTGGATTCAAAACAAAATATACTTAATGCAATATAGTAATATCGATTGAAGTCGTATTTCATTTTTAAGATTATTGATTTTTTTGCAAATATTTTTTAAATTTTTATGTTCGTTTTTTTTTTAAATATGAGTTGCCAAATATAATATTAGGAAAATTTATGTTTATCATGGAAGTAACATTAGTAACAGCGTGAAAATACGCAGAAGTCACCTTATATGTATTTTACTTATCATGCCATTGAGAAATTAAAGGAATTTTATATTTTTTACTAATAATCCGAAAGAAATTAATTCATATATTAAAAATGAAATATATGATATCCTCATAATAATAAACAGCTGTTATGTTTTAATGTTTGATCTCCATACTGAAAGTTGGTATTTGTATCAGGCTAAAAATAAAAAATATTTAATTAATGATTTTTTAAAATATACGTATTATTTTATTTAGTTTATCACGTAATTACAAATCCAAAATTCTATTGGAAAATCACATAACGAGAGTATTATAATTCATATAGTACGAGATCCCGCTGCTTAA
Source organism: Diatraea saccharalis (assembly GCA_918026875.4). Taxonomy (NCBI): domain Eukaryota; kingdom Metazoa; phylum Arthropoda; class Insecta; order Lepidoptera; family Crambidae; genus Diatraea; species Diatraea saccharalis. The sequence continues at coordinate 549,551 of OU893332.1, read as the reverse complement.
GTTTGCACTTATCTGTTTTCTAAGAAACTTATGTTTAACTTATCTAAGATAGGAGAATAGATTGCAGATAAATTTAGCCGCAATTATTTTGAATTACTTTTATGTAACTACTTTTTGTTGATAGATTGCAGTCATGTGTTAGTGTTAGTGAACCCCACATCAGTTGAAAGAGAATGATGTATGGAACCGAAATAACCATGGTCCTATTGTTAATAATTTACACTTCCGTATTTTTCAAAAAAAATAATGATTCAAATTAAGTTCTTTTCTTATCTACATTATAAAACACGGTTGCTTGTTAAATAAGTGCCGCAGCCAGAGGTTGCCATTACTTGGATTAATTTCTTCCACGCCGGCGACTATGAGCTGTGTATAGGGTTGCCAGATCCAGGTTAATCATTTCCTGGACATTACTGGGGCCACGAACGGAATAAGTTTTGGTGTCCGGTCCGAGACTAAACTAAGTAGGAAATATTTTCATTCCGGGACTGCAAAGTAAAATTAGTGGATACGAAACAACATACAAAGTTGCGGGATAATCCTGGAAATCCCGGCCTTCTGGCAACTCAACAAGTGGTAATTTACAATATTTATTATTTATTTTCTATAAATCATATTACACGCACATCATTAAAATGTTGAATTAAAGCACAGCTTAAACTCCTTCCTAACTTTTAAATTTCCCATATCAGGTCGTACTCTTGCCCAAAATCGGGTCATCTTGGATGAGTCAGCCGCACGACATACGAAACAAAACATTTAATACTTCAAGACAAACAAACGATGTATTTTTTATTATATAAATATTATTTATCAATTAATTAATGACTTACTGTAACGTCGATGTTTGGTGGTTTCATTTTTACATATCTTGCCTTCATAGTAAGGTGTGTAAATTTGCAAATTATACAAAGTTCTTAACATATTAACGTGATAATTAATTTGTTCTGTTAGTTTTACAAAAGTAACCAAAATATCAATACAATCTAATCATGTTTTGTATCTGAATATGGTGACAAAGTGTTTTACTGTTCAATAAAAAGAGCCTTCTGTGTTCGTATACTCGTATGTTTACTTTAATTATGTTATTGGAGTACTTTATGTAGTTCCTGTAAATAAAATAACAAACAACCTTCGCTGAGTTATTTGCCGCTTTTTCTACGTTAAAGTTGTGCATTATATAACTAAGAGCTTTTCAACTTTCAGTAGCTAACAGCTTAAATTGAAAAAGTCTTTTTTCAATTACATTGAATACATCTTACAACACCTATAATATATAAATGTTGTTTTAAAATAGAAATCGTTTTGATTTTCTGAATATTTAATAAAATATTTCTGCACTAGCTTTCCGCTAGCGGCTACGCCCGCGCGCTCCTTTACTATACATATTAAAGTTCCTCTTGAATCATTCTGTATAAAATACGTAATTAAAAAATGTAGTAAAGAAAATATTCCATGACCATAATACATAGAAGAAAACAAAAACAAGAAGGATAGTACTCAGCATGTGTCGGATGTCTTCGACATCCCGATACTGGTCTTCCGTGGAAACCTCAGGTGTTCGGGGTTCTTAAATTCTTGTTGTCATTAAAATGCATTGTCTAGTTTAATAAATCTCAGCATACATGCAGCGAAAAGCGACTTAATTCTAAACCATCTATTTGGATTATAAAATTCAACAACAAGAAGTGCGAAGGACAGACATTTGTGTGAAAAAATTCACTAAATGAATCTAAAGTGCTGGCTGTATTTCCTCACAAAACACTTTTTCACGAGTGCTATTAAGGTTAATTCCCATTAAGGAACTACTGAAAACGTAGCGCAACTAATGCATTAAGGTTTACGGGTGCACTCTTTTAAACGAGCAATTCAATCTAGACATTTATTTAATACTTTTTGTGTTTCGCTTCGTGAGTTAATCCCGTTGTCTTACAACAAGTACATGATTTAATCCATTATCAACTTTAATTACTTTTATACAATAAAAAAAAATATTATGAAATGTTAAGAAAAAACCCATATACTTATTTGTTGAAAATATACGATCAAATGTAAATTTGATTAAAACAGATATTATATGTATAAATAATTTTATTAAGCAACGGCGCTTCATCAAAATCAATTAATTTTCACTTCGATCAACCCTAACCGACTCAATAAAAAATCCACGCATCAAAAAGTTTACATTAAACGACAAACTTACCTTACTTACTGAACACGAGAAGAAATTGAAACGTTCCTCGAAACAGATACTCGGCAGTAGGACCAGCAGGACGCGACCGCTCCGCAGGGCTTCCGTGAGCGATATAGCAATGTCTAGGCAATAAACGGGTGGGAGTGAGGAGGGGGACCTAGACAGCGCAGACTAGGCCACGAACACATATACCCCGTGCATGCAAACGCATCACACAAGCGAAACTATACGAATGGAGGAATATTCACTGGCACCCAACGTGTAACGTACAGAATTCGTGTTGGCGCCCAAACTGTTGCTCTGACTATTGTCAGTTCTCTTCGCTAAGACATTCGGCTAGGATGTAAGATTACTTATTTGAAATGTATGTTCAGAGAGTTTAAAAATGTACCACTGCGTATCTTTACTACTGGTAAATGGATTTAATTAATAATAATCAAGATTGTATAAACATGAATCTGATATTACAATTTTTATAGCGACTCTAGTTATTGAATTATGGAAGAGAGAAAGTTTGGAAAACACCAATTTGTAATATTTTTCATAACTAATCAAAAACTTTATAGTACTTGATGAGATAGATAAATATATTTATTGTTGGTAACATTACAATTTAAAAATGCAAAATTTCAAATAGACTAACTTAAATCACATAACAATTGTTTTGTATTACAATTTAAAATATCTTAAATGTCAGACACGAGTGCTGACATAAATAAATTTCAAATGTAAAACACAGAAATTCTTAAAACAAAGGGCATTAGTTTAATATGGAAATTTTAAAATAAATTTATTTGAATCGATCTTTTTGCAAGGGAAACTGTATTCTAAAGTTTTAAATCTATAATAATAAGTTAATAAAAGTTACTTAATATAAATTGCTTAACGATTTGGTTAATTGAATAAAATTATTGTAGCTAATTCAAAAACTGTAACAGATACGGTAATCTTAATAGGTGATACCAGTTCAGGGTCCATGCCGCGCATAGAGAGTGTAATATTTGAATATATACACTGTAAAGGAATGAAACATTTGTAGTGTGTTTTGAATAAACATCGCAATTATTATCCAACAAAGATATGACGGTCAATGCAAACATAAAATTACGGCGGTTTCTTACCGTATTTCCTATAAATATCGTATTTCCAATAACGTTCTTTTGTCACCATATTGAAGTATATAGTTTTGAGTAATAATATAATTTCAAGTAATAATAAAGTCATTAGGTTTTCATACATTTTCATTTATATTTCGCAGTTAAATAATATTGATTAATAATAAATCTTACTTATGATTCTTTGAAGCTGCTGGTAGCGTTGTAGTAATAAAAGCCTGCTCTCCAATATAATAACGGAAAACTCATCAGAAATGAAATCCCGCGAATAAAACCTGGCAACAAGTAAATGGGTCACTATAATTAAAAAATATATTTGCATGTACTGCAACGTTTGATTGCATTCCTTTTAAACTGTTTCGGCATTACTACTGCAAAATATTTAAAGTAATTTAACAACCAGGTAAATATTTTTACGAGTTTAATTTATTCAGTTAGAGAATTATTATGCAGATTTATTTTACAGTTACAAAAGGTTAAGTATATCACAACGTTAACTGGCTATATTGATTTTAGAGTTGACGAATTATTATAATTAATTTTGTAATTAGGTATAGATTTATCAAATGGTTATCTTTGAGAAATTTCGGAAATGAGAAGAAGAACTTCACTGTATTCGAATATTATCGTAAATATAATCAATTAATAAGTAAGTTATTCTCCCAAACTTTTGTTCATACAATAACTAGATAACACGATGAAACAAAGAAAAAAAAATAGTTATCTCTAAGGTTTGGAACGGCTTTTTTTAACCAGCTAGCATATAAACCTTTAATTAATATTTATTACATAATTGATCGATTGTGTTTGCAACTCTTATCTGATATTATTATACTACATAAAATTTCCTCCGAGCTGCTAAACACTTTTCCCCAGTGTATCTGTAACTTTATAGACTTTTCACCGCGTGTACAAATAACAGCACATTAGGTTAGAACAAAATCCGCAGGCGCGGCGTTGTCGGATGTGCGGTAGTGCGTATCATTTGGGGTGCACTGATGCGCCTTCGGTGTCGCCGGGGCAGCGATACCAACATAGGTACGAGATCCTTACCCGCCCGGCGCGATCTGATACGGGCATAGCTACATGTCTGTTTCACGGCGGTACCGTGGGGGACGGATCCAGTGGCAGTAAGAGAAGAGACCTGCGACAAAGATCAGGCAGGTCTCTGAAGTGGATAGGAACGGAAGAGGGATCGCGTATTGCCGCATCCCTCTTCTATGTCGAAACCAGCGGAGATGGTCGGCAGCCACCCTCGCATTGCACGGTTTCGCATGTCTGGGAGAGGCTCTCGATGTACCCGAGCCTCTCAATCCGCGAGGGGGACCAATGGTCGAATATGGGGGTGAGTGTCCTGGCGACTCGGTCACGGCTTTCCGTGTCTCATCTCCCACAAGAGGGTTCACCGTAGTGGTTTTGGTGGGTAGGCCTCCGGGAACTCACTGGGCAACTCACCTACCGAGTGGGTTCACGGAGGAGAGTCCCACACGCAACAGGGGGTTGCTTGCGAGGTAAGAGGGATAGTGCCAAAAGCACTTCCTCGACGATAAAAAAAATTAGTACAAAATATCAAATCTAATATTTTGAACACTATTGCCAACGCATATGGTTTGAAATCGATTGGAGAATTTTCGTAGGTATAACCAGAGATGGTATTCACCGTGTACTATTTGTTTATTATTATTTCCAGCTTGCACTTATCCAAATTTATTGCACAGGGGAGATTCTTAACCGACTCAATGTATAAATATAATATATAACATATTATCTTCATGGTTTTCACGACTTTCTTCGAAGAGCTTCTTTATCCATCGCGCGTGAAGAAAATCCTATCCTTTGTATTAAATAGTATAAATAATAGTATGCGTTTGAAGTTATGTGAATAAAGACAACTATGTCGTTAATTTTAATATATTAACTAATCGAAGTAATAAATAATGAGTGAGTACCAATACATACATGCAGTATTTGGTTCGGTTCGTGTACAATTCGGATAAGTTTACAGCCGCAGTTTAATCCAGTTGAGTGCAACTGAGAATCAAGTTATGTTAGTTACGTGATTCTCAACAAACCGATGTAGAGTAGTGCTCAGTTGGAACATTAAAATAAATAAATAAGATACACATACTCTAATGCAGGTACGGGGACCACTTAAACTAAGGACATTATTAAAGTTATTTTATTCTCTACGTTCATATGGTCAACTACAGCGTCTCTAAAAACCCGGCGTGCGCCAAGAATCACTAATAGTTAGAACGGAGAAAATAGACAATTTCAATCCCTAAGGGACTCAAATAAAGGCTTGCAAAATCTTGTCATCCATGTAGGTAATGAAGTTTCATAATACAGATCAAACAAACAGAATTTATGTTTAGACTACACACTATTCAATCGGTTTAACGAATAAACTATCACTATGTGATATGATGCCACAGAGACCCACACACAAACTTACAACTCCCCTCTTTTTTTCTTTCTCATCTGGGTTTCTCTTCTCGGGGTCAAAAGGGACAAAAGTACACCATATATTTATGTGGAATTTCTTGAGCCAAAATATGTATTTAAAAAATAATTAATTAAAGATTGTTCATATTTTTTTCATATTCATATTTTTGGTCCCACTATTTCATATTAGGGTAAATTTTACATGTAACTCTTTATAGCTGAAGACTTTTACAATAATCATAAGCGAGTAATTAATTAAAAATGGATTTTGACACCCAATACTTCATCTTACGTCTTTGTCTAACTCATTGACGGTCGCGTTCATTACCTACGTCACGTTTTCTCTTTTCTCTTACATGTATAATTAAAGCAATATTAAATATAATTAAGAGTTAAAACTGTGTATACTATTATAGTTTCGGGACTGGTTTTAAATTAATGTAACATATATAAATATTCCATTTTAAACTCAGAGTGAGTTGCAACATCGCCCATAGTGTTTTTCCACAACAAGTTTGAACAAAGTAAATACCAAAAATAGAGACGACGAAATTTGTTTCATATACGGCGGTGAGTTCCAAATATATAGACACGGTGACATGTAAAATAGTAAATACGCTGAACCGATATAGTTTAATTAAAGTGTTTCCCCAAATTTATTGCTTCCGTATTACTGTCAACTGAATTAAAAACTATTTTTAACTTTTTCTACCTTTTTTTACCTTTAAATATCTACTTAGTCTGGTCTGGTGCAAACTAATTTACCATCAATATATTTTCCATAGCGGACTAAAACTTTATGTACCTATATAGGGACTCTGAATACACATATAATAACAAACTGTTCAAGTTCCTTCTCTACTCTTTAAATTCTACTCATTTAAATTAAATTGTATTGTTTATAACAATAAGTTGTATATAACAATAAGTTTTTACCATAAAAATGTTTTTATTAGAAAATTTGCTCAATTAGAAATGTAATAGTATTAAAACATTTTTTTCTTTGTTTTTACTGGAAGCTTTCAGGTTAGCTTTTTAATTGGTGCTTGCAGTTAAAAATAACAGGGTAGTAAAAGAAAATATTTTGAAATATTCCTTTCATTTGTTTTTAACCGTTCTAATACTGACGAGCGGTTAAAAACAAATGAAAGGAATATTTCAAAATATTTTTTCTTATTTCACAGCTACCCGTTAACTTGCACAACACGATTTTAATAATTGAAAAATAAATTCGTAATAACAAAAAATCTATGCGCTGTAGTGCGTTTAGGTTTAGAGTCTTTGTAGTCTGTTTTATGTAAATAGTCCGATTTAATATCAGAACAAGATTCCCTAAATATAGATAATGATCGACAAAATAAATTAATTTATTTATTTAACAAACTTTATTGACGATTGAATCGGTTCAAAAGGCGGACTTAAAGTTATTAGCATTCTCTACCAGCCAACCTTTGGGATACTAATAAATATACTACTTAAACTACAATACAGAAGAATTTATATACGAGTACAATTATATTAACATAAATAAAATACCTACATATAAACATAAAAACATATATTAATTATATATCTTCATAAACGTTCCAAGAGAAAAGTGTGAATTTTCCGTTTAAATTTGTTAATAAAGTTTCATGATTTATTCTCAGACAATGACGAACTTCCAAACAAACTTTATCACAATAAATAGTAACTTATGTTCTATCTCAAGGCAACTAGGTCTAGTGATTTAGGCGTGAGAGTGTAACAGACATATACACAGATTACGTTCGCATATAAAATAAATATAGAATAATTGACCATGAAATATTTAAATATGTTGCAGCACTTTATATCTGAATACTTTAAAGCATTTTATTCAATTTGAAACTCAGAAAAAAAATCGCAATACTGGACTTTACACAAAAGTTAATCGAAAACTGAAATATACCACCGTAAAACAGGCTACTTTCTAAAGAAATTATGTAGAAGTAACAGCATGTCTGTGATTAATAGTTTCGAAGATATTATATTATGTTTATGGAACTGCTTCTAGTCGGCCGAAAACGCTCTCTACAAACTCAAAACACAAAGCGTAGTCAAGCCTTGCTACGGTGGCGTAAAAAGCATGCGCGACTGGGCAATCTTTGTATAGTCTTTGTTATTTATGCGTTTATATTTATAGTTTCTATAATGAAAGTTTTTACGTTATATGTTATTTATAATACAAAGAAACTAAAATAAATGTTTTTTTTAATTTTATGTTAAATCTAAATAATAATTTGTATAGAAATCGAAAAAACAAAAAAAAAATTAATCAATCCAATATCACATTTCATATTTTTAAAGTAAATAACATTCTGATTGATTACTTTTGTTATTACTATGATTTATATTTTACGCGCTTGTTTCGTTCTTAAATATGATTATTATTTTTAACCCCCGACGCAAAAAGAGTGATGTTATAAGTTTGACGTATTTTATTTTTTTCCCCCGGAAGCCTTGTTCATCGCGGCAGTTTTTCGCTATGTTTTATGCAGATCGGATAAGTAGTTCAGAAGCTACAGGCACTTTACCAAGACGAAGTAGCTGTTTTTTTTTATTTGTACTCACAGCATTCTAGCTTGTGATCGTATAGACCGATTTTATTAAAGATTTTTTAATCGATAGCCTATTTTATCAAGATCTATTTTAAAAATATCTATTAAAAAACAAAATTAAAAAGTTAAGAAGAACCGCGATACAAAAATGCACTCTGAGAAGTATAAAAACAATCTTTAAAGTAAAAGTAAAAAAATAGGTTAAACTAAATTCCCACGGCAGGAGCCTTAAATTACAAATGTTCTATAGACCGGTCCCCTACTCCAATAAGGATATTAGAGTTATATTATGGGTCGGAAGTTTTTAATTATACAAAACTATTACGGATGATCATCATTTAATAAATAGATATTGGGCCCCCCCGTGACAACATGCAGTGATTTTAACTAACTTCTAATTGAAAATTTCACATTCAATAGCAAAATAAAGTTACCTCGATGTAGCAATTTAGTAATTGTGCAATATTTCTTCGACTTCACTTGAATCAGAAATAAGAACTCAATTCCTTAAATTTACGTAAGCTACCTAAAATGTAACAACTTTGAATCATGCAATAAACAAATAAATGAACGATACGGCTTTTAAATTAGCGGTCCCATAGAACGGTTGTTGTGAATATAAATTTTAATCATTCATTTCAAGCAATTCCTTTTTGTACTATTTTAATTACTAAAAAAAATATTTAAATACGTATTGGTCAAGAATACAGCTTATTTATTTATAAGTATATTGTTGTAATACTGAAAACTACCTACATTCAAAAAGCAAAGTAATATAAAGTATATTAGAAAACTACATCACTATATTTTCTAACGATGGGCACCAAAACTAGCATGAATAATAAGGTAAATTTGTGAAAATTGTGACCTAAACAGTTTTGCAAATGTGACTTTATTACTTACTAATGGATTTCGATTAAATCTCAAAGGGAAACAGAAGTTTCCCTTTAATATATACCATGTCTAGTTCTATTAGTTATCATTGACGACACGTCGAAACTCATTAAAAATAATGAACGCCCGTCGCCTGGCATCGAAAAGATTTTATTCTATCAAGTAGACCGAGAACACGTTACACATAATCTTTAACAAGCTAAGCACCTATGAAGTAAAAAGAAATCAAAAGCTACTAACTGTCAATTGATTTTGGACTTAGAACCAACGTTCAAATAAACTAAAACGTTAACCAAAAGCATTAAACATTTTTGTCAAATCACTTGAAAAGATACTCGCAGCTAACGAAACAAACGTTTTTCATTTAAAACATAGTATCAGGAAACCTCTCTCATAATTAGGTGGTTAGGTTTACGTCGAAACATATCGATTGATGAGGCAGTTTCTATGGTAAAAAAATCAAACGTTAGAAGTTTTCTTACGTCTACCTAAGGCATTTGATACAGTCTCTGCCTCAATTTCCCTGGATTGAAAGCTATTTATTTATGAACTGGGGATTCTCCAGTACTTCAAATAAGGGTACCCCAGGGAGTATTCTCGGCTCAACTTATTCAATGTAATAATGAGCAACGACGACCTCGACCCTAGATATGACGATATATGCTCCGCAGATGACTTATCAATTATATCATCATGGATGTACCTCAAAAGAAACTGACTCATACAAAAGAAGGCAGTTCTATAACGACATGAGGGTATCAGAGAAACCTCTTAATCATATGCTTTTATGACACTTCAATCTCAGCTTCTTCGGAATCCACGATATCCTATCAAAATTACAGCTGCTAAAATTTCTCTACATGTAACTGTAACCACATACTAAGGTATGATCAAAATAATTATGAGTAGTTTTTCAGGCACGATACCTAAATAATTCATGTTTTGAGGAAACTTCGCATTGTGGCTGATTTCAAGCTGCCGAGATCTGTCTACCTGGTCTTATATCAATCTCTTGTTTCATTGTATCACGAGATGTGTTAGCTCAAACAATGAACACACGAATAAACGAATGAACGTTAGCAATGAACACGTCTAAAGAGCACAAAGGCATATTTTAAAGCTATTGTTGTACAAAGCCTACTGTACATAAGTAGTTGAATTCAATTGAAGTCAAGCGGTGATTTTGTATAATTTAAATCTAGAATAGAATTTCGATAAACATATAGACCGCCTTTAAGATGAGTAGCATTTTTCACTGTTAATGATAGAACCTTATTGCCTTTTGAAGTAGGTAGTAGCACCTCTAAAGCAATGAAAGCCATGTGGTCGACGCTTTTCAAAAGCAAAGCATGCAAACAAATCTAATAACTGATGTATAAATTTCCTAGTTGCGGATAAATTTTCAACCGTTCACAATAAAAACTGAGGGGATGGTGGTCGGCCGAGGTCGCTGACATCTGACGGACAGATCGAGACCGCAGTTCATCGGTGGTGTTCGACTGTCGCGAAGCAGGAGTTCTATTTTGGATTCAATCGGATTAAATGTTCTTGCCGATAAATCATACTGGACTCGCTTAACCCATCACATAGTTTGGTATATTTTTAAATCGGTCGTCTCAATATTGCCAATATAATGGTCAATTTTTTATTTTGATTAATTTCACGAAAATCTTATAAAATCCTTTATCATTTTTAAGTATTTAAGGTTCCTTGTAAGTTCTTTCGAGTAATCTCTCGAGCTTTATGTCTCTACATTGAATATTGGCTGAATGTAAGTATGTAAAAGGGAATAAGGCCATCATAAATATAATTAATAAGTTTCTTTGGACTTAGCTAAATAATAGCGACATTCGTCGAAATTTTATACATGGTAAAAATTTTTTTCAGCCAGTTTTGTGCAACTGACCGTAATGCAGTATAATTATAGGTATTAGATTAATGATATTTTAGCACATTTAAATGAGAATTCGTTTCTATTTATTTTTTAGGATTTTTATCGTAATAGTTTCCGCAAACCTTTTCTCTTGATACTAAGAATGTTTAAGGTGACCATGTTATTATAATGATACGCCTTCTCATTTGACACCCATATCCTGATAGTACACGAAAAAATTAAATACCATATATATAGTTATATTATTATCTAAACAATAACACGAATTTCTACTATATAATTATCGTAAAATTCAGTTGCATAGATAAATTGCAAGTTAACTGAAAGATTAATTTAGACGTTGTTACGATTTTACTATATTTTTGTCTTAATACAAGAATTTAAAAAATATATATGTAATAATAAAAAACCAAAAGCAAAATATGTTCTCAAACTTAGTTAAATCTACATACAATAACATAATTTCAGCTTAAACCTAAAATTAAAACAAGCAAAAAATAAAAATAAGAAATTCAACATAAGATTATTGTATATGCGCTTGCGCATCGCCGACCAAAGCGGGAAACCAGTTCTCCAACTATATGCGGGCGACAGAATCGGTATCCTTTTGCAGCGACAGCACATATTGTCGTCATTTAAATTATCTTCATACTAATTACTTTCTACTTGATAGTGAATTTTGATTTGTTTGCCTGTCATCTACAAATATAATATGGGGACCTATCCTCTGGCTCAACATAATAATAAAGCTGAATTATGCTATACATGATTCGAGGGACCTGCTATGTGCCAAAACTTATATCTAATTTTAGAAAACTATAAATATAAATATCATTAAACATGGTATCGTATCTGATCTGGTTCTATTTAATTGGCTTAACGCCACAAAGTTGACGTCTACTCTTTATATCGCTCGGTTCGTGCTCGTTCGTTTAGCGGCGAGTGGTTCATGCAATCAAAATATAGCCCACATTGGAACGCTACCTTTACAGTTTCCCTTAACGTGTGAGGTTTCACAAAATTTTTGTAGGTGTTATTCACACAAGGCAACATACATGATTGTTGTGTGACTTATTTTATTCAATTTATGAACGTATCAAGTACGAAAACAAAAATTACGAATAACTCTTTGATTATATAACTACTATACTCACTTAGCCGTGTACGGAACGGCACAGATTGGAACTCGGCACTAAAAAACTAAAATCAAGTAAAAAATAAATGATAAAATAATATGAATCATAGAGTAAGTAAGGAACTACTCAAAATTTCAATAAGGGCAACTGGAGATATGACATTTTAAATCAATACATATTGTTTTTTAAAGTTTGAAGTTGGTTCTATTTTTTTAGGTTTTTGTTCATGCTTTTTAGTGATGCTGTTGTTTTTTTATGTTACACGTAATACTGAAAATTTTAAATATCTATGTAAATAAAATTATTCAACATAGTGAGTCTTGGAAAAGGAAATGTTGTTTATTTGCTTGACATATTTTTTTCCATATTCATATTTTAACCTGTTGTTTATTTTGCAACGTATTTTATCACCCTTTTGTACCGGTGACATCAGTATACGTGTACATTTCGTCACATATGCTCTGATAAATGTGTTTGTATTGCACACTTTTTAATAATTATTTTCCAGACGAAAACGAAAAAAATGTTAAAAAATATTTACATATATATTGTTCTACAGCAATAATGATAGTTAAAAAATATATATAAACTTTTTATGAATCAAAAGCTTAAATTTATACTCCTAAGATCTGAGTAATGTATGTAATGTCTAATATTTATTTATTCTATGAATATGCTCATGGAACAGGCTTATTAAAGCAAAGCCACAAATAATATAATATTATGTGTAAAAGTTTCCACAACTCGTTGCTATAGTTTCATCTAACTCATACAACCTATGCACGTAGTTAAACTCTATTAAAGTCTGATTATGGACAAAGTTATGTGATGCAGAGGAATTCAATACAAGCTGCCAACTAATTATATTTCAAACAGTGTGCACTTAAATAACAAAGGTACTAGGGATATCAACTAACTAAACTCTCTAACAGGATATGTTCCCACAGCTCATAACTTATCAACGTCAGCATTTCAAGAGTGTGCCTAAAGTTAAAGAGAAATGCGGACCAAATCAGCGCTAATCAGTAACTCTTTAGAATGTTTCTTTATTGACGATATTTAAAAAAATCAAGCTTTGGGTAAAAAGTGTACCGTCACATATAGGTATGATCTAGTTTTATTATTGTGAGTTATGGAAAGTCAAGGCTGGGCATTCCTTGCTAGATACTAGGTCCGAGACCACGCGAGAGGGTAATGTGGATATATGTTTATCAAGTCAATTACTCTAAGAGAAAATTTTGATTATAAGTATTTTAACAATAACGTTATGAACTTGTCTTATTGATTATTATTAACTAGAAATTACGTAATTTAATTTACGTATTAGGGCGTACAATTAAAAACTTGTTTAAAAAAAAAAGAATTATTTGTCTTATTTTATTAATTTCTGACATAGCAAGGTGTTTTACTTGCAAATTTTATATATGTTCTTGTCCTAATAAAGTCTGATCTCAAGAGCCCAAATACGATGCAGTTGTGTTATTTCATCACAAAGATCACCTTCCTACTTCATCATCATAGCAGCTTACTGACACCACAATATTGCATTTTCATCTGATTGATATATATTTATGAAAAAAAAAATTCTATCGAAAATTGTGACACAAATCTAATTTCAGTTCCAATATTTGCGTACTAAGTAACAAAGCGGGTTAAATAAAAGCTTGCAATAATAAGAACGGAATATTACATTTTTAATTTGTGTAATTTTTTTAATTCTGCTGTTATAACACCCTGTGTGTTTGATGCATGAACCACCACAATTGTAGGAGATTTGGAGGACCACTAGCTACGTTTTAACTACACAACCATTAGCTACGTTTTAACCGTTTTTTCCTTTTAAGTTGTTATTTTTGTCATTTTTCTGTCATATTTATAAACTGTATGTAAATTGTGTATGTGATGTGTTGCCAAATAAAATCCAACAAATTTAAAATAAGTTTTATAATAATGTTATGTGGATTCATTTATTTAACAGAGGTACCAACTAGGGAAATTCTGATTGCAAGATTAACCGACGCCGTGAAAACCGAAATACCACATACAAAAACGATTGAAAAAAGAAATAAATTTGCAAAAAATAAGAGAAATACGGAGGTCATTTTGATCAACATTTTTAATTTCAATTTAATAAAAGCATAAGTATCATAATAAGTCTTTTCTTAAACCCAACGCTTCTAACTAGTCTTTGATCTATTTCATTAACTGTTTTGATTGACATGTAGCATATTATTAGGAAGGGTATAGACCAGAACTTTTTAAAATAAGTTATAAGTACCTTTTTCTGTAATGAATTTAGAAGTTGATCCATTTAAACATTGAATACTTTGGAGGCACTTACAATTATTTCTTGATACTAATATATTGAATAATTATTTATTTAAATGAAACAGATATTGAAGAATACAACAAAACGTATTTTATGTCATATTTCTTGCAAGCAAAAAGTTATTTCGATTTAAAATCAGTGTTATTTTGAGTAATTTCATAAAAAAAGTAAAGAACACGTTAAAACAATCGTGGCACTTGGGACATGAGGGGTATTCTTAAAAAGTAGCCTCCAAATCCCCCAAAAATTGTTTAGGTCCATGCACCAAATACCTTGTATTATATGTAGAATTGAGATTCTGCCGTATTTAATACAGTAGGCAGGTAGGATACGGTAACGATTTTTTCTGACTCTACTTCCTTCACCAGATTATAATAAAGTAATGCTAGCAGCACCACCCGTACAGTAATATCTCTTATTAGATTACAGAAAAGCACAATAAACGGTTAAGATAAACAAGTCACCATTACCTATGTCTTAAATTATTAAGAAACTCACAAATAAATATCAGCATGGCGCTGTAAAAAATTGAGCAAAGTATAATTGGTCATTTGGGCTGTAAACTCGAGCTAATAAAGTAGGCAATCAACTTTGTCATAGATATATTCAAGGTCAATTTATGCAATAAAGACAAATTGCGTGTTTGTTAGTTTCTGAAAAGATTTATTATCATAAGACACACTAACAGTACAAAAATCGAAACAAAAATAACGTAATCACCAAGAATCACAACTGATATTTGCACCAATTATAAGCGTGTACAGCATTGGCAAATTGTGTCACAATTGAATTAAATTTAACACAAATTAACAAATTATTTGTAAATTCGCAGGCTCGAGAATGTAAATATTATTGATAAGAACAAGTATCTCCTTTGTGGCACTCGTAAAAGATCAAGAGTCCACCGCTAACATAGCTTTATCACGTAAGACCTACCATTAAACATGTGAAAGGGAAACTAAATAAACTTTTTCTCTTTTACGTTTTAATACAAATAAACGCCAAATTAAATATTTTAAGAATCTTTAAAAATATTTGTAAGTACACTGGGAACAGTTGTTTTATGGAGGTAAGTAGATATAAGAACGCAGCGCGGCTCCTGATGGTGCATTTTATTTTATTTTATTTATTTATAGGACACCAATAGTGTCAATAAATACACCAATACAGTGTCAATAAATTATCGGTCTGATGCATACACCTTTTTAGGTGACACGACATTGGTATTGAAGCAATTTTGATCACAGATAATTAATTATATAAAATTTATTAAATAAATGTAAATTAGGTAAATATAACTCAGTCATTACAATTTAATTAAATCTAAATGAACTAATAACGTGGTGCAAGACTTTTAAAGTTTCTTTTAGCTAATTAAGTTTTAACAAATTTAAACTACTTATCTAAACTATGTCTTAAAATAATGACTATACTTAATAAAAAATGTCTAAATTAAAATAAATAATAAATCTAAAATAAATCTATCAAAGTAAAAATCTAATTCAATATAAAAATAAACATCAAATCAAAATAAAACATTTTAAAATCAATTTGGACGTTAATGTCAGATTGACAGTTCACAACAATAATAACCATGCAAAATTATGTTTAATAAAAAGTATAAAATACAATAAACAAAGTAAAATAAAAAATTATTGCAATTACAATACAGCTGCTGACTGGTACAATTTTTTTTATTTTATCTCGAAAATTTCGATATTTGTCGTGAAATATGTCCACTCCGCCACACACACTACAAACTCGATTACAGTTGCTACACATTCTAAGTAGTTTTGTAATTGGGTGGCGGGGTATATGAAATGGAACAGAAACCGAAACTTGCTCTAACTGGTCAAAACATCCAGTGTGGCCGTTCAAAATTTTGTATAACAAAAACAAGTCGTTAGCAGTACGGCGGGTCCTAAAGGACGGTATATTGAAAAATTTGTTCATAAGAGCACCTATAGGAAATATTCCGAGAAGTAAACGCTAGCTGCTTCGTAAACGCACGCTGAATACCCTTGATCCTTTGTGAATAGGAGACATAAGAAGAATTCCAAACAGAACTGGCGTATTCCAAATGACTGCGTACAAGCGAATTATACAACAAAACTTTAGTTTTTACCTTAAAGTCTTTCGCATTTTGTTTAAGAGATCCGAGCATTCGAGCTGATTATGTAATTATATTATTTATATGAGACGTATACTTCAATTTTGAATCTATAACCACTCCCAGGTCCCGCATCTCGGTTACTTCGACTATTTTTTCTCCATACAGATTATAGATGTTCAACTGTGGAAGTTTCTTCTTTGTTAATTTGATGTAGAAACATTTTTTGGATTAATAAAGCACCAATCTGTCAATCTGTCCAAATCACCCTGTAATTGAAAAGAATCAGCACTCGAACACACCTCCCTAAACAACTTGAGATCATCCGCGAACAATAATACTTTACAGTGCTTGACCACATTAGGAATGTCATTCAAAATATTGCAAATAGTATTGGTCCCAGATTCGAACCCTGAGGCACCCCAGACCGAACAAAGTATGAACGAAACCGTTCACTGATACCAATTGCGTCCTCCTTTCCAGATATGATTAAAACCAAACAAAGAGTGACCCGTGAATACCACATGATTCTAATGTTTTTATAAGTACGCTATGGTTTACTCTGTCGAATGCACATGAAAAATCTGTGTACATTGCGTCAATCTGTGATCCCCTGTCTATATGGTAAGACAAATAGGATGTATACGAAATTAAGTTAGTCTCCGTAGAGCGGCCTTTACGAAATCCATGTTGAAAATTGCTCAAAATAGGTTCAATATGAGGTATTATTATGGGACATTCCAAAGAGTGATTCCCACACAAACTTATATGACATTTCTTTAGCTTTCATGCGAGCCGCCGTATGTAGTGACTTATTAACTGGTGTTAAATATTCTGAAACAAAAACTGGATACCCAGGTTCTTCCAAGCCAAAGTGTGTAGTGTTTAATTTATTTTTCGGGTTCTTCCTATTATAGGATGATACTGCTGCCAAAATTGTATCCCGTTGACGAGGACTACGAAGTTGGGCAACTATTGAACGCGGACGTTTATTATCTCGATTTAGTTTTGCCACTCTATTAACATGAAGGAAATGCCACTGATCACACCATGGACTGGGTCAATTGAGAAACCACACCGATCAAATTCTCAGAATACCGTTTCTCCGGAATACCGTTGATTTCGATATTCGATATTGGCATTAATATATAAACGATCTCTCGCCCGACAATACTTCATTTTTAAGTGTTTTTCAAATATTTTCAAGTGTGCTGATTAAACCCGAAATCGGAGTTCTGCCAGCTTCTGCCCGGCCCGTAACACTGACCCCGGAACTCGACATTACATTTTTTTTTTAAGATAAGTCATCTCAATAGAAGTCTCCAGGACCATAACAAGCGAATCTATATGCCTACTATGTTTTTTAGTTTTGTTCCTTTTTACCTGAAGCCTGGGGGGTGCTTCTCACCCCTACGCTTACATATCGACAAACCTACGCTTCAAATTTTTTTTTATATTTTAGGTTAAATCTAAGTCATTATTGGTATAGAAATTGATAAACAATAAATTAACTAGACTGAAATAAATTTTTAATTTTTCTCAATGATAATATTTTTTATTTACTTTTTTTACAAAGTTTAGCTACCTCATTCAAGTCGAATGACAAAATGATTTTCAACCTTCGGTCGACCCAAGTCCCAATATCACAGTAATTTTATAACATAAAATAACACGTTATATCTATACTTATAATAAATCTGTAGAGAGGTCAATTCTGTACATGAAATATATTTCCAAAATAACTATCAGGGGGTGATTAGGGAGCGATACTGATGCCAAAAATGCCATCAGTAAAATTTTTGTCTGTCTGACTGTATAACCGTTATAGAAACAAAAACTACTCGACGGATTTTAACGAAATTTGGTACAATTATTTTTCATACTCCTGAGCTGGTTATAGTATACTTTTCATCACGGTACAATCAATAGGAGCAGAGCAGTGAAAACGGGAAATGTTGGGAAAACGGGAGACGAGCGGTTGGCACACCTAACGAGGCTGCAACTCTCAAGCCAAAAGAGCCGTTAAGACTGGTACATTCGCACACTACGGTTTATCTATACTAATATTATAAAGCTGAAGAGTTTGTTTCTTTGTTTGTTTGAACGCGCTAATCTCAGGAACTACAGGTTCGAATTGTAAAATTCTTTTTGTGTTGAATAGACCATTTATCGAGGAAGGCTTTAGGCTATAATATCACGCTGCAACAATTAGGAGCGAATAAATAATGGATGCTGGATGCGGGAGGCGCAGGACCGATCGCTTTGGAAATCTTTGGGGGAGGCCTATGCCCAGCAGTGGGCGTCTCTCGGCTGAAGTGATGAAATAATGGAAAATATGGACGAAGTCGCTGTTTAATATAGCTGATAAACAGAATCAGGCAAGCCTTACTTTATAAAATATAAAATCCTATCGCTGCCTTATTTATATATACTTGAACTATACAAGTTTATTCGAAAATACCCAAATTTCTATCCCAAGCAATATGATACCATAATTAAACCTCCATAAGTATCCATAAGTATGATTAAATCTTTAAAATTACGCAACGGATTTTGATGCGGTTATTTTCATAAATAGGGTGATTCAAAAGGAAAGTTTTTATGTATAACAGAAGACCACGCGAGCGAAGCCGCTGGCGGAAAGCTAGTCTAAAATAAAACATGATTCTATAAGCCCAATAACCATGTCAATAAAAAATGATAACAAGTTGCCCAATATATTTAAAGATAACAAAAAAATTATTGATAATTTAAAACAATTACTCATTAATAAAAGCTATTATAATATATCGGAATATTTAAAAGACAAAATATCTAAAATGTAAATTTTAATCCTATTAATATTATAAATGTGAAAGTTTCTTTGTTTGGATGTTTGTACGTCAATCTCATCAAAACTACTGAACAGATTGTGATGATATTTAGCATACAGATAGGGTATTATCCCACTAAACATTTCCCTAGGGACACGCGGGCGAAGCCGCTGGCGAAAGCTAGTAATATAATATGATACATTTTTTAAAGAGAAGTAATTAATATATATTTAGAATGAATAAATGAATGATTAACAAATTAGTAATGTCAAAGTCAAAATAATCTTTATTCAAATAGACTTCTTAAAAGCACTTTTGAATCGTCCAACATTTTTTCCCTACCACTCGTTCAGGACGTCTTTTGGCTGATAAGAAGAACGAGCAAGAAACTCACCAGCTCTAATATGAGTAATGACATTTACAAAAACCATGTCATTACCAGATCAATACATTATAAACAGAGATAAAAAAAGAAATATGGTCTTATAATAATAACATAATCATTTAATAATAATGGAAACAAGATAATGAGTTTAGAAGTAATCACCTATCCAGTTGCTGGATCATCTCAAGTCCAAGCGTTCTTATCTGTTATATAATCGGATACCTTATAATAATCTTTTTTAATGACAGCGTTTTTCCTGAAATAAAACGCTTATTAAATACTTACCTTATTTGAAACTTTATGGTTTGAGATAGGCTCTATGGTTTCCTGCTTGCCTATTTGCCTCTCTTTCTACATATTTTGCCTTTCACTCGCACATCTGACGTCATTTGACTCGACTCCGCAGGCTTTGCGCGCTTGCTTCATTGAGTCGAAAAACCAACCAGGCAGCATTTAAATTAAAGTTTCAAATAAGGTAAGTATTTAATAAGCGTTTTATTTCAGGAAAAACGCTGTCATTAAACACTTGACCGTTATTTGAAACTTTATGGTTTGAGACGTGTTTGTTATCGCCTGGTGGAGATGAACGACGCCAATGTGATAGTAAGATACATTAGACATAAAAATGAATTTGAAAGAAAATTACACAATTGTTTGTTTCATATTATAGAGTTCGATATACGAGGTACATAATCTTTGTATCAAAATAAATAAGCTTGATATTTTGTAGCAAAGACTTACTTAGTTAGTAAGTCAATGCAAATTGTAATAATTACTAAACTAAAGTAGTACAAAATCAGTGATGTTGCTTGAATTTATATAATTAATCAATTTTTAATTGTTACAAAAATATTTATAATATTTTCATTCGTACTAGCTGAAGTTGGACACGTTCGCCTTTATAAAATTTTCTTAAAGTATTTTCAGATCTCCAGTTACTACGAGATAAGATTTCGTCGACTGAAAGATTATTTGTCGATCTTGTAATAGGTTCATACATTTATTTACCCAATAAACGGGATCGAGATTTTTATTACTTGTATCTGTCATTATTTTCGAATCCGATTGCCTGCAGTTAGAATTATCAGATTTAGATCCAAAACCTAGGCCATAAATCAATCAATCATTTATTGCATAAAAATGTGGGGTAACAGACGTCATAAAATAAGGGTATCACTTATTTACTGTTTGATAATGTGCAATAGTTTTAGTAGATATATAAATTTACATTTTAAAATAATGTAGTCGTCATTTCTCTTAAAATAGTCAAAATCTACTGCTAATAAAGGTCATGAACTCTACGACCTAAACAAAGTCATATTGCAGTGTGTTCAGAGACTAAGAATTTGCTTTCTTTGTCAAAGTATAATGTTTTAAAAAAAGACATAAGATTATCAACATCCCAAACAGACGTTTTGTGTGTTACGGGGTTTTTAAAAGAAATTGACGTAACAACGTGTCGAATAAAAACGTGAGAACTATAGGAACCTGATAGTTGTGTATTACCTGATAGTTGTGTATTACACTAGTACTGAACCATTACGTTGAAAAGCATTAAACTTATGTAGCTTATTCCATTTAAGCCACCTAAGCCAGGCTGCCCTATATGTCTTGCGCGTAGATGAGCGCCATGATGATTGTAAAAGATTGAGCTGGGATTCGTCCCAGTCAGTTAGGTTACTTGACCAGCCCTACAAATCCACACTACCAATATCATCTCTTGTACTTTCGAAGATGGAAAAATTCGTTGAGGTATCTATCAGGTAACGACTTAGGTGGGGTATGGTAAACGGTGGAACCAATGCTCTGGATTTCAGACCTGCTCACCAAATTACTCGATCCCACTGAGGAAATAAGTGCCTTGAGTTTGGTTGAGGTGACTTAACTCTTTGAAAATTAGATAAGGAGGAAGGAAAATCCAACCTTTCGCATAGTTCTATTAACGGGAAAAAGCTCCGTGATAAATTGAATGAACATCGTTTTGGTCCAAAAAAACATAATTCGCAACGACATGAGCAGTCTTTGATAGAAATAAATCAATCACAGGCACACCAAACTTTTTGAACACAATTTTTGCACATGCAGGTAGAAGATGCCACTCTGGTGGTAATCAGAAACGAGATAGATGATCTGCATGGCCGTTGTACCTTCCCGGTATATGATACGCAATTATTGAAATTAAATGCAGCTTCATTAACTGAAAGTTTTGGTATGCCATATTTATCAGAGATGCAGATTTTGTTCCACCTTCGTTTCGAATGAAAGCAATAGCTGTTTTGTTGTCGCTTTGCCATAGAAGGGTGGATTGGTATATATATATATATGTAATCGCCCTTGACGGATTACGAAGCTGGAAAAATTAAATAGGCCGATAAGGCTGTAATTCTTTTTGCTGCGCTACTTTCATCCCCTGAAAAACAAGGCTTTGTTGAGGAACTAGTATAGATTTTTCCAGATTTACTTGCCACTCAAGAAACTGCATTCTTTCGAGAGCTGAGCTCGAAATTGTAAGACCTGCTGATCTTAGTGGGTCATGAGAAAATCGTCCCAGTAACAGTTATACGTATCCCCTCTGCTCGTAGACTTTGGGCTACCCAGTTTGTGACTTTTGGGGCTGTTATGACAAAATCGTTTAACGGTTGAAAATGGGCCGTGGAGAGCCATCGAACTTTAGAACAAGCAACATCTTTGAGCAAAAGAAAGCGTGGTGCTATTTCGACTGGTTCGAGAACAGCTTGACTCTATAATAGTAATATTAACGATGTCATTGTGTCGGTGATAGGAGTGGCAAACCGGTTGTCGTAAGGATTTGGTATAACTAAAGACGACTTTGCAATACCCCCGAAGAAAGGGTATGCGATACCCCTGATTGAGCCTCAGAATAAAATATGGAGCGCCCAGGTGCCAACGGTGATGATATTGCGACAACTGACCCCCTTTGAGTGCCTGTTTGTCAAAACTTACATTAATTGCGTGCACATTATTCTCAATGGATGGACCTGTATGTTTTTCGTCCTCTATTGTGTTCGTGATCTCTATTGTTCAAACGACCTTCTTTGCACCAAACCTCTATTGTATAAAGTGGCCGAATGAAAATCACTACTTGTCGCTTTCTGTCCCTGCGAGGAACGAGGTTGATACCAACCTTGCGGTGGTTGATTTGCATGGGAAATATGCGTAGATGCACAATATCCATGAGCGCTTCCCTGCGAGGGAGCATTGAGAAATACCTGCCTCAGCGAGGAGAGGTTCGTTAGCCTGCTTTGTTCAAGATCACAAAAGCTTGTCGCACTCTACCTGTTTTTTATAGGAGGGTAGTCAATTTCTCTTGTTTGAATAAATGTTCTGCTTTGTACCTTCTGTCCCTGCAAGGAACGAGGTTGATACCAACCTTGCGGAGGTTGATTTGAATGGGAAATATGCGTAGATGCATAATATCCATGAGCGCTTCCCTGCGAGTGAGCATTGAGAAATATCTGCCCCAACGAGGGGAGGTTCGTAAGCCTTGTTAGCAGGATGGCGGAATTTTTCTAAAGGCTACTTTAATTAACGGATCTCGAACGAAATTTACAATAGCGTCTCTCCTCATCTGTATTACTTAGGCCTTATCACCACAAATAATTTGTAGCATTTCAGAGGAATTGATTTCATGAAATTGCTCATAATGGAACACGGTTTTATCGTGTCCCTATTGCAGCGAAGATCGTAAGGCTGTTTATAAAGCATCGCGTTGCTTCAGTACACAAAAGTTAACGCAGCAAATGTTTTATCATTCAAATATCTTTAATTCATCATTAACGTCTAAATCAGATAATGCGGGTGAAAGATTATAAGATTTCCGAGTGTCTGCATAAAGGACTTAACACCGTTCGTTATTATCAAACTACTGAATATCTATTAATATTTTCAAAAAAAAAAACTTTGATGTGTTTTAGGAACTGAGGGTTCCTTTAACTTTGTTTCGATTTCAAAATTAAAACCGGGTTGAGAATAAATGCTAACGTTACAATCTCGAAATAACTCTTCGCTAACGTTACCATCTATAATTTCTTCGTAATTACGATTCGAACGCGACGTGGATGGCATATCGTAATAAGACACTCGTTTACGTAGGACACACTTCGCGAATTAATTTACTGAAACGACGATCTCGCGTTGACGGTTACGCTTTGACTGCACAGGCTCTGTACAAGACGATGAGGATGACGAAGAACTACACGAGGAGCTCGAAGAGCTACTACTCGAGGAACTGCGACAACGCTTATTTCGTTTCTTTGTTCGATTGTGAGATCCGTTATTAGCCGTATCACTATGTAATGTATTCTCATTATTACTGTAAACATTTCCATCATTTGAATTATTCATTATGAAATTAATGATTTAATGATTCTCTGAAAATATCTAGATAAAAGAAATTTATTATTGCAAAAAGAGGGTAGTTGATAAATTCTAAAAATAAATAATTACACATTTGAAATTGAACAATTTCGAAAGAAAGTAAAGTCTACCCTATTGATCAAAAATGCTTCATATACGGTTGGCAAAATTGTAGATTTACGTACTTGTATATATATAATATATAAAAAAAAAATCACATACATTGCTCAGATTCCAAGATGAGTAGCTAAAGCTCCCATATTATGGAGTATATGAGACAACGAAGGTGCCACAACACCCAGACCCGAGACAATATAGAAAAGTTCATTTTCTACATTGACCCGACCGAGAATCGAACCCGGGACCTCAGAGATGGCGATACCTTGAAACCGGCGTGCGAACCACTCGGCTACGGAGGTCGTATAAAAAACCAAATATAAAATTATTACTTTGAAAAAATAAATAAAAATTTTTTGAATTCATTTCATGAATTTTAAATATAATAAAAGAGGCTAGGGTATCTACAACAATTGACTTCTAAGAAGAAAGATTCGTTAATGTACTCACTAGATACCCGTTGAAGCACCTCCGTGCGCTGCAGGAAACAAGACGCCAATGAAGCAAGCGCGCAAAGCCTGCCTGGTGGTCGAGTAGAGTGACGTCAGATGTGCGAGTGAAAGGCAAAATATGTAGAAAGAGAGGCAAATAGGCAAGCAGGAAACCATAGAGCCTATCTCAAACCATAAAGTTTCAAATAACGGTCAAGTGTTTAATAAGTATTTTTTAATAGTAGATTTAAACTGCATGATATCTAATTGTTGTATTTTGCTTGGGCCTTATTGTAGAAGCGCACACAAAGACCCTTGAATGAGTTATTAACTTTTTGCAGTCTAGTGATAGGAACCGTTAATTTATTTTTATTTCTTGTATTAAAATTGTGTACATCACTTTTTATAGAAAACAAACGAATATTTTTACGAACGTACATTAAGTTCTCGTATATGTATTGAGAAGCAACAGTCATAATGTCTATTTCCTTAAATTTCTCCCTTAAAGAGTCCCTAATCCTAAGATTATAAATTGATCGAATTGTTCTTTTCTGAAGCACAAAAATTGTTTGCATGTCGGCAGCATTTCCCCACAATAGGATACCGTACGACATAACACTATGAAAGTAACTGAAGTATACTAATCTTTAATGCCTGGCAGTATCTATGTCAGTTAACCTACGTATCTTCATTACGGCATATGCTGCAGAGCTAAGTCTACTCGACAATCTATCAATATGTGGGCCACACTGTAGCTTAGAATCTAATGTTATTCCTAAAAATTCAGTGGTATCCACAAGGCCCATGTTCTTATCTTTTATATTAACATTTGTATCTACTTTTTTAACATTAGGTAGTACAAATTTTAAGCATTTTGTTTTTCCTTCATTAAGGAGAAGATTATTCACATTAAACCAATGTACTACTTTAGCGATAGAATTGTTCACATCGTCATTTAGAGTTAACCCTCTTTTAATTTTAAACAAAAGTGAAGTATCATCCGCAAACAAAACTATTTCGTGATCATCCCTTACGAAATAAGGCAAGTCATTTATGTAAATCAAAAACAAGAAAGGACCAAGTATTGAGCCCTGCGTAACACCCATCTTAACTTTCGATCCAGGGGATCTTTTGCCATTGATATCAACCCTCTGTACTCTGTCAGTCAAGTATGAGACAATAAAATCCAATGAGTTATCTCTATATCCATTAAAATGCGGTTTCTAATCAATGTTTCATGAAAAACACAATCAAATACCTTAGATAGGTCACAGAAAACACCTAACGCATCATGTGAATCCTCCCAGGCATTAAAAATTTCTTGTATTAACTCGACACCGGCTTCGGTTGTTGAGCGACCCCTTGTAAAACCAAATTGTTGTCGATTCATAAGCTTATTCTTGTAAAAGTACGTTTGTATTTGATCCAGCATGATTTTTTCAAAAATCTTACTAAACGTAGGTAACACGGATATAGGTCTAAAGTTAGTAGGGTCAGATGTGCTACCCGATTTATGTAAAGGAATAATTTTACTATATTTCATGAGCTCAGGAAAAATACCACAATCAGTACATTCATTAAATATATAAGCTAAGATTAGAGCTATTGTCTCAATAACCGATTCAGAAACTTGAAAGTAATTACCCCATAAATCAGAGGTTTTCTTTTTCTTTAGCTGATTAAAAGATTTTATTATATCTTTAAAATCAATGTGTTGAAACTTAAATTAGCTATTAGAATTATTTAAACTTGCCTTTAAAATAGATTCAGCAACAGTGGAAGAGGAATTCAAAGATTGTGTAATTAAGGCTGGAATTTCAGTAAATAAATTTTCAAATACTGTAGCAACTTCAAGATCTGATGTTACTTTTTTATTATCAATGTTTAAATTAAAATTTATATTCCGGGATTTTTCTCTTCCAGTTTCACTATTTATGATATTCCACGTCATTTTAACTTTATCTTTACTATTTTCAATTTTTGCTTTTAAATAATAACATTTGGCTAAACGACACACTTTTTTAAATAATTTAGAGTAATTTCGTACATATTCTTTGAAGTCCGCACTTGTGTTATAATTACGTTCATCATATAGTTCATAGAGCCTTTTTCTGCTTTTGTAGATTCCTGGTGTAGCCCACACACTAAAAGTTATAGGATTACTAATACGATTTTTGTTTGGGATAAAAATCTTATTGAATTCTGTACAATAAACATCAAAGAAATCTTTGTACAAATCATTGGGATTACTATAATGTTTCAAACGATAAAATTTACTATCTAATTGATTTTTAAAACGTTCCAAGCGACTCATACTTTTTGACACAACTGTAATGTCTCTCCTAGCCACAAACGTACACTTATACGGAAAGCTAACCAGTTGTCCAAAATGATCTGACGGTAGTTGTTTAATTATCTGTTTTGAAAGTGGTACCAGATCTGTAAAAATGTTGTCAATACATGTGGACGAAGTAGCAGTTACTCTAGTAGGCTCCTTAAACATGTGCGCAAGATTATAGGACATAAATAGATTTACAAGTCTTGTACATGAATTGGAGTTTCCTAATAAATCAACGTTAAAATCACTCCCAATCACTAATCGTTTGCCTTTGCTATATACCTTTTTTAATGCTTCATCCATAACTGTTTCAAAAAGATCATAATGAGAAACTAAAGCTGGTCCAGCTCTATACAGGCAATCTCTATTATTTCCTCAATAATACTATAATAAGAATATAATATATTTATGTTTAAATTATAACATTAGCGAATATGAATATTTATAATTATGTATTGTTTATATATTTAAAATATTACAATAATAAAAACTAGAGCTCGCCCTTTTTATTATTGTAGTGCCCGACAGAGTCCATAGTGAGACTGACTAAACTATGTAACATTATTCTAAATTACCTATGGAAACAATAAACTTATTGAGTATTGTAAGTTTTTCTTTATATACATACGAGAGCTTTATATGTATTATGATTAATTATTTTAAAAGTTTCAGTAATATCAAGAGTGAACTTCGTCTGAAACGGATTTGTTCTTTCGAAACGCAAAGTGCCGTTGAGAAATAATTATGCGTTTTCGAGGTATTACATAATCTTTTATTTTACTCAGCTTTTCAGTAATATTAAGAGTGAACATCGTCTGAAACGGATTTGTTCTTTCGAAACGCAAAGTGCCGTTGAGAAATAATTATGCGTTTTCGAGGTATTACATAATCTTTTATTTTACTCAGCTTTTCAGTAATATTAAGAGTGAACTTCGTCTGAAACGGATTTGTTCTTTCGAAACGCAAAGTGCCGTTGAGAAATAACTTTGTGTTTTCGAGGTATTACATAATCTTTTATTTTACTCAACTCTTTAATGAATGCATAACATTAAATACTCTTTAATGTTATGCATTCAAAGTTTCGAAAAATATCGAATCCCGCTAACAGCCACTTGACCGCTTGTGACGTCATGTCACAACGCGCCGCGCCCCGCTTAGGATCAAGACGCCAGCGGTTATAGTAGGTGTAATAGCTTGCGCAGTATTTTGTTGTGTTTTTGCCCGTGTATTAAGTTAATAGTCTTATAATATTAAATATTATTCGATTAATAAAATAGACGAAGGTTCGAAAAAGGGCCATCGGATAATCTACCTAAAATAGATGGATTAAGGGTTGCGCATTGTTTATTAACAAATAGTAATTTCGTTGCCGCCGAAATGCGAGGAATAAAAATGCATAGGTAAGTAAACTTTCCTTGCTACTACTTATGCTTAATAGTTTATCTGTTCTAAATTGTTTTATCAAAACAAAATACGCAACTAATGTCGTAATGGAAGAATGCAACTCAAATAGTAGAAGTACCTATCTACCATTCAATTTTTACGTTAAAGACAAATATGTATTATAGTTTTGTAGCTATAGGTAGGTACGTATGTATATATAGGTACCGCTCTTAGTAAATTTAAATATATACAAACATTGATTTATTGCAAACAAGCTTCCGCCAGCAGCTTCGCCCACGTTTCCCTCGGGAGCTGTACGTTTTCCCAGAATTAAAAGTAGCCTATGTGTTATTCCAGACTTCGTCCAGATCTGTTCAGTAGTTTTTACGTGAAAGATAACAAACAAACACACACACAACTTTCACATTTATAATATTAGTAGGAAGTAGGATAGGTACCTAGGATTTATATGTAGTGGGTTGAACGTTACAGATGTTCTAAACCTTTTTTTTATTTGTATTGTTTTTACTAACAAAATACTTAAGGCTATTTATTTTTATTTGAAACTTATTTCAGATCGGCAAGAAACAGCTATGGCAATGATGCTATGGGTTATGTTAAAGTTAAAAGAGTAGGTGATGTATGTATGGTTAAATGTAGAATCACGCCAGAACACCGCGTACGTACCACACCTTATCATTGCAGTTTAGAATGCAATGAAAAGGATCAAGAAGTATTAAATGTAACCTGCGAAGATTGTGTCGCCAGCAGAGGTGGCTGTAAACATACTGTAGCATTTTTAATGTGTGTGGCTACATCGTCGAAGCGAGGAGCCTTCAACGACTGCTACCAAGTGTTATTGGGAAAAATCTAAGTCCTCAAGTGTTGGTTCCACACTGAAAATGATTAAAGCTAAAGATTTTGGTACAAGTGGTGTAGTAACACTTCATTTAGCGGGTCAGAATAAAAATATTTTTTTTGACAAAGTAGCATTAAAACTGAGAGAGCTTCAAATACAGTGTTTTCTTTCACATTTTATATGTGAAAAAACAATTGAAAAGATGTCTATTTATCATAAAGATGTCTATAAAAAACAACTTTTCCGGCGAATTAGTAGTTTTATTTTTGTGTTTGGATTGGACATTTTTAAAAGTATTTTGGTAAAATTTCGACGGCACGGGCGCGCGACTGCGAGTGGACTAAGTGAGCCAGACTGAGCGTGTTGTGCAATGACGTCACACCGTCACCGGCAGCCCGCGTCGTGCGGTTACAACTTGTTTTTCTCCTAAATCGGAAACTATATAATTGACGTATCGAAGTAATTCTTTCACTAGTATTTTTGACAGAGAATAATAAAAATTGTTAACATTCTTCATTATGTGTGGTTATATATTATATTTTTAACGTGATTATATTTCTTGGATACACATGTTTGATGACTTGTAATGCTCTGTAAGTTTTGAAAGTGAAAATACTTTTATATTTATTATAAAAACTTTGTATAAAAACTTTAAAAATAAATGTTTTCGAATTTTCGTATAATTTCCTAGGGATCCATGAACTGACAGTGGTCCAGTGCAGTTGGCTGTCCGACAAAATCCTACGTATGCTAAACCCTCTTGCGTGGTTTGAGACCTAGTATCTAGCAAGAAATTCCCAGCCTTGACTTTCCATAACTCACAATAATAAAACTAGATCATACCTATATGTGACGGTATATATATTTTTAAATATCGTCCATAAAGAAATATTCTAATGTCGTAAGAGTTACTGAGTAGCGCTGATTTGGTCTGCATTTCTCTTTAACTTTAGGCACACTCTTGAAATGCTGACGTTGATGAGTTATGAGCTATGGGAATATATCCTGTTAGAGAGTTTAGTTAGTTGATATCCCTAGTTCCTTTGTTATTTCAGTGCACACTGTTTGAAATATAATTAGTTGGTAGTTTGTATTGAATTCCTCTGCATCACATAACTTTGTCCATAAACAGACTTCGATAGAGTTTAACTACGTGCATAGGATATACGAGCTAGATGAGAAACCATAGCAACGAGTTGTGGAAACCTTTGTTATTTTAGCGTACTCTAGTTTTAATACACAAATTAGCAAGGAGTACTTTAAAGTTCTACACTTCAGTCTGGTTGCTGTCAAAATTTTGTACAATTAAACTTTTCCTTTGTAAAGAATATATTTTTAGGGCAAATTACATAATTTTTGATTATTTTGGATTTCATTAATGAATCAATTCCAACAACTGAGATTTTTCCTAATTCCATGGACTCTTTAATTATTAGAGTTTTGACAAACTTTGTTATCGAAGCTTAAAATATCCTCATTTTATAAGATTTTGCAGTAGAAAATTTTATAGTTCTATTATTTATAGAATTATATTAGGCTAACCACAGAAATATATTTTTTACATCTAATATGTTTTAGTGACACGCAAATTGTGTATATCCACAGAAACTATAAAAATATATTAAATTAAGCCTTAGATGTAGTAGGGTCAGATGTGCTACCCGATTTATGTAAAGGAACAATTTTACTATATTTCATGAGCTCCGGAAAAATACCACAATCAGTACATTCATTAAATATATAAGCTAAGATTGGAGCTATTGTCTCAATTACCGATTTAGAGACTTCAATGGAATTACCCCATAAATCAGCAGTTTTCCTTTTCTTTAGCTGATTAAAAGATTTTATTATATCTTTAAAATCAATGTGTTGAAACTTAAATTGGCTATTAGAATTACTTAAACTTGCCTTTAAAATAGATTCAGCAACAGTGGAAGAGGAATTCAAAGATTGTGTAATTAAGACTGGAATTTCAGTAAATAAATTTTCAAATACTGTAGCAACTTCAAGATCTGATGTTACTTTTTTTATAATCAATGTTTAAATTAAAATTTATATTCCGGGATTTTTCTCTTCCAGTTTCACTATTTATGATATTCCACGTCATTTTAACTTTATCTTTATCTTTGCTTTTAAATAATAACATTTTTCTAAACGACACACTTTTTTAAATAATTTAGAGTAATTTCGTACATATTCTTTGAAGTCCCCACTTGTGTTATAATTACGTTCATCATATAGTTCATAGAGCCTTTTCTGCTTTTGTAGATTCCTGGTGTAGCCCACACACTAAAAGTTATAGGATTACTAATACTAATTTTTTTTTGGGATAAAAATCTTATTGAATTCTGTACAATAAACATCAAAGAAATCTTTGTACAAATCATTGGGATTACTATAATGTTTCAAACGATAAAATTTACTATCTAAGTGATTTTTAAAACGTTCCAAGCGACTCATACTTTTTGACACAACTGTAATGTCTCTCCTAGCCACAAACGTACATTTATACGGAAAGCTAACTAGTTGTCCAAAATGATCTGACGGTAGTTGTTTAATTATCTGTTTTGAAAGTGGTACCAGATCTGTAAAAATGTTGTCAATACATGTGGACGAAGTCGCAGTTACTCTAGTAGTCTCCTTAAACATGTGCGCAAGATTATAGGACATAAATAGATTTACAAGTCTTGTACATGAATTGGAGTTTCCTAATAAATCAACGTTAAAATCACCCCCAATCACTAATCGTTTGCCTTTGCTATATACCTTTTTTAATGCTTCATCCATAACAGTTTCAAAAAGATCATAATGAGAAACTAAACTTGAAGGAGGTCTATATACGCTCAGTACAATCAGCTGGTCCAGCTCTATACAGGCAATCTCTATTATTTCCTCAATAATACTATATATAAGAATATAATATATTTATGTTTAAATTATAACATTGGCGAATATGAATATTTATAATTATGTATTGTTTATATATTTAAAAAATTACAATAATAAAAACTAGAGCTCGCCCTTTTAATTATTATAGTGCCCGACAGGGTCCATAGTGAGACTGACTAAACTATGTAACATTATTCTAAATTACCTATGGAAACAATAAACTTATTGAGTATTGTAAGTTTTTCTTTATATACATACGAGAGCTTTATATATATTATGATTAATTATTTTAAAAGTTTCAGTAATATTAAGAGTGAACATCGTCTGAAACGGATTTGTTCTTTCGAAACGCAAAGTGCCGTTGAGAAATAATTTTGTGTTTTCGAGGTATTACATAATCTTTTATTTTACTCA
Organism: Diatraea saccharalis; assembly: GCA_918026875.4. NCBI lineage: Eukaryota > Metazoa > Arthropoda > Insecta > Lepidoptera > Crambidae > Diatraea > Diatraea saccharalis. The sequence goes on along the minus strand of OU893332.1, from coordinate 516,849 downwards.
ACTCTTTAATGTTATGCATTCAAAGTTTCGAAAAACACAACGCGCCGCGCCCAGCTTAGGATCAAGTCGCCAGCGGTTATAGTAGGTGTAATAGCTTGCGCAGTATTTTGTTGTGTTTTTGCCCGTGTATTAACCTCTTGAGTGAAATGGTAGTATATTTACAACATAGAAAGAAAAAATTCTTATAGAGCCATCTAACAAAATCTGCTCGTACTTTTAATTTTATTGGGTAGTCTAAATATCTGTTCGCTATACTGAGTTGTGATTGGCTAAGGAAGTGGCATAGATTTTTTTTTATCATTCATTCCACAGGGACGATGGCGTCGGTACCGAAACCGCGTGGTAAGTTTGGTTGGATTTATTATGAAATACTATGTTTTTTCTAAATATTTTAATAGCTATTTATTTGGTATGATGTATTTTTCTGAGTTACACAATATTTTAATCATTGTAATGGATAGTACCCACAAAATTAACCATAAAATCTTTATGTTGTACTAGTTATACATAAGTTCCCAACGACGTGTGTGTTCACGGTATTAGCAATGTAGTAACTGTACAACGTAAAACATTTACACTTATTTATTATTGTTTTGATTGGTTTGCGTGAAACTGAAATAATGGACATCTTGGAGGAGTCTAATATTGACTTGTCGGATGAAGATAACCAAAAATTCAGCAAGATACGCCGGTAGCAGTGACTCCGACCCTGGATCTTCGAATTCTCCGGGCTCAGAAGATGGAATCCGCCCGGGGTCTGAAAATTCATTCTGTTTTTCTGTTGTTGGTACCCCCAGTAATCGTGCAGGTAGACCCCGCATACGTGGTGGTCGATCCAGAGGCCGTGCAAGAACCAGAGTTGGTCGAGAATAAAGCGCAGTATCGACACCGTCATCGGCAGCCGCTAATAATACATAGACAGGTAATTTCTCTCCTTTAGAAAAAACTTTGTACCAGCCAAGATCTTGTTACTAAATACAAAATCATGGGAAGATGAAGATTATTCAAAAAAAAATATACATTCTTGAACAGATGCTGGTTGCAACAAACAGAAAATATCTTCTAAATAAAGGGCAAGAGTTAAAGATGACTCTAAAATAATTTTCAATATACTGACGGACTCATCTGTGATATGGTAGTTTACCAAGGCGATATTACCTTTCCGGAGCTCAGATCTCAAGACTATACTTTAGGGGAGTCAACAATTCTCAAACCCAAAAGAGGTCTAAAATTCTAATTGCAAAAAACATTCTTCTGCATACTGTATCAGATGCAATGTATTTTCGTGCAGTACTAGAAAACGAAATTGTTTTGTAGAGTTTCAACAACCAAACTTTTGATAAGTCATTACAGTTTCTTTTTTAATTTTAGCTTTGTTAAAACTACGTTTATTTTATAGAGATTATATCGAGACCAACTTACATTAATCTAGTTTAGTAAATCTACTGACTGTGATTTAAAGTACAAAAATATGTAAGAGAATAGAGCTAATTTGCTGACTGTGTATTTGTAAAAGACTACTAAGACTAATTAGTAAATAAATGCCTTGTTACGTGATTTAAAATTGTGTTTTATTTAAAAATACACTATATAAGCCTTTACACAGGCAATATATTATATAAATAATATAGTTTGTTAAAATATTTTATATGTTGTAAATATACTACATTTCTTAATTTATTGAACAGAACTGATGTTGTATATGTACTACATTGAGAAAATCTAGATTTTCAGACAGATATTTTTTTAAATTATTTTTTTGAGAGTTTACGTTACTTAATAAATGAACCCAGATAGTTTTTGACTATATTTTTGATAAAAAATTTGGTTGTTCTCAGGAGGTTAAGTTAATAGTCTTATAATATTTAATATTATTCGAATAATAAAATAGACGAAGGATTCGAAAAAGGGCCATCGGATAATCTACCTAAAATAGATGGATTAAGGGTTGCGCATTGTTTATTAACAAATAGTAATTTCGTTGCCGCCGAAATGCGAGGAATAAATATGCATAGGTAAGTAAACTTTCCTTGCTACTACTTATGCTTAATAGTTTATCTGTTCTAAATTGTTTTATCAAAACAAAATACGCAACTAATGTCGTTATGGAAGAATGCAACTCAAATAGTAGAAGTACCTATCTACCATTCAATTTTTACGTTAAAGACAAATATGTATTTTAGTTTTGTAGCTATAGGTAGGTACGTATGTATATATAGGTACCGCTCTTAGTAAATTTAAATAAATACAAACATTGATTTATTGCAAACTAGCTTCCGCCAGCAGCTTCGCCCACGTTTCCCTCGGGAGCTGTTCGTTTTCCCAGAATTAAAAGTAGCCTATGTGTTATTCCAGACTTCGTCCAGATCTGTTCAGTAGTTTTTGCGTGAAAGATAACAAACAAACACACACACAACTTTCACATTTATAATATTAGTAGGAAGTAGGATAGGTACCTAGGATGTAGATGTAGTGGGTTGAACGTTACAGATGTTCTAAACCTTTTTTTTATTTGTATTGTTTTTACTAACAAAATACGTAAGGCCATTTTATTAAATTATTTTTTTATTGCAAATGTAGATGTTTGAACAGATGAACTAAACCTTTTTTATTTATTTGTATTGTTTTTACTAACAAAATACTTAAGGCTATTTATTTTTATTTGAAACTTATTTCAGATCGGCAAGAAACAGCTATGGCAATGATGCTATTGGTTATGTTCAAGTTAAAAGAGTAGGTGATGTATGTATGTACGGTTAAATGTAGAATCACGCCAGAACACCGCGTACGTACCACACCTTGTCATTGCAGTTTAGAATGCAATGAAAAGGATCAAGAAGTATTAAATGTAACCTGCGAAGATTGTGTCGCCAGCAGAGGTGGCTGTAAACATACTGTAGCATTTTTAATGTGTGTGGCTACATCGTCGAAGCGAGGAGCCTTCAACGACTGCTACCAAGTGTTATTGGGAAAAATCTAAGTCCTCAAGTGTTGGTTCCACACTGAAAATGATTAAAGCTCAAGATTTTGGTACAAGTGGTGTAGTAACACTTCATTTAGCGGGTCAGAATAAAAATATTTTTTTTGACAAAGTAGCATTAAAACTGAGAGAGCTTCAAATACAGTGTTTTCTTTCACATTTTATATGTGAAAAAAACAATTGAAAAGATGTCTATTTATCATAAAGATGTCTATAAAAAACAACTTTTCCGGCGAATTAGTAGTTTTATTTTTGTGTTTGGATTGGACATTTTTAAAAGTATTTTGGTAAAATTTCGACGGCACGGGCGCGCGACTGCGAGCGGACCAAGTGAGCCAGACTGAGCGTGTTGTGCAATGACGTCACACCGTCACCGGCAGCCCGCGTCGTGCGGTTACAACTTGTTTTTCTCCTAAATCGGAAACTATATAATTGACGTATCGAAGTAATTCTTTCACTAGTATTTTTGACAGAGAATATGGATAAAAATTAGTTAACATTCTTCATTATGTGTGGTTATATATTATATTTTTAACGTGATTATATTTCTTGGATACACATATTTGATAACTTGTAATGCTCTGTAAGTTTTGAAAGTGAAAATACTTTTATATTTATTATAAAAACTTTGTATAAAAGATTTAAAAATAAATGTTTTCGAATTTTCGTATAATTTCCTAGGGATCCATGAACTGACAGTGGTCCAGTTGGCTGTCCGACAAAATCCTACGTATGCTAAACCCTCTTGCGTGGTTTGAGACCTAGTATCTAGCAAGAAATTCCCAGCCTTGACTTTCCATAACTCACAATAATAAAACTAGATCATACCTATATGTGACGGTATATATATTTTTAAATATCGTCCATAAAGAAATATTCTAATGTCGTAAGAGTTACTGAGTAGCGCTGATTTGGTCTGCATTTCTCTTTAACTTTAGGCACACTCTTGAAATGCTGACGTTGATGAGTTATGAGCTATGGGAATATATCCTGTTAGAGAGTTTAGTTAGTTGATATCCCTAGTTCCTTTGTTATTTCAGTGCACACTGTTTGAAATATAATAAGTTGGTAGTTTGTATTGAATTCCTCTGCATCACATAACTTTGTCCATAAACAGACTTCGATGGAGTTTAACTACGTGCATAGGATATACGAGCTAGATGAGAAACCATAGCAACGAGTTGTGGAAACCTTTGTTATTTTAGCGTATACTAGTTTTAATACACAAATTAGCAAGGAGTACTTTAAAGTTCTGCACTTCAGTCTGGTTGCTGTCAAAATTTTGTACAATTAAACTTTTCCTTTGTAAAGAATATATTTTTAGGGCAAATTACATAATTTTTGATTATTTTTGGATTTCATTAATGAATCAATTCCAACAACTGAGATTTTTCCTAATTCCATGGACTCTTTAATTATTAGGAGTTTTGACAAACTTTGTTATCGAAGCTTAAAATATCCTCATTTTATAAGCATTTTGCAGTAGAAAATTGTATAGTTCTATTATTTATAGAATTATATTAGGCTAACCTATAGTTTCTGTGGATATACACAATTTGTGACACGCAAATTGTGTATATCCACAGAAACTATAAAAATATCCAAACTGATCCAAATACATTTAGTTAGAAAGTCATTGCATGCTAGGATGTACTGATACTGTATACATCTAACATATGTAAGATAAAATGAATGAACCAATAAAAGTCAAAGTCAAAATAATGTTTATTCAGATAAACTTATTAAAAGAATTGTTGAACCGTCAAACATTTTTTAAGATACAATCCCTTCAGAACGTCTTGTGCATGATAAGAAAAACGAGTTACCACCTCTGACAGAAGTGACAACAAAAACCATGTCATTATGAAATAAAAGCAACTCTGATAATATTTTGAAACATAATAAGTATAAAGGAAAACGTTTATCGTAACACCTCCATGTCCAGTCCAAGCATTTTCTTCTGTTATATAATCGGCCACTTTATAGTAAACTTTCTTCACAAGTTTTTGATGATAAATTTAAATGTAGGTAATTACATATATTACATAAAATGTGGTGAACAATGTGCGAAATTAATTGTAACAATGTATGTCATCGTCGATAATTGGATAGATTTGAAGTGAAGGTCCTAATGAGGATTGGTGGTGCTAAAAGACACATATTATTAACAGATGAAACCAAAACACCTATAATTCCTAAATGGGCTCGCGTGAAGGGCCCAATAAGGATTAGTGGTACTAAATCACAGATACTATTAATGGATGAAACCAAAACACTTATAATTCCTAACTTGACCCTCGTAAAGGTCCCCAATGAGGATTGGTCTTATTAAAGCACAGAAATTATTAATGGCTGATACCAAAATACCTGGAATTCCTAACTGGGCCCACGTGAAGATTCAATGAGGCTTGATGGTGCTAAAGCACAGATATTAATGCATAAAATCAAAACACCCAGGATTCCTAACTGGTACAGCGTGAAGATCCCAGTGCGGATTGGTGGTGTTAAAGCACAAAACTAATATTCTATTCAGTAATCGGTACTAGGTCCACGTGATCGTCATAAATCGTTCCGTCAAAAAATTAGACCACTTAAGCTCGCTTGAAACGATATCACATACCATGAATATGTACATGCAATTCGATGTCGAGGAGGTTTGTGACTGATATCGACAGATTGTGCAATCTCATGAGTGAACATTTTATAAGGGCATGCGATTCGTGCGATATCACTCAACGATATCGAATTGCATCGAATCAAGCCATAAGTAAAGTGCCTAAAATTAAATTTAGGTATAACGAAAATTACATCTAAGGTTGATTTTAACATTATTATATAGTTATGTAACACACGTCTTGCTGTGTTCTGTATGTTTTCATAACGACCTTAATATGTAAGTTTATTGTAATAATATACGATTACATCATACCATGACGATACAAATCTACAATAACATATCAGAAAAAAATAATAACCTTATTATGAACTTTTGTAAGCGTTTATCAGCAGTGAATGTTACAGCATATTAATGACATTTTTGAAGTTAACGATTAAATAAGGCAGTATATTACATATCATTCAAGGTAAAATAATTTAAATCATTTCTTCAAAAAGAGTGACAAAACTCTCTTGAAGAGCTATAGGCAAATCTAGCTGTCGCAATCTACAAGTTGTTTTCTAGGGTCATTATGAATCGTCTCGCTCCATGTCCGACGACTTCCGATTTCCCGAACGAGTCGGTTTCTAAAGAGACTACAGTACCGTAGACCATATTTATACGCTGCATTAAGTTATACAGAAGACTGAGGAGTATAATCTGCCACTTTGATTGGCGTTTGCAGACTACGAGTAAGCCTTCGATTCATCGAGACAGTGTTGCAGTCTCTCTCAATGTGCCAAGTGGACTACAAGTATATCGCGATATTAAAGAGCGTGTGGGTAAATTTTCAGAGCGGCTTTTTTTCTGTTATTGCAATGGTATATATTTTCTTTTCCCGAAAAATTCGGCCGGGTAAGAAAGAATCCAGCTCGGATGGGCAGCATTCGGGAAGCTATGAAAAAATTTTCCTCAGTGTTTCAAGTCCAAAGTCTTTGTCTAGTGTATGTTACTAGTGATGACTCTTAGAACCAAAAATTGTACACTATGGGTCTCATAAAAAAGACCACCCAGCGGGTGGAGAGAGGAATGCCTGGTATTTTTCTACGTGATTCAATTAGGAATGAGGAGATCTGTAAGAGAACTAACATTACTGCCATTGCGAAGGATTGCTTAGCTGAAGTGGCAGTGAGCGGGATATATAGCGAGATGAACTTATGGCTGTTTGCCGAAAAGATGTTTGACGGCAACCACGTACTAGACGACGCTCAGTAGGCAGTGGTAGGTCCCCCAACCAGGTCAAGCTACGCAGAACCGACCATTGTTGACTATTATATATGTATTTTAATAGCCACAGAGAAAGGGTTACTGTCATATTATTTCTTGATTTCTTACTACAATTATTTCAATATTATATTGTTACTCATTATTAAAAATAATTAATTGAAAACTGTCGATATCAGATGTAAGTCTCTTTTTAAAAATGTTTCAGACAAACATACAACATCCATTTTTTATTTTTGGTTTATAGTTATCAAAAATCTTAGTTCAAAATCATCTTTTTTAATAAACTACATATATATCGATGGATTATATGAAAATTATAAAGGATTTTGTTATAATTTTTAGATTTTTTTCCCCTTTTTGTTGCAAATTAGAGTTGATATATTTATTTTCATTAAAGAGTAGGATTACCACCCATTACAATTCAGGTTCTTGTGACTATTTTTAAACAATTAGTATAGAACCATTTATTTTATAGATAAATTGGATTTTCTTATATCTTTTATATCTAATTCGTCCTATTTTTTGTTTGTACATAATAAATAATATAATCTTAATTATCAATTATCAATGATATTTTTGCATATTACTTTATTTTATGAATGAGCATTACGCATGTCAATGTCATATGATAAACTAAAATTAAAATTGTTGTAACTTGAGATACAAACTAAAACTGATTATTGAGGTTTGTGAAATAATGAGCGTTATTCCATTGTGTTACCGAAAAGAAAATGATGGTTAAATACCGACTGTTTTTAGGATTTTATAAATAGGAGTTTGATTATTTTCATGTATTAAGTATTTAATATTGTGCCACAGTCCAGTCCGCATATTTCGATAACAAATTTGAAACGCTTATGGCCAGTTGATCCTGTTTAATTAATATTTTTCTTTTGTTATTATTGGCATCTAGGTTATATTTTTTCTTACTTAGTTTACTTAATATTATAGACAGCAACAGCTACTGCACTACCCAATCGTCAAGCTAGAGAACCCTAGAAATTGGGTAGTGTAATAAGGGCTTTTGCCCGCGTGGTCCTATATTATACATATAAAACTTCCTATTAAATTACTCTGTATATTGAGGAAATCCACATTAATCTGTTGTGTAGTTTAAAAGACCTCAAGGTTGTGATCGCGGTAAGCGACTTTATTTTCTACGTCTTATAATACAATTTTAATATTTTATAAATACAGTGATGATCTCTGGTAATAATCCAGTGTTCCGTATATTTTTACTTAGCATGAATCAGCTGATTGTGTTTATTTAGTATAAATTTATTTAAAGTACTTTTTAATCGTCCAAAAATTTATTGTAAGAACTTATGAAACCGATTTGTAGTTGATTCATATGTATATTGTTGTGTAAGGGTGGTCGTCGACTGTCTCAGCACGCACGCACCGGCCGCATGACACGAAATTGGACAGAATTTTCCGGTGTCATGCGTCGAGATAGATTATTATTCTTCTTCTTCTTTTATTAATGGCTTATCTGCGCATTTTGCACAATTATTTGGTTGTCTCATTATTAATCCTATCTCTTCCCAAATGCTGTCCAGTCTTTGTATATTTACATATTTTGGATAGATCTTTGGACTAATAATATTAAAAGTGAATCATTAATTTTCAAAATACGTGCGCTACTAGAATATGCACAAAACGTAGTGTTTATATTGTAACTGGGTGCACATATATTTTTTATTCTGTATGAAATTAACTCTTAACCAAAGAGTTAATTTCATACAGAATAAAATGTAGGAGTATATGTCGCAGCTAATTGGTTTAAAAGTCATACAATTAGACGACCAGCTCTTTAATAAATAGGGCTATTTAACAATGGACAATGTAACTTGTAAACAATGTTAGGTTACTTTGTAACTTTAGGGTATATAAAATTATATATATGTGTGGGCTTTAACATTTTCCGTAGTCTGTGCTTGCTACTGTACCATGCGACTATATAATATTTGTATATGTTATGGATCAGGTAATTAATGCGGGCTTTATTAATAATGTGCGAGCGTTATGAACGCACTCTTAATTAAAGAGTAAGTAAGAGTATATGTCGCAACTAACTGATTAAAAAGCTATACAATTATAAGGGCAGCTCTTTAATGAATGGAGCAATTCAATTGCATGTCCAGTCTTATAGTTAATTCATTAAAACATTTGTAAAAATGGAAAGGTTAATTGAAAAGCTTAAATGCAGCTTTCGTCAACCCTAAGTATGTTGAACACAGGATTTGAGTCACCTCAGTTAAATTTTGGGAGCCGACAATATACGGCTTACATGAAATCAGTAACTCGAATAAAATCGAATAAACCATAACGTACTGTCGTTCGTCATGCGTGCGTGACACATCACTAAGGGGGCGGTAACCCATTAATGAAGTACAACATTATATCTGTATGATGGTTTAACAAAAAAAAAATGAACTTCATAAACGTGAGCTGTCAAAATTGTCAATCATATCATAGAGAATATACATTACAGAGAATAAACTTCGCTAGGTTATATCCATACAGTTCATGAATGAAAGATGGCGATGATTTCATGTTCAAAATATGAAATCATCGCCATCTTTCATTCTTTTAATTTTTATTTTACATGTAAAAATTAATTTATTTACTTGAAATTGGCAAAATTGTGCGAAATGCGCAGATAAGCCATTAATTAAAAAGAAGAAGACAATGACGTAATTATTTGCTAGATGGAGTACACTTTCACTGTATGATAATGAAAGTATTCGTTATCAGGCCTTATTTCAACTTTAAAAATAACTTTCGTCTTAATTAAATTAAAATTAAGTCAACTCTGGCAAGTGAACCATAAAAGCTGTTATTTCGGAGTTCTGTCACTGCAAATAAAAATTATAGGGCCACGAATGAACAATTAAATTGAGCTATTTGTTCGATATTTCAAATAGCACCCAAACTAAAAAGTCTGCTTTTAAAAAACAATTTTTCAGAAATTACAAGATACTTTTTAAAGGCCTAAACCTAGTAATCAATTTTGCGCTTTATGGAACAAAGTCACATAATAAAGATTTAAACAGTTATCCTCGTATTACTAGATTACATCAAAGCTTTTATAGTAACAGTAACCAAGACTCAAATGTTGTCGAATCTATGAACGACCTTGAAAAGCGAACCTGAAAATTTTAATTTCATTTATTCAAACTTTCTTATTAATCATAAATTAGAAAACTAATTACAAATGGTTAACGTTGTGTCTATTTTTAGACTTTTGGGGCTCTTTAACATAAACTGTTAAAGCTGAGCATAAATTAACATTGTATTGAGTTGATTTATTGAAAACTGAATGAATATAAAACTAAAGATCTAGCTGAAAGGTATCTCTAGGATCGTTGACGACAGCTTTGCCAGCCTCTTTAGATAAGTGGTTTTATATTATTTAATTTCAATACGACCTGTGTCGCTTATTATTTGTTGCTATTGCTGTCTGTCTGTCTTTTGTATCTTGTGTGTTTTACACATTCTTTTAATCATATTTTTTTCTCGCTAATTTATCCTTTTATTTTATTAATACTGTAGTCCACAATCCTGCTATTGATAACAAGGATATTCGCTCAATGAAAAAACCTTATCAAAGAGGCGTTATTGAAGATTGTACATATTGTCGACTGACTACTGTTGAAATCTCGTTCAACAATTTCTTAATAAAATAATTTCTTCAATCGCAGCAGCAGTTTCAAATAACGTATGTAAAAAAAATGATACTGTTAGGATAATTTTCAAGCTGACTATAAAATTGAAACTAAACCTGCTAGCAAAAAAGCAGTGTTAATTTCATAACCAGTACACTTAAATTAACCAAAAAGCTCTGAAAATTTTTTGAGTATTGACCAGTGCTATCCTTGGTAAATAGTCCATCGGATAAAGCAATCCAATATGGAATAATGTTTTTTATCGATAGCAACACTAAAGGCAAAACTTTTGATATATAAAAGCGTCACGCCGTAAGTTACATCTAGAGTGTCAATGATCTGTGGAAGTAATCTATAGTAGCTCTATGGAAAAAATTCTTATGACGTCATCATCATTTCCATAGCTCATATTTTGCGGGTGCTACGATGCGACCGATGCGGTTAGTGGACGGAGCGCTATACAAATCCATACAAATACATGGAAATAAAGGTGCGTGTGAGCTGATAAAAGAAGTTTAGCATAATAATAAGTTTTGCATTTGATCCAGCATATTTATCCAAAATTTTTGCTTAATAGATGCCATGATGGTTGTACATCCTTACGCAATACAGGCGACTGCTCTCACCATTAAGCTACCCGAAACTGCTGCGAACATATATTTTTAACCATATTATACGTATCAATCTTTGATTATATAATTATCCAATAACGCATTGTGAATACGAAATTAATAAAATATATTTAAAGATCTAAAGTTAGAGTGGTCAGCTCATCGACTGTTCTCTTTGATTAATGTAATGGAATTTTTTTTTTTGTATTTTACGTAATAAGGAAAATACCATGATTAATATGCACATATGAGCTAGGATTAAAATTAGCCTATAAATCACCGGCTTTCTTTTTCTGTATCTGATACTTTGTTAAAATATAAAATCACTATATTGGATTTTAAATTGACTACGTATCACAATTATTTCAATAGGTTAAAGAAGCTTTTTTCTTTTGTATATTCCAGGTGTAGTCCACACTAATTTTGTAATTTTATATGAAAATATCTTTAAAAAAATGTACAAATAGTTGGGATTGCATATGTTTAAAAAGACACTATTTGCCATCGAAGACTAATTCATTGTCTATCCACAAGATGCACATTATATGAAAAACTAATTATTTATCGAAAATGATCTAGAGGTAGTTCATTGATTGTCTATTTTATTTTAGTGGGTAAGATGACTCCATGATCATACCTTAAAAATTATAATACAGAAATAGATTTTTAGGTATTGTACACAAATTAGAATGTCCTTATATACCAACGTTAAAGTCACCACCGGTCACTAATTGTTTGCCTTTGGTGCATACTTTATTTATAAACTGCATGGATAACAAACAGGCCAAAGTAGTAAAGCTATTTCTTAAAACGTTAAAATATAACGAGGCAGAGTATTCGGTAACATCTTTTAAATATTTAGAATCTGTATTAGCGTAATAGGTCAATAGTTACCCATAATATTTAGAGTACATACTCTATAAATTAATAAAATAAAATAAATATTTTTATTATAGTTTCTTTGTCATGAGTAGGAAATAAATACTGTCGCTCGCGATACACGCGTCCTCGCCCCTACACCCAGGCAAATTAGATAATCAGTGCTGTACTCTGATTTTCTACTGTTTTGGAAAAGAGGTTCGACATTGGACACTTATAAAATGCGTAAAGACTTATTAGCGTAATTATTGCGTCACTAGTTACTAATTGTGCGCAGTTTTTTATAATTATGATATTTAGCAAACCAGTTTATGATTTTTTACAGGTGAAATTAACATATTATAAATCATCTCATGGATATTTGAATAATTGGAATATAATTTCACCTGTTTTTTTGACTTTACGATAAAAACGTAATAAAATAATTATCTAATTTCACCTGCTTAGCGTAGGTTTAGTTATTTGATTAAGTATCTTTATTTTCATTATTCATAATAATATATTTTTTTTAATTTACAATTTGTTATATTTTATTAAAAATAATATATTTTTAAGATTTATTAATTTAAATTTATTACAAGTCAATAAAAGAACAATAAAAAAAAAATTATGTGCTTGGACCAGTGATGAATATCCAAAATCATAAGTGAATTGTGCATTGAACAATTAAGACTGTGGACAAATGAAAAACGAGCACATATGGAGTTCAGTGCACCTATGATTTAGTTAGAACCAAAAAAAAACACTTTGAGGACTGCTATTATATGCTATTATATTGTGTTGAGAAATAGTATGGCATAAATTGTAAAAATGACATACTCTTCTCAACTACTAAAATTCAGAGGTAGATAAAATGGGTCTCCCAAGGTACAAAGCTTATGAATGAAGTTTGTTTATTAACATCTTAAAGATAATATGAAAATGTGTCTTTTTAGAGATTGGCAATAAATATGCAGCTGTCCCCAACAATACTAAACGAAGCTAAACGAAGAGTATGAAACTGTACGCAGCAATAATAATGACAGTTGACAGTTTCAAACCTTTGGTGCTGCAGGGATCTGCACAAGTCCTAGAGAAAAGATGAAAATGCCAGTGGATGTGGCACTTATTTACTTCTTAATTTAAAATATTAATAATTTCTTCTTCGCTCAACTCAGTCATGCGATGATTATAAATAAGCCTGCTTACGTAAAGCTTGCTTCGAGCACTAATAGAAATTGATTCTGCATAGATACTCTGTTGCTGGACACCAAAAAACGAAGAGCAAGAACCTAATAAGATTCAAAAATTTTCCGTGAAATAATTACAGGAAAAGTAACTTACATCCCATTTTTACTATTTGGCATCCCATCTATTTAAGAAAACCTCTTTAGAAGATATATTTTTTTCCGAAAAGTTCGTTTACTAGCTGATCGAAAACAATCTAAAAAATTTCTTCGCACTTATGAAAACTCCTGAAAATGAACACCATAGCACCTACGAAGTAATGCCCTGATTTTAGTCCGTCCACCAGTGAATATTGCGTAGGCATTTTCTTTAAAAAAAACAGTTCCCAGCAGACCCTCTCGGAATGTCGATATGATGGTGACCACTTTATTTGTATAAAGGACAAAAGAACCAGAAGTAACCTATATCACAAACAATTTCCTACTAAATGGGTAGAATGCTGGAGTTTTATGTTGAATGTGTAATTATGTAAAAACTTAAAAAAATAATATGACATTTTTGTTATAAATTTTTGTATCACATGAAAAAATTAATAAAAGGTGTATTTAATGCCTCCACATAGCTATGGCAATGGGGGTTATGGCCCCCCACTTCATAGCAACTGAAAGTGTCCCTCCCAAACGGTCCCTGTCTTGGCGATGATTAAAAACATTAGCAACTCTCTCGTTTCTCAATTTGATATTTTCTCTGCTTTTCGTTAAATTATAATACTTTCATCGGCTGATTTAGATTAAAACAACAAGCAGACGTAGGTAATATTCATGTGATTCGGCACTGAAAAGTATCCGTAGCTCAAGTGTTAGTGGGCGGGGCGCATGCGCGTCGCCGGCCAATCAGATCGGGCTGCAAACTGCACCACCCACCGACCGCACAGATGTTACACCAACGCTTAGTATATGAATGCAACTTTCCCAAAACGCGGAGCACGTGTGACAACAACCGAGTCTGTCCACTCGCGATGCTGAGACTGGAGACTGGAGAAAAATTAATATCGATGCCCTCATCATATTTACAAAAGAGCTAGCCGTTACAACAGGTTTGCCCGGGTATTCTAAATAAAATTGATTTATAAAAAAATAATCCATCTCGCTCTCCAGCTTTCTAACAAAAATCATAGCATAACGAACATCCCATTAGGATGTGATAGAAGAACAAACATTTATAATATTAGTATGGATAAGTAATAAGACAAGATATCAAACTTTAGTACAGTATTTAAAGTGTTGGCGTTACGAATATATATTTGAAACAACGAAATCAGGTTATACAAATAATCTCCGATGGTCTCCAAAACCTTGGTATACTGACTAAGAAGTTGAAAATAAATGTATTGATGGTTACTTATTATGGTACACAAACGGTACACATTTCTTATCAACAAGGAATCTATGATTCTTTGGTATAAATAATTAAGATTACAGTAATAAATTTATGATTTACCTTTGTATGTCACTACGTGTACTACTTTTAGTATTAATATTCTTTTATTTGAAATTTGTTATTTACTTTTAGAAGTCAATAAAAATTAAAAAGTTTTGGTGGTTTGTTTACATGTGGAGAGTAAATCATTGCACTTGTTAAAAAAAGTGCATTAATTGCAATGAATATTATTATAGAGTATAGCTTTTGTCGAGATAAAACACATTTCCCACTTAATACTACAAGTTCGTAGTCATGCTAAGAATTTGCTACGAGCGTGCTACGGTTTTGCTACGTTACTGTTACGCGTTACGACAGACGTCTTGTCTCCTTTTCACCCACGCATACAATCACAGCAGCAATAGTGTTCTCAAATGGATTCTAGACATTGTTTTATAAATATAAAATATATTGTAATAAGATAAATATATAATAGGTTTATAAGTATGAGCTACAAATTTTATAATTGCTCCCTAAACGCACTGCATGAAGGTTAGCCTTTGTTTTGCTTTTTTTTATGTTTGTATTAAGATAAATAGTAATGCATGTTCAATCAGAGAGTTTACGTGAGGAAGCACCTTAATAATCATAAGAAAATATTCCAAGCAAATTGTAAAATAGAACTATATTTTCCAAAAATGCGTCATTACCTAAGTACATTTTTATTAATACAGGTATTATTTGTGTTAAATTATTTGCATTTTAGTCCATTCTTAGATATTTTCGAGTAAGTACACAATTTAATACATATATTCACCTAAAACCGGGACATTCCAATCTCATATAATCACAAATTTGAACCAAAATACGGGAGGCCACAACACCCACAATTTTGTAATGAACAAGACCAATTAAATATAATTCCTGTGTTATTAAAAAATCTATAGCCAAGACGGTATTTCAAAATGTTTGAAAATAAAATAGTGAAACTCAAACGTTAGTTCAAATAATAAACTTGATATTCCAATAAGTTTCTTGTTATTGCAAGTATGCTGCGTAAAGTGAAATGCACTTTGATGACTTAATGAAATCTATAAATATTTAATTAAAATTAAATATTTTTACTTAAAATTAAATATTTACTTGTGATAAAAATTTCGTTATAAAAACAAATAAATATTTTGTTGAAAAAACAAGCGGCATTTCAAATGATGTCAAGACAATTACAAGTTTATACCAAAGCAAATGTTTATTATCAGATCCCCTCCCTCCCCCCCTCCCCCAGGCGCATGTGCAGGTCACATATCATATAAAATTGTTATTAAATTTTGCAATAAATATGAGTAACATATAATAATAAGAGTTTTAAAAAAAGGAATATTTAAATTACTATATTTTACAAAAAATCAAATCACTAAACTATCACGAAATATATATATATATATATATTTTTTTTTTTTCAATAATATGATTTGCAAATAAAGAAAATTAGTAAATAAAAAGCCATGGATGATAATGTCCCAAATGTATGCGCAGGGCCTTCGATATAAAGTATCGTCTTAACATCACCATCATCGTTTGTCATTGGGGCGAATGATAAATGGAGTATTAAATAGTCAATTTATCATTTGATCCCGGCAAGAAATCGCATTGCGTTTAAGTGTGACCCAGATAATATTAGGTGACATGGCTGGCCTGGGTCTCGTCTCTGGCTTCGACCGCTTCCACCTAACGCGGTCATCCTTCGCCACATACATTCGCCTATGCTTAACAGAAATTAACAGCGCCCAGCATAAAACAAAAACGCAATCGGCGTACGCAGAGCATAGTGAAATACCGTGTGGCTATCATAGTCACGTTACCGGGGTGCAGGTCTCCCTCACTCCGGCGCTCTTCCACCACTCACATATAGTCACAGTTGCAAATCGGTTCGGGGGTAATAACTCCAGTCACTGTGTCACTACGCGCGCGGTATGGTGGGAGCGGTGTGGACGTACCTGGTGGTAGAAGTAGTACGGAAGGGGCCCCTCCTCTGCTGGGCACATCGAGGGCGCGCGGCCGATCGATGCGACCGCGCTCCGGGCGCACGTGAGGCAGCTAGACCCGGCGGCGTCCGGCCGTGCGCTAGTGTGCGCCCTGCGGTGTGCGGTCGATGCGCGCTACCCGCCCGGGACCCGCCCCGCCCGCCCCGCGCACGCCGCTCGATACGGACTTGCGCCGTGCCCGCCCGCTCCGGTTACAACACCCCTTATTTATATTATGACGTTCCGAATCGACGTCATAATGGAAATTGAGCGGCGACGCACCCGCGCCGCGCTCTCGTCTCCGCGCCAACCTAGGGTTGGCGACTATACGCATCACTAACTGTGTAACACATGTACGGTCAGTGAAATAACGTATCCTCACATTGTGCTCCTTTAACAGTAATTTATCTTACAAAAACCCATATTTTTTGGTAAATAGGTTAATAAAAATAAATTGCCAATTGATATATGTATCTGTGATTTCATAAGAATGTAAAGCAGACCACAGCATATTACTACTACGCGAGAACTAGCATAGGCAAGAGTAAACACTAAAGTAGAAGTAAACAACAACAATATTTTCTAGTATAGCATTGTGAATGCAAAATTAATCAAATGTAATAATCAGAACAAAATTTCATCTTTATCGAAAGTTTAAAATATTTGTAAGAAAATTTCTTTCGGCTGTTTGGGTGTATTGCCTGAAAATAAGCTCTGTAGTAGTGAAAAAGTAACAAGTGCTTGAAGAATCCGTCAGTCCTGTTAGGTCCTGGGTAGCTCAGGTCCGTGGTTAGAGCAGTCGCCCGTATTTGGAAAGGTCGTGGGTTCAAATCCCATTTTTGGATATTTTAAGCATTTTTTTATTATAAATATTTTCCAGTATAGGATTGATCAAATAAAATAAAAAGCAAACAATTTCGTGCATTTGGTTGTTGGATGAATGAAGATGGAATATACTAGAATCCACATAGAGATGGCAACATATGTTTCTATTTTAGAATGAGCATAATCCTGTGCGAATCTAAGTCTCGGACCTATCGTGAATCCTGAATAATGATACAAAATGCGATAAACCAACAGCAGGCCTTCGATATGTGGTTAGTATTTTATAGGATGAGCTCATCAACACCATCAGGAGTCTTGGACTGTCATATATTAGCTACATGCTGATATATACAATAGCAAACACAGTATTCTTCAACTCATAACCTTAAGCAAAATCATGAAAAAAATCCAGTGTTGGACCTTTCTAGCTCGATATCCTAAATGTTTGGTTTGGTCACAACACTACAGCCCTGTTCCAAACTTATGTCATCAAATCTAAATATAGTCGTAATGCTTATGCTACTTTCGATAGTAGGTAGCACAACAAGAAGAAGATTAAAATAAGGCGAGTCTAAGAATAAAATAGCATCTAAATTTGAAACGTTAAATTGCCGGCTGTGCATTATTAACCGAGCCGTTCGCCAACCCTACTTTCTAATGTAGCGTGTGGCGCGCTAATAAAGACCTAACCGTCTATCACATAAAACTGAATATCTTATGAAAATGCATTGTAAAGGTCGAATGCGCCTCACGATGTGTAAAATCCGGTAGATGTGTATTATACGTAATGTTCAGGTGATGCACTACAAGTAAACACGCTTAATGTCAATAGACAATACATCTTATATTGTTTATTAATAGCGATCACATAGTAATGGTGACGCCACTATCGACCGCTCTAAAGTTTAATGAGATAATTTCCAGGATATATTTAGAATTGTATTATTTATTTCGGTGTAACTATCAAAATAGAATTTATTTATGGTATAAAGAGCATTATAAGAAAACAACAATATTGTCGTACAAAGCTGATGACAATACACAGATATTTTATTACCATTGAGTGCTGTTGTTTTTTGTTATATATTTGTTATTATTATAATTTTATGTCGATCGAGTTGGTATATTATGTTCATTTTTAAGGAATTATTTATCCAATAGCCTTTATTTTGTACTACGTTAATTTACCTTTGACCATTGCCAAATTTGTCATCTGTATTTTTCAATATAAATTCTCTCGTCGTAAATTTTTGAATCGATGGTGTATTATAACTTTGCATTATTTTTACTAGTTGAAACAAATGTTTCTCATACCTAAGTATAAGTCATCATAATACGGAATGCATAATAATTAGTCCTGCCGCATCGTCTTTATCCAATACTCTGTCCTCCTGGTTGAGGATCTACATACCGCAAATCGTCTGGCACATGGCCACGTTGCAGAACCTTTCGCTCCAATGGCTGTCGCTAATTTCTTTTTGTATCCCACTCACTTCAGCAGAGTTATCATTTAAGCAAAATCAGTGACATTAGTTGAGCTACGAATCTATTCCTTTTCAACCACCGCAATGCTTATTGTTATTCTTCGTGGTAGAAACAACACACAGGCATTGCGGTGTAAATTGGGCTTTCTTATGTGATAGACAGTCAACTATCAAGTTTATGTTACGCTAATGTATACCAGCAACGGCAGCATTTACGTACATTGGTGGAAAACTTCCGTTTTCAGATATGGTAATAAATCGGACGGAAAAATTGGTTCTAACTATTCGAATGCTACCAACCCAGTCTGGATTCGACGAATGATCTCTTTCTCATTGTTGGTATATTTATCTAGATTTTACTAGTATATATACGTATATATTTTAACTGAAGTGAGTTCATCTTAAGACTCACTATTTTATAAGCACTATAAAGACCTTCCAACATATCAAAAGCAAGATTTGTTAGTTTTTTAGTGGAATCCAGATCTTAAAAATATCCTTCAATGTAACAGTAAACGATTTCGCAGATAAATAACATCTCCGTATCTCGTACCTCATTGTAATTGTGGTATTTGGTGTTTGAGTACTGGTTCTCTATTCGTAACGACATAGTAGCTTGGCAAATTTGCTGAGGCTGTAGCAATGCCCGTCATCAGAAACTGTAAGCACAGTCACAGATTATACATCTGGGTCTTCTATATCACTTATTCAAGAAACGACGGCGTAAAAGTTTTTATAAGTATACACTTATAAAAACAATGTAACAACAATGTAATGAAAAGAATCTCCTTGCTATATTGGAAGTATATTAAAAGCGAAAGGTCATGGGTTCCGATTCTATCCCAATGTGCCAGGGGATTTTTTTAAGCATATATCATTAAAAATATTGTTCAGCATTGCTATAGCATTGTGAATGCAAAAATTGATCAAACATAATAAGTACGAGTAAGATATTATTTGTCATTTTGAGGGTTAATCGAAAATTGTCTGTATTTCGTCAGAATTTCGAATATAATGTAAAAAATTTCGTGCAATGAGTTATTATGACTTTTGATTTTATTTAAGTCAACAAGAAAATTATGATGACTTCGATAGGCGTTCCACGATGAAGCCCCAGCTCGTAGTCGCATTAATCTCACCGATAGTATGTATATGCGATACATATGTAAATATCAATGTTATGTACGGCTTGCGATAATCAAGTGATCAAAACAAGATTCGAATAAGCTTATCGGTATAAGTCAAATGGACAAAATCTTTCATGAAGATTGTGTCACGCGTTCACGAATATTTGTACCCGGTGGATAATCACATAATATGGCCAAAGCCCAAAATCCGTCATGTTGATCGGTGGTGCCGTGAAATGATTAAATGGAGGTGACACAAATGGTGTCCTGTGGATATCTGTAAGTACGGATGACGAAAACTGGATTTATTGTTATAATCGGAAAACCAAAAGACAACCAACACGGTGGATTTCCTTTCCAATAATGTTACCAATTAATGTGAAGAGAGGTCGAAGTGCGGGGAAAAAAATGAACATCTCCTTGTTCGGAAGGTTTTAAAAAATCATAAAAGAGTTACTGTCAATTGATATACTAACAATTGTTTGTCACTTGTCTTAGAAAAAGGGAGAAACGATCTCTCAGTAACATCCTTCTTCCCATCGCACACCGCCAGGCAAACAATCTACTATTTAGTAAAGTCAGATGTGGGTCACCACCATATAATCCCGACCTTGTGTTTCAAAGACCACCGAACAGACTCCTGAGAATAAATGGACAAAGTCGCTATTCTCAGTGATCAGAGTTGTATTGACACTGTTTTGAAAAGATAAAATAAACTTATAATTTGCTACTTCGCTCAGTTTTTTTTTTATTTTCTAAGACCTTTCAGTAAGACCCTGAAGATATTTTAATTAACTATATTTTTTCATTGTCTAATGAGAATATTAATATCACATTCATACGAACTGCACCACAATGTTGCTGTTTTGGACCGTCCGTATCTATGTTGTTTGTTGGTTCAAAGCTCGAGTTGAAAACTCTCGTGTATCTCAAATTCGTCAGATATTGGTGGGAACATATTTTTTGTCAGCAAAGGTATTTCCGTAAAATTTTCCGACTTTTGCGTTGAATTCGTCTTCAGAGTGGTAAGTGTGAATTTTAACATATTTGAGAATCAAACAAATAATAAAGTTTTTTTTTTATTTAAAACTTACTCGTATTATTCAAATAAAACGAAATGCATAAAGTTTGCATTACCTAATGTGAGGCATGTCAGTACACTTATAAATGTAAATAGTGAAAAAGTTGAGTTAGTAGAATAGACAAAGTTCCTTGGTATATCCTAGATTCCCGACTGCAATGGGATCCTCATATTGATAGCTTGTCAAGTAGACTGAGTTCTGCAGCTTTTGCTGTTAAGAAAATTAGACTCTTGAAAAATGTTGAAACGGCAAGATTGGAATATTTTAGTTATTTTCATAGTGTAATGACGTATGGAATATTGTTGTGGGGTTCTGCGGCTAGCATTCAGGATATTTTTATTCTACAAAAGAGAGCTGTCCGTGCTATATATAATTTACTGTCTAGGGAATCTCTTAGAGAAAAATTTAAAGAAATAAATATTCTGACTGTTGCCTCTCAATACATCTATGAGAATATTATGTACACAAGTAAACATTACGATTCCTTCACAAAAAAAAGTAGTGTTCATAATCTTAACACAAGAAATAAAAAAAAACTTGCCGTTCCAAGCTTCAGACTTCAAAAAACCAGAGGATCATTTCTGGGTAAATGTATTGCTATGTTCAATAAAGTTCCATAAAATGTAATCGACCTACCCATAAATAAATTTCAAATTCATGTAAAGAATATACTTATGAGTAAAGGCTATTATAAAGTTGATGATTATTTTAAGAACCGCAATGCATGGAATTAATAGCCTTCGCTCTGTTCTATAACGATTAATTATAGGTATGTACCAACCTATGTCCTACAGACTTTGAAACTTGTATTTATTATTGATCAATATATTTATTATTTTGGTAATAACATGATTTATGTAAATGTCATTACTTATGATAAAAGCTGGGGTAAGTTTCTTTCGTTTGTTCTTCTTGTCAGCTTAAAGACGTCCTGAACAAGTGGTAGGGGGAAAAATATTTTTAGACAATTCAAAAGTGCTTGTAACAAGCTGACTTGAATAAAAACATTTTCATTTCATTTCATTTCGATAGCATCTCGTGTATTGCTGCATGTAAACCCTAATCATCTTCGGTCAAGATATTCGTATAATTAGATATCAAACTTCACAAGGTAAGTTCGTTTGATTCTCAATTATACTTTATATCTTTCTCGAAGATGATTAGGGTTAAGGATGGTCTAATTTTAATGTAATATTTTAGTTTAAAAACCCTCCAAAGTATTGAGATACTACAGATGTTTTATGATATTTATATGTGAATAAATTATACCAATTTAATGTGTGTGTTTAATGTGTAAAGAATATTATATTACGGCAACATACACCTAAGGGTTTCAAGACTGTATACCAACAAATACCTTATTATCGTAATAGTACATAGTGCGCTTTGGTAATAATAACAAAGACCATGTCTTCGGCGACAATCGCTCACGTTACATTATAGCTTGGTTGGCGGTAAAGAATCAAAAAAATTGAAGTCTGAGTGTTTCCTAGCTTCAATTAAATATTCATATTTCTTTTTTTGTATTCTTATGAGTTTCCTAAAAAATTTAAAATATTTCATTGGACTAATTCTTTAATGTTTAAAGATCATCTATTATTGTAACATTTTAGTAATATCTTGAATTGCAAGAAAAAAAATATATAATGGATGTTGGATTCATGTATTTTATTTCTATCTTATTTAGTCTTATTTAGAATACTTAGATAACTTTGTAACATGATCAGATCATTTATGAAATCATTTATGATACCGTCAGAGTGACATAACTCTATCAAAGGTACCTTAATATGAAGCCGTATATATAATACTGTTCTAGTATTTATAATTTGTTAAACTACGTATTTTTATATTGTGCAATTTTTGAAGCAATGATATATTAAACAAAGGTACGCCACGTTCACACTAAATAAATTTCTATAAAATTAGTGCACTCCAAAGATCGACCAAGTTGCACCTATAAATCGAACGAAAGAGATGAAACATCCAGCCAGTGCGTAAGTGAATGAGATAGGCATAACTTACCTGGCTCACAGAATAATATTTCCAATCATAGAACTGACACTCGTCTGAAAATTATACACATGCAATTTTTTGCATGCGTATTATTTTCATTTTTTTAAGATGTTTCATTTTTGAATTATCATAGCTGTGGTTATATTTTTATGATCTTCCAAATAACAGAAACAGAAGCCTTGCCCTTTAAAATTACTTTTTACATAATATCATTGTTTAGAGTTATAATATCTGCCTCGCATCAAAGCAGCAAATAACGACACATGTCTAGTACTATGAGCACTGATTACACTTGAATCGTGCTTGTATCTATACTGCTTTTATCTAAAATCTAACCAGATACGAGTAAATGTCTCAAAGTTTGTAATCTGTGAGCTGATAAAAGTAATAGTTATAAATGTAAAGTGTTTTGAAGATATCGCATTATTAGGAAAATAATTAGTTAAACTTAATAATAGGTAGTATGACTTAATAATGGTGGCATTGTATTAGTATTTGCACACAGTAGAGAAAATTTACTTGTTCTCTTTTTATATTTTTAATTTTTATTCTGTAAATAATAAAAACAGAACTAATTTAGTAATAATCAATGACATAATTAACTTTCTTTAATTACCTGAGACCGTGGCATTATTGTATTTCTGTCAATCCCGCATTCACAATGCTTTACTGACATCATCATTATCATGAAGAAAATTGTTTAGAAAAAAAAAGGTAGGTACCTACACCGTTTTAGTTTAATTTCAAAAAATACAACAGAATTGCCTTAACTGCTTGGATCCATGTAATACTGTATTTTTGAGTTTGTAGACGAAGATGTACACTTTTATTATAGAAAAGTATTTTATAATAATTGCTGAATGATTTTGAATGCAATTTGGATGTTAAAATTTCTATAAAATGAGCTTAATCAGCATTGCAGCAAACAATATTTTTCTCATTACAAAATTGTGTTAATGGTTTAAAAAAAAATCAACTGAAGTGATTTAATATATTTACAGATATATTTAATGACAATACATATAATGCTAATGGGTACCCAGTCACGCGGTGCTGCAGTGGTATCACTGGGGATTGCAGGAAATAGTGAATTCCCAGCTTTAGGCAACCTCTACATGCGACGCCCCCCTGGTGTTTAGAGTGTAAGATCCACATAATTGGATATACCTTCGGCGATTCGTAGTAGATTTTATCTCTTATGCAGGCTTTATACAGGGATATTTGTATTTTTCATATGTTTCTTGTAGTTTAATAATGGCAAATTCTCTATAGTGGGGTTTGCAGATTAAGCGACAGTTATCATTAATGTTTTAATTATATTTCTTAAGAATATTAATTGCCAAAAGCTATTATGCAACACGCTATTTGATTTTTGTACTTACACATAGGTGCAATTTTCTGCGGGTAGTTGGATATCGTTTCACGATACTCGTGTTTCTTATATTCTCACATGCTTGACTACTAAATAAAATCACTTTTAAATGATTCATCGTAAGTGTATTGTTGAATTTTTTTTTTCAAACGTTTAGACGGTCATACCTAAACTGAATGTGAATTTAAATTTAATTTAGATATTTGTACTAGGTACTATTCTTTATCTACTACTATCTAATCTCAACATAATTATGCAAGTTTAGGGTAAAGACCTTTGTTACCACATGATTCAATGAATAATCTATCTGTACATTTAACTACAATTTCTACTACAGTTTCTACAATATTGATGAAGTAGGTATATACACGATGATCTCTTTGTCTATCCACAAACGATTTACGTCGAGTTATTGTTTAGCTTTAATTGTAGATCGAGATAATTTATAGTCGATAAGTACGACAAAATCGGTGAAGTAGAGGTACTCGACCACCTCGTTATCTAACCACACAAGATTAACATCAGGATATACTAAAATGAAAATTGTAGTTGTAGGCGATCAGTATTATAAAATTGTGAAATGTAGGTACATGCTCGATGACCTTATTGTCTATCCACACACGTCGGGATGTAGTTATATGTAAAGGACATTGTTCCTCACCCATACATTGTTCGCCCAAAGGCCATTAGTAACGGAAAAATATTTTTAATGTTCTGATTGATGTATGTATACATTCGACTCAAATTCAATATAATTAACGGACAGATAATTGTAAATAATACAAAAATATTTTCAATTTTGAGGTTATATTTTTGACAGATATCTCTAGAAGATTGATCAACATACAAGGGGGACCTTTATTGTCTATCCGTTGGTTCATAATTATCTAGATATGCATTGATTATGTTTTTGATTTACATAGGTATATAGTTAAATGTAAATTTTAGTTGTAATCGATCACTATAACAAAGTTTGTGAAATAGAGGTACAATGATGTCGTTGTCTATCCACACACAATTTACGTCGGGATATAGTTAAATATAAAAATGGTAGATGTAGTTGATTAGTATAATATAATATTAATACTAATAATTTCTTTATTTGCTATAATTAGGGTAGATTACAATGGTGGGGAGGTTATCTTCAATTATGTACTTAGACCTATTATTTAGCCATATATCAATAGCATGCAATTGTCAATCCTACTAGCTCCTACATTGTTCTTACCCCGAAGGCGTGCACTCGGTTAAATTTACCACAATTTTTTTAACTTTTCTAAACACAGTTTCTATGTAATCGTTATCAATATTACTAGATCGCTTTCTTTTATTCGTATTATTAAACATTTTAACTCATAAGTTATTGAAGAAAAAAATTCGTGTGGTTTGGACGACACCAAAACGAGTAATGACAGGTGAAAGGCCCCCGCCTGCGCGGGAAAAGTGGGTTGTCAATAAAGTTTTTTTGATTTAAAATTTATTAAAAATAACTTTTGAGCTATGGTTAGGACGGCAGCATCACGTGTACTGATGCATGTTAACACTAATCATCTTCGGGAGAGATATACCTAAAGTATAATTGACTTTAACGCGTCCACTAGTGAGCGTGTTAAGAATTTGTATGAATATTAGTAGTTCTTAATAGTTACCGCTAGGGGCGCTGTACCAGATTCCATACTAAAATCTTAACGCGCTCACGATCAGCAGTGAATACTAACGTCAAAAACACTTAGAGTAAGCGCTCAGAACGCATTACACGCTGCATCATGTGAGGCGATCTGCGGAGGACGGGAGGGGGGAGGGAAGGGGGACGTTGGCCGCGGCGTTTGCCTCTTTAACACACTACGTTGAAGCGACCGCGTGAAACTTTCGAAGTATTATAACATTATTTGTGTTATTTAAAAATGTATCTGTGCTTATATTATTCTGTACGTCACAAAAAGGATCACCAAGCAATTAATGTAATTAAAAAGGGTAGCTAAGTACAACAAGAAATCAAAAATATGGTTTATTGGTCAATTTGGAATTTAGCTTTGTTGAAAAGGTTCCACGCCATTTGAATTATGATGTAGTATATTCATTTTTAATTACAGCTTATTCGGACGATTTTTTTTTTGTACAGCTTATAAATTATATTTATTGGGGGGCGCAAGTGGGACACTTGCTCTAGGCTCCAGTGGAGAGCCACGATGAGACGTATATAAAATAATGCTATTGTACACTGCAAAAATGTTGTAATATAAAATCTAGGTTCACGGAGCATAAGCGGGGGAGTAGAGGAAGGGAGCCATACTAAGACTATGTCCCGGTTAAAAAAAAACGTAGATCCGGTTCTGCGCCCTCTTAATGACTATCAAAACTCGACGTAATCTCATAACTGCTGCTGAACAAAAAAGGAAAGCACTTTTTCCAGCAATTTTATTTCTAATTCTGAATTGGAATTTCGGCCAGTTTGACCACAACTAGAATCAGAAAGAACGAACATCGGCTAAGAATTTGGCATTCGAGCGATCGAATTGACCCCAACATTGTTTGAAAGTTGGTTATCGGTCCATGGGACGAGATTATTGTGTTCGAGAGGAAACCTAAAGAAGTGAGTTTAGATACGTAGATGCAATATACTAATGTCAGTACAGTATACTATATGTCAGTATAGTATATTGCATCTACTTTCTTGATTTTGATTTTGAATTTCTTGATTTTGATTAGTGCAACAGATAATTAATTTCTACATTCGTTCTTTCAAGGATATTTCTGGGGCGAAACAAAAGTTTTTTCAACACGATCGATGGACTTCTGCTAGATAATACCTGATTCTATTAAATTAAGATAAAGAATAATGGGCATAATAACTATAACTGTAATAATTTTAAAATATATAAAAATGCCTTAAAAAATGCCTTAGTGACCTGGTGTGTCCCCTCGAGTGTCTCTTTTGGCATTCCATGCCATAAATACAGAACGGGCGAGCTACAACTCTTACAACGAATTTGACATTAAGCTTAGCAGCTTCGCTATAACGTATAGCAACACCGATCTAATCACCAAGGACTCGGAACCTAAAGCTTATAATGTTAAAGTGGTATTTCGTTTGATGCTTACAGTCAAAGCACGGAATGAAACTGCATTATTAACTGGTAGAGGATAGAATTATAGGGGTCCGTGTCAAACCTATCTAGATCGTGGTACATTGTTAACGTGAAGTGTGCCGCTATCAGATATCCTGACAGCGTTTGAATAATGTACCACCATTAAGATCCTGAAAAACAACTAAAATATGACTATTGGAACAAATGGAATAAGAAATCGTATTATCGAGTGTTATTAATAAAGATAATGCATGGTTAAATAAGTACGTTTACGTGTTACACTTATAAAACACTGAGTCTAAGACTAACATAATATACAACAACTTTTTATCTATAACTTTAACCATAACGCCGTACTTTGAACAAAAATTGCTTTTCAAGTTTTTATTGCACTGTCGCAACATGCACGTGTCCATGTTTTATTCATACATCAAAGGATGACGCTTCGCTCGCCCGTTTGTGAAGTACCTACATGAACGATCTACAGTAAACTGCATTTATATCGTGACAGTTTATATCGGCAGGGTTGTCTGTCAGATTAATTGACGTCCTTTGTGCCTCGCTCTGAGAACGCAACGCTATTAGTACATAAAGCGAATATGCAATAAAGCAGTGAGTGCTCGCAATCTCCTTCTAAAGTGCAGCTTATGCTCGCAATACACGTTCAAGTGTCATTAATATATACGACCATATAGATATATCAACGGTTCACCTAAACATATTGCAGTGGCCAGCGCATTAGATTTGCGATTACAAAGGTTAGATTTACATTACCTTCGCTAATATCGATCTTCATTTTATTATTATAATTATTATTGGTGGTAAGTGAAGTATTTTTTTATTTTGACACTTCTGTATGGCATAAAACGGAGAAGAAAGCGGCCTAGTAGAAGTAGAGTTTCAACATTCACAAGTGGTTTTAACAGGCTAGACTGAATAAATTATATTGATTTAATTTGATTTCATATAGAGTCGAAATTGTATACTGAGGTCTACAGTCCCTGGAAGTTGTAAAAAAATAAACTTCTAGATTAACATGAAAAAACCATTCACACCGCAAAAAACTCCCATGTCGGAACTGTCAGTAAAATTATTGTCGATCTATAACTATAATTTAACATTGTTTTACAGTACAAGATCAAGAAAAATCAGAAAACTACACATTTGTTATTCATAACAAAGTCAAAATAATCTTTATTCAAAGAAACTTTTTAAAAGTACTTTTGAATCGTCCAATTTTTTTTCCCTACCACTCGTTCAGGACGTCTTTTGGCTGATAAGAAGAACGAGCAAGAAACTTACCAGCTCTAAAATTATAAATTGATCTAACTGCTCTTTTCTAAAGCACAAAAGCATTTGTAAGTCGGTAGCATTTCCTTACAATAAGATTCCGTACAACATTACACTATGTAAGTACCTGAAGTATACTAATCTGGCAGTATCTATGTCAGTTAACCCACGTATCTTCATTACGGCATATACTGCAGAGCTAAGTCTCTTCGACAGTTAATCAATATGCGAACCCCACTGTAGTTTAGAATCTAATGTTATTCCTAAAAATACTGTTGTATTCACAAACCCACGTTATTATCTTTTATATTCATTTATTTATTTATAAATGGTACACAAACAGATCATAATCAAAAGGGAAACCTAAGTACAAACATATTTAAAGTATTTGGACTAGACTATAATCTAAAAACAGTGTACACAGCATGAACAGCATTTAACTTACAACATGAACAGATCCTTAAATAACTTTTAGTATAGAGTAAATTTAAATATTAATTGGTGTTAATATTATAATTATGGAAATTTGTCTGATTTTATTTTTTATATTTTGATATTTTTTTATTGAAAATATCGACATATCCATAATTACGATTCAATTCGTTATATGTACGACACATTCTTACGATCGGATTATAAAAAGACTTATTATTTATGTAGACTTGGATTAAAAATGTGTTAGAGTAACAAAAAGAAAGTAACCCAGGTGAATCAATAAGCGAATGCACTATTTTATGTAGACAGATGAGGTCATATCTATTGCGGCGAGCTTCCAACCGAATCATACCAAATTTTGTCAACCAATCCCTATAGCTATTAAGTGACCGACCAAAATTATATTTCCCTGAAACATAGTCATTGCACTCTCTCGAATGCAACCACGTGTACAGTATAATATGGTGACCAAATGAGACAACAATATTCCAGTACGCTTCTGATTAAACTAGAATAAAGGAACGACACACTACTAGGACTCTTAAAATCTTTAGATGTCTTGATTATAAATCCCAGAAGCCTATTAGCCCTCTTGGCCTTCATATTTGTATATCCTTTTTTAACATTAGGCAGTACAAATTTTAGCATTTTGTTTTTCCTTCATTACGGAGAAGATTGTTTACATAAAACCAATGTACTGCTTTAGCGATAGAATTGTTTACATCTTCATCTCTTTTAATTTTAAATAAAAGTGAAGCAAACTAAACTATTTCGTGATTATCCCTTAAGAAATAAGGCAACTTATTTACGTAAATTAAATACAAGAAAGGACCAAGTATTGAGCCCTGCGGAACACCATTCTTAACTTTAGATCCAGGGGACCACTTGCCATTGATATCAACTCTCTGCATTCTGTCAGTCAAATATGGCTCAGTAAAATCCAACGAGTTATCTCTAAATCCATAATAATGAAGGTTCCTAATCAATGTTTATATAGGTAACAGAAAACAACTAACGCTTCCCGTGAATCCTCCCAGGCATTAAAAATTTCTTGTATTAATTCTACACCGGCTTTGGTTGTTGAGTGACCCCTTAAAAAACCAAATTGTTTTCAATTCATAAGGTTGTTCTTGTAAAAGTATGTTTGTATTTGATCTTACTAAACGTAGGTCACACCGATCTAAAGTAGGATCAGATGTGCTACCCGAGTTATATAAAGGAATAATTTTACTATATTTCATGATTTCGGGAAAAATACCATAATCAATACATTCATTAAATATATAAGCTAGGATTCGAGCTATTGTCTCAATTACCGATTTAGAAACATCAATAGAATTACCCATTAATCAGCGGTTTTCTTTCTCTTTAGCCGATTAAATTATTTTATTATATCTTTAAAATCAATGTGTTGAATCTTAAATTGTCTATTGCAATTATTTAAATTTACCTTTAAAATAGATATAGCATCAGTGGAAGACAAATTCAAAGATTGTGTAATTAAGACTGGAATTTCAGTAAATAAATTTTCAATTACTGTAGCAACTTCATGATCTGATGCTACTTTTTATTATAAACGTTTAAATTAAAATTTATATTCCGGGATTTTTCTCTTTCAGTTTAACTATTTACGATATTCCACGTCATTTTAACTTTATCTTTTAATTTTTGCATTCAAATAATTACAATTGGCTTAACGACACATTTTTTTAATAAATAAGTGTAATTCGTACATATTGTTTGAATTCCTCACTTGTAAAAGTTATAGAGTTACTAAAAGTATTTTTTTGGGTCCTAATTTATGACATAAATAGGGAGCAAATTCTTATTTATGTAAGATGTTAATATTAAATATCGATACGGAACGCTCAGAGCGCCATTCCGGCTTGATGTTCGCCGGTTTTTACTTATATAATGATAAATTCACTGATCCTGATAATCCTGAATTATTAAAATATATCAATCTTAATTAAAAGACACAGAGTATGACATAGGGCGTTCTTGACATTACCCAATTCTAAAAATTGCAGTTTATATATTTCCATTACATTTTATTGATATTTTCGTTGTCAGTAACACAATGGTAGCAAACATTTGTTACATCTGAGTAGAAATTAGTCAAACCAATACAAATTGGTAACATAGATATATATATCAAATAGCCGTAACGAATCGAAGCGTAGCATGCAGATTCGTAGCGTTATGATTGGAAATGCACGTACGTAGTACGTTCATGGAAAACTTTGTCCGGCAACCTGGCATCCACCGCCCCTCCTTTTTGTTGCTCTAGGTAATTGACCTCCCTATAGATCGGTTCCTGCTTTCCTAATAAAAACAAAGTCAACCCGCCGCTTGTATATGTTTGCCTGAATGTGATTTTTAGTGGATTTTACGTAAGGATGACGACTAATTTTTTTCTTGTACTTCAGGTAGATTTATGGAAAAATATATTATTTTTTTATTAAATTAAGATAATGAGCATTAAAGTTGAACAGTGGGAACTCAATACATCGCACCTTTATTTAAGTTTAAGTCACAAATGATTATCTCTCTTTGTCACATATAATTTTGTCATTGGGATTGTAGAGTAAATTATAGAAGAATTGTGAAGCACTAGGTCCGTGTCTTAATAGATCTGGACCAAAGATTACAATATTTGGACGAACAGTCCGTGTACCGTCTCGTTATGTTTAATATATTATCTGTGTAAAAGTGCAGAACTCACTCTTGACCTTTTTTCTAATCTATTATTTATGAAGTATATTTTTTTTGGTTCTTTTTTTTTAGCCGCCATGTAAGAATTTCAATATATTTTACAAGCTTGTGTGAAGATTACAGTTTAGTTATTTTAATTGTATTTCAGTTTTATTAAACAATTTATAATTTATAATAGCGTGTTTTCTATGCCAAGGGCCATCATCAGACTCGCGCTATAGTTGTTTAATTAAAATGTAATCTATCTATAAAAATAAATAATCTATGTTCATATCCGAGTTATTCCTATCAACTCTTGACAGGAAAAAAAAGAAACTGAAACGCACCAAAGAGTAAATTTATATACCGCAAATTCTTGTTCCTAGGCCTTCCTTATTGACATGGATATATTATTTTATAGATTCTCGGTAAGGTTTCAACGCTCTTTTATCTTTGTGAATGCGAATTATCGTTCATATTTGTATAAGCTACTACGTTTCTGCCGCTTAACTGAAGCCTGGATTGTCAAAAGTCATAATGAAGGCCTGAATGATATGTCATATGTTAGGCGGAGATATCAACTACTAGCCAACTGCAAACCAAGTAAACCAAAACGTATGATCTAGGTACAGTATACACTAAACCTAGGGTTGGACAAACCAAGTTGGATTGGTGTGCTGATAATTGATCTGCCAGCCTGAGATAACATTTGGGGGTTTTTTCATTAAACTTTCATGTTTGTTTTAAAGAGTCTCGTGTTTACTTTTGTTTGTTCCACCTTTTTGATATATCGTCACAAAGTTTCAATTTTCACAATAATTTTAGATGCATAACACGGGTGGTGGGACGGTGGGACCAAAGATTTACTATAATTAAGGGTTAAACCAATATGTATGTACACGTACTCTCACACGTAGCAAAGCGTGTGTGGCACACATAGGCCCAGTTTGTCTATACAATAATGTCATTATAAATTTATAATGAGAAATGTCATCGATTTTTATTTTTACCTTCAGAAAGACCTGTATCCTAGCACACCCCCTACCAATCTGCAAGGGGCCCAACACGCGGGCGCAGTACGGGTTCCTAAGTGGATTGGTGTCATCCATAATGAATACCACATAGACGGCACACCGTTTAAGCTATTGTTATTGTCGTCAAGAATCTAGTACAATATATGAGTAACTCAGTACTCCGAATGCGGCGCGTTGGAACGTGCCTTCACACGTCCTTAGTACACCGAAGCGAATTTTTTGAAAAAGGCAAAAATTAAAACATGTCATAACTTCAAAACTTTTTTCTAAATGTAAAGACCACACAGAAACGAAGCTTCAAGTGATTAGAAAGACACATTGATATTCCTCATGTGTTCCTTTCATATAATTAACCCAGAACATATCTATGCACAGAAGAAAAAGAGAACAAACTAAATTAAAATTTCGTTAAAACGTGGGTGAGCGAAATTTCGATGTATGAGTTTTTGAACCATTTCGAGGTGAATATTTTAAAGCCATCTTTTAGGTTTTTAGAAAGATAGTGCATCTTTTAACCGACTTTAAAATCGAAAAGGATGAAGTTATAGATATGTTCGGTGATATAAATTTTTTTATAGTTTATAATAAAAATATAATAAAATAAACTGAAATATTATCTACGGAAATATAACTTTTTTATATTAAAACTTTTTACATAATTTGAAAAAGTCTAGTGTCCACTTTTGTTTGTTCAACCTTTTTGATAAATCGTCACATAATTTTAACTGTCACAATTCAAATTTTAAAATTTAAGCCTTTGGAGACTTTCTAAAATATTTTGTTTTGCTCTCAGTTTGAAGTTTGGTGCCGTTCTGTTGGGATCGGTTGAATAAAAGTAAGAAATATTTATTTTTAAGTAATTTTAAAATGCGTGAGTGCATATCTATACACGGAGGACAAGCGGGTGTACAGATTGGAAATGCCTGCTGGGAGTTATATTGCTTGGAGCATGGAATCCAGCCTGACGGGCAGATGCCCTCAGATAAGACGGTAGGCGGTGGTGACGACTCCTTCAACACATTCTTCAGTGAGACCGGAGCAGGAAAACACGTGCCGAGAGCTGTATTCATAGACTTGGAACCGACCGTCGTAGACGAAGTGAGAAC
This sequence comes from Diatraea saccharalis, assembly GCA_918026875.4. NCBI lineage: Eukaryota > Metazoa > Arthropoda > Insecta > Lepidoptera > Crambidae > Diatraea > Diatraea saccharalis. Next base: position 482,664 of record OU893332.1, on the reverse strand, counting down.
CGGAACCTACCGTCAGTTGTTCCATCCGGAGCAGCTCATCACGGGGAAAGAAGATGCCGCCAACAACTACGCACGCGGTCATTATACGATCGGCAAGGAGATCGTAGATCTAGTCCTCGACCGCGTACGTAAACTCGCTGACCAATGTACCGGCCTGCAGGGGTTCCTCATCTTTCATTCGTTCGGCGGTGGTACTGGTTCTGGTTTCGCCTCCCTTCTTATGGAGCGTCTCTCTGTCGACTACGGCAAAAAATCAAAGCTAGAATTCGCCATCTACCCCGCCCCTCAAATCTCCACAGCCGTCGTAGAACCCTATAACTCGATCCTAACGACGCACACGACACTAGAACATTCCGATGCCGCCTTCATGGTTGACAACGAAGCTATCTACGACATTTGCAGAAGAAACTTGGACATAGAGAGACCTACTTACACTAATTTAAACAGACTGATTGGGCAGATAGTGTCATCTATAACAGCGTCACTGAGGTTTGATGGCGCTTTGAATGTAGACTTGACAGAGTTTCAGACAAATCTGGTGCCATATCCACGTATTCATTTTCCACTAGTAACATATGCGCCCGTGATTTCTGCAGAGAAAGCATACCATGAGCAATTGTCTGTGGCTGAAATTACGAACGCCTGTTTCGAGCCCGCAAACCAGATGGTGAAGTGCGACCCTCGTCACGGAAAGTATATGGCTTGCTGCATGTTGTACCGAGGAGATGTGGTGCCAAAAGACGTGAACGCAGCGATCGGGACCATTAAGACAAAACGTACGATCCAGTTCGTAGACTGGTGCCCGACTGGATTTAAGGTGGGTATAAACTACCAGCCACCGACGGTAGTGCCAGGTGGAGATTTGGCCAAGGTGCAGCGTGCTGTATGTATGCTGTCAAACACGACTGCCATAGCAGAGGCATGGTCGCGTCTTAACCATAAATTTGACCTGATGTACGCCAAGCGAGCCTTCGTACACTGGTACGTCGGTGAGGGCATGGAGGAAGGAGAGTTTTCAGAGGCTCGTGAAGATTTAGCTGCCCTTGAGAAGGATTACGAAGAAGTGGGTATGGACTCCGGTGAGGGCGAAGGTGAAGGCGGCGAGGAATACTAATTTTTTTTGTTATTTATAGGACTATTTCGTTTCATTTAGGGCTAAAATGTTGTAATTATGAATGTAGCAATGTTTAATTTAAATTGATAAATGATAAATAAAATTATGAAAGTGATCTTGTACTTTGGATTTTGTTTTCCATTTTATCGTTTTAACATTCCTAAACGGTACAGTAGTGCTGCTGCAGGCATGCCTAAGTTATGAAAGTGGATCTGCATATTTTGGTCTGTTATAAATTGTCATTGGCTAAACATAACCATTAATGCGGTTAGAACTGTTAGACTTCTTCAATCACTGAATATCCACTGGGCCAAATCTATTAAGGATCAAGTGATTTTTCTTTAAAATATATTCATGAAATTCATTATGGATCTGTGCCATGATTCAAGTGCTATCTGTACAATGGCTTTCTGAGATTAAAGGTCTCATTAGATCCCTTTTACTTAATTTATAAATTATAGATGGACTATATTCTATGATATTTATTAACTTATCTCACAAAACAAGTTACAGTAAACATAATATAAATAAATGTATACAATTAGAAATCATCCATACGGTAACTCTTAAAAAAATGAGCATAGTATTAGATAACATAAGAATCTCACTTGATCCCTATTGGGTATCCATAATGGCTGATATTGTGGAATGTGGAAGCTCTGGATTTTGTGGAGCATTTGCAGTTCCATTGAACTATTGAGAAGAACAAATCCCAGTAGTTCTAAAATGGAATTGAATATCGGATCTACCGGGATCAGGTGGTAACTACTTGCAGACGCTTTAAATTTCCTGAAAATTAAACTTAATCTTACATATAGTCTAATGATCAGTTTTTATCCTGTACCAGTCTAAGTGACTAAGTGTACTTCGTATCTCTTACCGTTTAACCTTCCCAGCCCTCTTACTCTTGAACGAGATCGCGACTCCTGTTTGGTTCACCAGGATGACTCTGACGCTGGTGTACCCAATAAAGAGTACGAAACGGCACATTGCAATATCGATCAGTTGCGATTGCGTTCGAGATATGTGTTCGTGAGTAAAGGGGCCAGACTACGACAAACAGTTCAAAAACAAAAATCAGCTAAATCCGCTCAGCCGTTCTTGAGTTTTAGCGAGACAAACGGACATCAATTTAGAAAAGATTATTATGAGCAAATAAACAAAATCTCCTTTCCTAAAACTTTCATCAATATTCTTATAAGACTTTCATAAAAGCATGGATTATTTTCTTGATTAAGTAAATCTTTTAAGGTAAGTTTTATTTCTAACTTTGAAACAAAAATGTTTTGTTGATTCACATCTATTGTTTACTTACTAGGTATCATAGATTGTTTCTTAGAGTATCTCGATATTAGATATCAGTGTGTTTATCTCATGTGCGTTGCAATCCCTATATTCATGTGGCTACCACGTGGACTACTTCACTTGTGACATTAAATGTATAGAGAATAACAATCCAAGATACATATTTTACAAATAACAATCCAAGGTAAATATCTTAAAAATTTCACCTTGGTTTTAAATCTAATTTATTGTAAACCACATGTTATAATTTCATTTTGCAATATCTTAATTCTATGCTAATTAAAAGTAGATGTTTCTATTACAGACAAGTACAAGGCTTATAAAAAATACATATTAAAAGATGATGAAGCGTTAATTTGTAAATGGGGGGTGGGTAGCACCCCCCAGGCTTCAGGTAAAAAGAACTAAACAAATAATGTTTTAACAAAATTTATTTTATTTCTCAGGGGGTGGGTACAGATTCGCTCGCTGTGATTCTTGTATCTCGAATTAAGAGGACTTAATTTTAAATAGAATAGGGAATTTAATGTCGAGTTCGCGGTGTCAGTGTGTCACGGCCGGGCAGCGGCTGGCGAGGGTAGACCCGACGTCAGCTCCAGTCAGTAGCACCGGTGAACAACGAAGACTCGACACGTAGGTTGCGGAGTAGCGTAGGTGAGGCAGGCTCCGATGGAAGAACCCCGATTTCGGGGCTATGTAGCACACACTTAAATATATTAGAAAATCACTTTAGACAACTGAAGTATTAATGAGCGAGAGGTCGTTTATATACTATTTCACCATTATTAGCCGCGGTGCGCTCCCATGTCTGCCTACCTCCATACTATTATCGTACCTACAATTATTTTTATTGATTATTTTTCTTTAAATTAATTTGTATCAAAACGAAAAAGGAATGAAAACATGCAAAAGACAAACAGTTTATTTAGAAAACTGTTACAATAAATCAGTATTTATACGAAAACCTTTAAATAAATTAATGTTTGCAATCATTTCTGCTATAAAGAATTTTTCTTGAATCCGAATAATAAGATTAATTTAATTTTAAGACTTTTTCAACTTTATCAACACTGATATTAAAAAATTACTATTCCGTTGTTTGGTGTCCATGTAAGTAAGTATATTTAAGACTATCTGTGATGTAGATTGGTTGAAAAAATGAACTTAAAATTCTGTGAAAAAATCGATAATGAGTGTATACATACAATTTTTATCGATTTTTTCGTAAAGTACATCAAAAAGGTGTAATATATTATAAAGATATTGATAAATGAAACACAATTAGTTACTCACTTTTTATATTGACACACGTTTAAATTTACTCACAGAACACTTCATATGAGTTTAAGTTCTAAACGCTGGCGGTGAAAAGTCGTGGCGGTTCCTAAGGCCCAGCGAGCCGGTTTCGTTGGTGCTCGACTGCACTTTGTTGGCAAGCGACCTGCGGTGTTTGTGTAATAATTCATTAATATTACAAAGTTATAATATGCGACAAAACTTCACTCAGAATTCGAAACTACTACCTATTATTTATTTATAACTAGCGAAGTAGGTAGAAATAATTTTTATAATCGATCCAGTAGTATCAGAGCCTAAAGAATAATCAGTACAACTAAAGCTTGATGATAAACAGGGACGCCTTTAACAAATATTAATAAGTTTAATGATTTCAAACAAACAAATATATATACTAAATAAGCTATAGGGAGCAAGTATTAAGTACTATTTAATATAAGTCACGTTAGTATCGCAATGACGTCAAATAGAACGAGGCGGATAAATTAGCATTTTCTTTAAACTGACACAATACGAAAAACCGAAAGAGCGATTCAAATATTTTTTATTAATGTGAACAAAAACCGACGAGGCAAAAATATAATAACATAAAATGGGTGACCAAAATGTAACATCTAGAGCTCCGTGCATCCGAAAACACGTGAAGCCGTTAGTCCCGGCTGCATCTTCAGTCATTTATCATAATTAGATTAGTTTGGTGTTTTATTTTCATTTGCAATGAGTTTATGAGACTTTTATCAAATTTGTTCAGCATCATTCTCAGTGGGAGCGTGACTCCAGCGAGCCATCTACTCTAAATTATTATATAAGTCTCCAGAGGATGAAGAGACTTTAATATATTTTTTCTTTTCAGATGTTTCCAGTAAGATTTTATCGTCAGTACTGCAGTGAGATCATTGGGAAGTCTTTCTAAACGTAATTTTGAATTTCCTCCTGAGACCGTGTCTAACTTATTGATATGGAAGCAGTACCCAAAAGTTGAATTCCATACAACTCCATGCATCATCTATTTCGTTTTAGCTGTACTTGAAGCCGTATATTGCAGTCAATATACTCCCTGAGTAAGTCCCAATCCGTGAGTTTTTTCAAAGTGTCAGTTTCTATTTATAACGTACCTACTTATAGTTAATATCGGTATGGTCGGAAGAACCGTCGAAGCAAATCTCTGCTTTGAGATAGTATCTTGGAAAACCTTTTAGTATGAAGAAATCAAATAGGTTTGGAGATTTGTTAGGATCCCTTGGCCAATAAGAAGGTTCATATTTTTTTAGGTTCCTGCCCCTTGTAGTTCTGACTCGAGACCCCCAGTACACATGCTTTTCATTCCAGTCACCTCCCGCTACTAAACGATTTCCAAGTCGTATAAAGTAATCGGTACACATGATCTCACAAATTTTGTTTTAAGATTGACACTACATTGCTGAAAGGTTAATGTAGGGTAAGGTGTTATCTTTCACAATAATAGTTGTAACATGAATTTCGGAAACCATGTCTTAAATAAAATATAAAAAACAGACTTCTATAATGCTTAATAAAGATGGATTCAAGAATTCTAGAATCTTCTTCTTCATAGTGAGAACTTCTAGTAAATATCGAGGGATTTTGTTTGGGTTATTAATATTGATAACTACAATCTATTTTTGCGCAAACATTTTCACATCACTCGAACGCAACCCTCAAATCGTTCAACTATTATAAAATTGAACGTTGGTACACACAAAGTGTCGTGTTAGCTGCGCACAGGTCAGCGCTAATATTTGCCACTCACCACTGTAAATAGAAAATAACGATCAAGTGTGAGTTGGACTTGAACGCTGCCGGTTTCGTACTAATATTACATGTTAAATTATAACCTTCGTAATACTTCCACGCGACGTATCTACCGATATGCTGTCAATAATTACCAGCACTCCAATGAGCAACTTGACAATACACCATATAAATATTTGGTCAATAATACTTACGAGTTCATAAACTGTATTGAGTTCAGTCTCGTAGTGAATGCGATCATAAATGTGTGTGTCATCAGAGTGAATGCGATCATAAATGTGTGTGTCATCAGTCATCAGATAGCGGATTACCTCTTGATCCAGCTGACGACACCGGCGACCACGAACGACACGTGCACGGTCATGCGCGTCACGATGGTGGCGAACACCACCAGGTTGGCCACCACGAAACACGCCAGCACCATCAGATCTTTGAGTGCCTCGCCGAAGCAGTTCTCAGAGCCCACGTGACCGCGGAACGGACAATACCTGCCTTACAGACAAACATCTTCAAAAGAAAAACGTCTAATCAATTCCGAAAAAAATAACCGAAAAAAATTGAAAAATTTAAATGAAATATAATTAACGCAAAAGACGATTGACTAACTCGAGATGCCTTTTAAAGACGGCTAGGAAATCTGAACCTCTTTGTACGAGCACCATAAGAGCCTCGTAGTAACGCAGTACTAAAATCGAAGTGTCTCAGTACTAAAAAAAGCAGTTCTCAGAGCCCACGTGACCGCGGAACGGACAATACCTGCCTTACAGACAAACATCTTCAAAAGAAAAAACGTCAAATCAATTCCGAAAAACATAACCGAAAAAAATTTAAAAATTTAAATGAAATATAATTAACTCAAAAGACGATTGACTAACTCGAGATGCCTTTTAAAGACGGCTAGGAAATCTGAACCTCTTTGTACGAGCACCATAAGAGCCTCGTAGTAACGCAGTACTAAAATCGAAGTGTCAAGGTAGACGATAACGTAGACGATAACGTAGACACTAAATTATTTTACATAACGAATTAATACGTTTCGAAGTGTAGACGTTGACACTTAACCGAAAATTTAACCGAAAATACGCTATAGATGTGTAATAGCGTAACAGCGTATTTTCGTACCTTCTTTAGCAATATACCTCGTAAAGGCATTCTATTTTTTTAATAAGTTGTCTACTATTCGCTGGGTGCGAAGTAGGAGGTGGGAGAACACGAATCGATCGCAGCGCGCACCGTGGCTAAAACGGAAAACTCTGTCGGACGAAATGTCACTTTTTACTTAAGAAATTTACATATTTGTGCATTTTAAGCAAAAGTTAATAAAATGCGTCACGATACCCGCTGTGTAGTTGGCCGCAAGAACAATGGCAAAAATAGTGATAATTTCTTTTATAGATTTCCTCGAGTGAGTTGGAAACAATAACAAAATTACTAAGCTGTAGCTCACCAAATAGGAGTATGAGTACATAGAAAAGTATGTGCTCATGTTCATGATGTAAATTACATATTTTTATATTTATCAGTTACGTAAAAGTGTCATTTTAAAGAATTTTTCATATTAATTTACCTTTTTTATTGTATCTAAAATATATTTTTTATATGAAATCTAGTTGAATAATCAAATTTTAATGTCAAAATTATAGGTATATATAATCAAGCAAGATTTATATTTTTTATATTATTATATTATATAGTGAATATCTGTAGCCTTCGAGAAGAAGTGATTATATTTACATTTTGAAATTTTATTGTTAATGTTGTAGATAATTGTGTACTAGTAGTATGACTTTTCCATTCCATAATTGATTGTGGCATTTTAGACTGAAAATAAAAAAGATCAACAGTATTAACGACACCTTAGGTTTACATAATCGAATAAAATCTCAGTAAATTACGCTATTCAATAAAATTATTGTTTGTTTACTTACTATTCGTACTAAATGACATTTAAATATCCGACATAATTGTTACCGCTAGTTGGCGCTACCATCGTGCACCTAGCGAATACTAGACATTTAGGATAGTGTGACAAAAAGCTTATTTAATAGTGTAGTTAGTACATCATTATGATACATATTTTTTTAATACTATGATAAATTAAACTAGAAAATCTCTTGTAGTTCTGACGAAGTTAGAAGAAACAAATTAACAACGAAATACTTTTTTATATATGAAAGTGAAAATATGTGAAGACATGGTTAAAGTATTGTGAATAAACGTATCTGATATCAACGCCATCTATCTTACTACTTAGATAATTGATAGTAATTACGCAAATGCCAAAGCAAGACTTAAAAGTTTTACGTTTGTGAAGATATTGAGGAATGCTACGAGATGTCGCGAAGTTTACATGATAATAAGGTGTATTATATAAAATCTATTGAAATCCAAGGCATTGTTTTTAGGTGATTTGAACAAGGTTTCTACGTGGTAACAATCATGTCATGCTGGGAACGTTGCCTAGCTACCGCGTAGCGTCGTCGTCCGAACGCGCTAAACACTGCCTGCGCTGTGTAATGGGTAAATCACCAGATGATACGCTTGGTTTTTATGCGGTCTAAGTGACACATGGCTGCGGTAAGGGTCCCTAATAATAACATATCAATATATGCCTACATCAAGACAATTCGCTATCGCAATCACGTCGTTACAAAATATTTTCTTCAAAATCATATAATACAGTCAACTGCTCTTTAGACTATAGATAATCGTCAAACCCCTACCGATATTAAAGCTTAATATATTGTGGGTAGGGGCAAAAATCCATTACTAAAATTTTACATATTGTGGTAACCTGACGTGCAGCCCTGTGTACCATAATGTAAACCATGTCAGAGCACAAATACATTGACACCGATACATATTTTCATATCGTACGTTGAGAACGATAGTGACACAATGCAAAAAATGCGGAAGATCACATGGAAGTTCCTACCGACCTCAGATTGTAGCCCGCACATTTTTCGTACAACAGTTCCACAGTCCTCACAGCGAAGCTCCTTTTGGTAGACCTGGGCGGCTTAAAAAAACCGCTGTCTTTCGGCGTCAGGAACATGACTTGCCCGTCCACGGAACTGACGGGTAACGCTGGCCCCACCAGCTTGCACCGACATTTCTCCAACCGATACCCTGAGCACTTGCAGGGCATTGTTTCACTGATAGACGAAGCTATTCATTATAAGCAAACTTTTGTCAGTTCGGCGTTCAAGTCAAGTCAATCTTATGATGATTACAAAAAAAATTATTTGCTATTTGTTCAAAGAGGAATAATATATTTGATGGTTGTATTAGCTGTCATCTGTCATTTGAGAATTGCGAGAGTTACTCTTCTTCTTCTTTTATTATTAATGGCTAATCTGTGCATTTCTCACAATTCTGCCAATGTCAAGAGAATAAATTAATTTTACATGTAAAATGAATATGAAATGAATGAAAGATGGCGATGGTCCATGGGAGAATTGCTCAAGAATTAATTTATTCACTTGACATGGGCAAAATTGAGTGAAATGCGCAGATAAACAATTACGAAAAGAGTTCTACATCGAAGATGAAAGTAGAAGAATTATTAAAATTTTCTTTGAATAAGGAAGTTTCATGATGTAGATTTTATTATATTTAACATATAATAATTAAAATATGGACCAAAACAAAAATTAATCAGAAAACAAAATTAAAATCAAGTTAGCGGTTTTTGTATTAACTGTTGACTTTTATAATGGCTTATTTACATTAGTCGATAGGGCCCGCACGCATAGTGCGATCGATAAACTCTTTCAGTTTGACTATAAAGTCAAAGTACGGAAATCGCCGCACTCTGCATGAGAGGCCTGTCGACTAATGTAAATGTGTTTGCTCTAGTCAGGAAACCAATAAGTCAATGACCGTCTAATGAAATTAGCACAAAAACGCCGCATACCGCAAACGGCCAATGTAAATGAGCTTGCAGTAGTCAATTAATCAATGATTGTCAACGACCGACTAATGAAAATAAGCGCAGAAACTATCGCATGTGGGCCCTGTGAACCAATTAAAATGAACTTGCTCTAATTGATAAATCTTGGAACTCTTACAGATTAGGTAACTATTACCAGATAATAATTAGTTGGTACCTCTTCTTATTGGACTTTATGAGTAGGTGCATTCTAGAAACCATTTTTTCGTTTCCTTATCTAAAAATATTTTATTAGGATATTTTATTGTTGTTCAGATAATGTGGCTAGGGCAGCTGCCTGTGTGTAATACTAATAGTCTAATAATAAATAAGTCTCTCTTGTCTAATAATAATAAATAACTCGCCCGACGGGATATGGATAAATATGTTAAGTTTCTAAATGTACAATGAATACTTTCGATTAGTAGGAACTTTTGACTTAAAAATGTTTGCGTTCACCTTTAAGTAGAATATAATAGACTATTACAACAAGAAACAACACTGGCATAATATAAAATACATTACTAGGTATATTACACGTATGACATTAGCGTGATGTAGTGACTTCAGAATTTTACTATGTTTTGTACAGATATGAGATATTAAAAATATATTTTTCTATAAAATAAATTTTATAAAAAAATAATAAAAAGTGGAAATGACTTAAAATATTTAAAGTGATTTTTTTCTACTGCACTGGCTGATATGAGATATGGTAAGTAAAATGTTGTATCCTTTTTTGCTCAATATTTTGTTATATAGGTACCTACCTAATATTTATCTTGACAAAGATTTCAAAATATCAGTTGCTCAACAGTCAACCATATACTACACAGTTATATCTGATTTCCGTATTATCATCATTAGGAATACTTAACTTCTCTGCCAGCATACAAATATTGTAAAATTATTATTATATTGTTAAAGCTATTATAAAGGAAAACGTTTGTAGCTTTGGATGTTTGTATATATGTACACGCAAAAAGTACTGAACGGATTTTGATGAAATTTAGTATTTAAACGCGTTAGATGTTATGTTTCACTGGCTAATTTTATGGCCTATTTTCAATTTAAGTAATTATCATGTAATACACATTTTCGTATTGGTATCCACGGAATATATATAGTGTATATATATATATATATCTATATATATATATATATGGATCTCTCTACGCAATATCTCCGACTCGAAATTTTAATTATATATTCAATTCTATTGCACAACGCACCTATTTCGGGAACTTGTATTAGACGAGAAGAAGCCAGTCGAATATAATGATGATTCTTATATGATGTTCTGATTTTCAGTTTCCTCATATTGACGTCTATAATCAATATTAAATATCTAATGAGAAAAATATTTTGTAAATAAATAATTACCAGGGTTATGTAATCATCAAAAAAAGATGGCAAGCGATAGGTGGACAATGGGACACCGCCGTAATAACACCAATACTGAAACTAACAAAGCACAATTATTAACGCATAGCGACGATGATGACCTCCGGATAATTTACATAAATAGGAAAGCTGTGCGAAGTAAAAGATGCACCCAGATCCAGCCTTTAACATATCACTGGAGTAACAGTTTCTATGATGAGACAGAGAGAAGTAACATACTTATGTGCAAAGAGAAACTATCTGAGTGTAAAAAACGCACTAAATATAAGATTTATAAATATGCAAGAAAAAAACATCTATGTCGTACGGCATCCCGTCAAATTGCCGCGCTAAAATATCACAGCATACAAGAATTATCTACAATAGGAACAACTAAAACTAAACTCATTATCAAAGGTTCTGAAATTATATGTAAGAAAAATTACAAATCTCTATATACAAATATCTTATATAATAAAGTATCGCCGTACGTTAGTTATCAAAACCCGTTTCAAAATCCTCTAATTTTAAGAAAGTGGGAAGTTTACAGATGTCAATTTGGCGCACCAGAAGAAAGTTGTTGCTGTTCTTGCAACTCTGATGCAATGTTCGAAGTCATGAAAAGCTTGTACGATTGTTATAAGAAAAAAAATTGTGACAATTGCAATTGTATACTTTGTGGTCATTTGCCGAAGGAAGAAAGAAGATTTGGTGAAATGAGAAAATCAGCACTTGCAATGGAAACTGCAAGCACCAAAGTAAGGAAAAAGGAAATCGAAAGGAAAACCAAAGAAGCTTTAGATAGGATGGAAGGAAAATCACCGGCAGAAAAAGAAAAAATACTGAAAGAGTTAGCCATGAGTGGCATTCCATTACCAGAGGCTAAAACACCATCAGAAAAAGTAATAATAGAAAAACTGAAAAAACAACTTGGCTTACCTCCCGAACCAAAGACTGCAGAAGAGAGAGAGAAAATGAAAAAAGCCGAAGCTGCTGGTATCATAGTGCCATTAGAAGGTAAAACTGCTGCAGAAAAGGAAAAAATTTTAAGAAAGCAGGCTGAAATGGGCATTGAGCTTCCTGAAGGAAGAACTGCATCAGAAAAAGCACTAATAGAAAAGGTAAAAGCAACGGCCGGGCAAAAAAGACCAAGTAGACTGTCCGCAAAAATGCGTGAAGCTAAAGCTGCCGGCTTATTAACTCCACTAGAGGGGAAAACTCCAGAACAAAAAGAAAAGATTCTTAAGGGTCTCGCGATGTCTGGGCTACCTTTACCTGAAGCTAAAACAGCTTCAGAAAAAAAACTGATAAAAAAAGTTAGAGCTGGCTTAGGATTGCCTCCAGAACCAAAAACAGCATCGGAGAAGAAAAAATATGAAAAAGGATTAGCAGCTGGCATAATAACTCCACTCGAAGGAAAATCTCCGGCTGAAAAAGAAAAGATTTTAAAAGCTCAACATGCGCTAGGTATTCCTCTACCCGAAGGCAGAACAGCGTCTGAAAAAGCATTAATTGCTAAAGTAAAAGCTTCTCCAAAACTACCTTTACCGTCCCAAATATCGATACCTGCTGAGAAACTAAAAAAAGCTAAAGCTGCAGGACTAATCACCCCATTAGAAGGAAAAACACCCGAGCAAAAAGAAAAGATATTAAAAGGCTTAGCCATGCACGGCATACTACCTGAAGGTAGGACTGCATCAGAGAAAAAGCTAGTTGACAAAGTAAGAGCTGATCTTGGTTTACCACCTGAGCCGAAAACAGCAGCAGAAAAGAAAAAGTATGAAAAGGCTTTAGCAGCTGGTATAATCACCCCACTCGAAGGAAAATCTCCGGAAGAAAAAGAAAAGATTCTACGAGCCCAGCAAACGATGGGTATTCCACTACCCGAAGGAAGAACAGCCTCTGAAAAGGCATTAATAGCTAAAGTGAAAGCAGCACCCAAACTGCCTTTGCCATCCAAAATATCCATACCTTCTGAGAAACTCAAGAAAGCTAAAGCTGCAGGATTACTCACACCATTAGAAGGAAAAACACCAGAACAAAAAGAGAAAATATTAAAAGGTTTAGCCATGCATGGCATACTACCTGAAGGAAAAACTCCCTCTGAGAAAAAATTGGTAGAAAAAATAAGAGCTGATCTTGGTCTTCCACCTGAACCAAAAACACCAGCAGAGAGGAAAAAGTATGAGAAGGCTTTAGCAGCTGGTATAATAACCCCACTCGAGGGAAAATCTCCGGCTGAAAAAGAAAAGATTTTACGAGCTCAGCAGACGATGGGTATTCCACTACCCGAAGGAAGAACAGCCTCTGAAAAGGCCTTAATAGAGAAAGTGAAAGCGACGCCCACACTGCCTTTTCCATCTGGAGTATCCATTCCAGCTGAGAAACTTAAGAAAGCGAAAGCTGCTGGACTAATAACACCATTAGAAGGTAAAACACCTGAGCAAAAAGAAAAGATATTGAGAGGACTGGCAATGCACGGAATTCCCTTGCCGGAAGGAAAAACGCCTTCTGAGAAAAAACTCATTGATAAAGTTCGGGCGGATGTTGGTTTACCACCTGAACCAAAAACATCCTCAGAAAAGAGATTGTATGAGAAAGCTTTAGCAGCTGGTTTAATAACACCCTTAGAAGGTAAATCACATGAGCAAAAGGAGAAAATACTAAAAGCTCAGCTCGATGCTGGCATACCGCTACCGGAAGGCCGCACTGCATCAGAAAAAGCTATAATATCCAAAATGAAAAAAGCAGCTGCACCTTCACGTGTTCCTACGGAAATGATGAAAAAAGCCGAAACCGCTGGTATAGGTGTTCTGTTGAAAGGTAAAAGTCCTGATGAAAAGGAAAAAATTGTTAGGGGACTGCTGATGAAAGGCCAACCACTACCAGAATCAAAAACGCCATCAGAGAGAAAGCTTGTTGACAAAGTGAGAGCTGACTTAGGATTACCTCCAGAGCCAAAAACAGCATCGGAAAAGAAAAAATATGAAAAAGGATTAGCAGCTGGCATAATAACTCCACTCGAGGGAAAATCTCCGGCAGAAAAAGAAAAGATTTTAAAAGCTCAGCATGCGCTAGGTATTCCTTTACCCGAAGGTAGATCAGCGTCTGAAAAAGCATTGATAGCTAAAGTAAAAGCTTCACCAAAGTTACCTTTGCCGTCCCAAATATCGATACCTGCCGAAAGAATCAAGAGAGCTAAAGCTGCAGGATTAATCACACCGTTAGAAGGAAAAACACCCGAGCAAAAGGAAAAAATATTAAAAGGTTTAGCCATGCACGGCATACTACCTGAAGGTAGGACTGCATCAGAGAAAAAGCTAGTTGACAAAGTAAGAGCAGATCTTGGTTTACCACCTGAACCAAAAACGCCCGCAGAAAAGAAAAAATATGAGAAAGCTTTAGCAGCTGGTATAATTACCCCACTCGAAGGAAAATCTCCGGCTGAAAAAGAAAAGATTCTACGAGCCCAGCAGTCCATGGGTATTCCTCTACCCGAAGGAAGAACAGCCTCTGAAAAGGCACTAATAGCTAAAGTGAAAGCAGCACCCAAACTGCCTTTGCCATCAAAAATATCCATACCTTCTGAGAAACTAAAGAAAGCTAAAGCTGCAGGATTACTTACACCGTTAGAAGGAAAAACGCCAGAACAAAAAGAAAAAATATTAAAAGGTTTAGCCATGCATGGCATACTACCTGAAGGTAAAACTCCTTCCGAGAAAAAATTGGTTGACAAAGTGAGAGCTGATCTTGGTCTACCACCTGAACCAAAAACTGCAGCAGAACGGAAAAAGTACGAGAAGGCTTTAGCAGCTGGTGTAATAACCCCACTCGAAGGAAAATCTCCTGCTGAAAAAGAAAAGATTTTACGAGCTCAGCACACAATGGGTATTCCACTACCCGAAGGAAGAACAGCCTCTGAAAAGGCCTTAATAGAAAAAGTGAAAGCGGCACCTACACTATCTTTTCCATCTGGAGTATCCATACCTGCAGATAAACTTAAGAAAGCTAAAGCTGCTGGACTAATAACCCCATTAGAAGGAAAAACACCTGAACAAAAAGAGAAGATATTAAAAGGATTGGCGATGCACGGAATTCCCTTGCCAGAAGGAAAAACGCCTTCTGAGAAAAAACTCATCGATAAAGTTCGAGCTGATGTTGGTTTACCACCTGAACCAAAAACAGCCTCAGAAAAGAGATTGTATGAGAAAGCTTTAGCAGCTGGTTTAATAACACCCTTAGAAGGTAAATCACATGAGCAAAAGGAGAAAATACTAAAAGCTCAGCTAGATGCCGGCATACCGCTACCGGAAGGCCGGACTGCATCAGAAAAAGCTATAATATCCAAAATGAAAAAAGCAGCTGCGCCTTCACGTGTTCCCACGGAAATGATGAAGAAAGCTGAAGCCGCTGGTATAGGTGTTTTATTGAAAGGTAAAACTCCTGATGAAAAAGAAAAGATAGTAAGAGGACTGTTGATGAAAGGCCAACCGCTACCAGAAACAAAAACGCCATCTGAGAAACAACTTGTCGACAAAGTGAGGGCAGACTTAGGATTACCTCCTGAGCCTAAAACAGCGTCAGAGAAAAAAAAGTATGAAAAAGGATTAGCGGCTGGTATAATAACTCCACTCGAAGGAAAATCCCCAGCTGAAAAAGAAAAGATTTTAAAAGCTCAGCATGCGCTTGGTATTCCTCTACCCGCAGGGAGAACAGCATCTGAGAAAGCATTGATTTCTAAAGTAAAAGCTTCACCAAAGCTACCTTTACCATCCCAAATATCGATACCTGCTGAAAGAATCAAAAAAGCTAAAGCTGCTGGACTAATCACCCCATTAGAAGGAAAAACACCCGAGCAAAAAGAAAAGATATTAAAAGGCTTAGCCATGCACGGCATACTACCTGAAGGTAGGACTGCATCAGAGAAAAAGCTAGTTGACAAAGTAAGAGCAGATCTTGGTTTACCACCTGAACCAAAAACAGAAGCAGAAAAGAAAAAGTACGAGAAAGCTTTAGCAGCTGGTATAATTACCCCACTCGAAGGAAAATCTCCGGCTGAAAAAGAAAAAATTCTACGAGCTCAGCAGACGATGGGTATTCCTTTACCAGAAGGAAGAACAGCCTCTGAAAAGGAATTGATAGCTAAAGTGAAAGCAGCACCTAAACTTCCTTTGCCATCCAAAATATCCATACCTTCTGAGAAACTAAAGAAAGCTAAAGCTGCAGGATTACTTACACCGTTAGAAGGAAAAACGCCAGAACAAAAAGAGAAAATATTAAAAGGTTTAGCCATGCATGGCATACTACCTGAAGGAAAAACTCCTTCCGAGAAAAAATTGGTTGACAAAGTGAGAGCTGATCTTGGTCTACCACCTGAACCAAAAACAGCAGCAGAAAGAAAGAAGTATGAAAAAGCTTTAGCAGCTGGTATAATAACCCCACTCGAAGGAAAATCTAAGGCTGAAAAAGAAAAGATTTTGCGAGCTCAGCAAACGATGGGTATTCCCTTACCAGAAGGAAGAACAGCCTCTGAAAAGGCCTTAATAGCAAAAGTGAAAGCGGCGCCAAAACTAGCTTTTCCATCTGGAGTATCCATACCTGCCGAAAAACTAAGGAAAGCTAAAGCTGCAGGACTGATAACACCATTAGAAGGGAAAACACCTGAGCAAAAAGAAAAGATATTGAGAGGACTGGCAATGCACGGAATTCCGTTGCCAGAAGGAAAAACACCTTCAGAAAAAAAACTCATTGATAAAGTTCGAGCTGATGTTGGTCTACCGCCTGAACCTAAAACTTCATCTACTAAGGAGAAGTACAAAAAAGCCTTAGCTGCTGGAATCATTACACCATTAGAAGGCAAATCTTCCGCTCAAAAAGAAAAAATACTGAAAGGTCTTAAAGATGCTGGTATCCCTTTACCTGAAGGAAGAACACCATCAGAAAAAGCCTTGATTGCTAAGCTTAGAGAAGCACCATCACGAATACCATCTGAAAAACTTAGAAAAGCTGCAGCAGCTGGGTTAATTACTCCATTAGAAGGAAAGAGTCCTGAAGAAAAAGAAAAAATAATACGAGGACTGGCAATGCATGGATTGCCTCTACCAGAAGGAGGCACTCCATCTGAAAGAAAACTTATAGATAAAGTGAGAGCTGATGTTGGCCTTCCGCCAGCACCTAAATCGCCAGCAGAAAGAAAGAAATACGATAAAGCTATTACAGATGGCATTATCGTACCACTCGAAGGAAAAACACATGCAGAAAAAGAGAAAATCTTGAAAGCTCAACACGAAGCTGGATTTCCGTTGCCCGTAGGACGTACACCATCAGAAAAAGCATTGATTGCAAAAATAAAAGCAACACCAGTTCTAAAAATACCTTCTGAAAAATTAAGAAAAGCTAAAGCAGCCGGTTTGATAACACCTTTAGAAGGAAAAACACCTGAGCAAAAGGAAAAAATACTAAGAGGGTTAGCGATGCACGGAATCCCATTGCCAGAAGGGAAAACACCTTCCGAGAAAAAACTAATTGATAAGGTTCGAGCTGATGTAGGTTTACCACCTGAACCTAAAACAGCAGCACAGAAAGAAAAGTATATTAAAGCTATGGCAGCTGGAATAATAACTCCTCTAGAGGGAAAAACATCACAACAAAAAGAAAATATCTTAAAAGCTCAACACGAAGCTGGTCTACCATTGCCTGAAGGTCGTACACCATCAGAAAAAGCATTGATTGCAAAAATAAAAGCAACGCCAGTATTAAGAATACCATCAGAAAAATTACGAAAAGCTAGAGAGGCTGGATTGATAACACCGTTAGAGGGCAAAACGCCAGAACAAAAAGAAAAAATATTGAGAGGGCTGGCGATGCATGGAATCCCATTGCCAGAAGGAAAAACGTCTTCCGAAAAGAAACTCATTGATAAGGTTCGAGCTGATCTTGGTCTACCACCTGAACCCAAAACTGCAGCACAGAAAGAAAAATACACTAAAGCTATGGCAGCTGGAATTATCACTCCTCTAGAGGGAAAGACAGCGCAACAAAAAGAGGATATCTTAAAAGCTCAACACGAAGCTGGTCTGCCATTGCCTGAAGGCCGTACACCATCAGAAAAAGCATTGATAGCAAAAGTAAAAGCATTGCCAGTACTTAGAATACCATCTGAAAAATTAAGGAAAGCTAAAGCCGCCGGGCTGATAACACCATTAGAAGGCAAAACACCAGAACAAAAAGAAAAAATATTAAGAGGGCTGGCGATGCATGGAATTCCATTGCCAGAAGGAAAAACGTCTTCCGAAAAGAAACTCATTGATAAGGTTCGAGCTGATCTTGGTTTACCGCCTGAACCTAAAACTGCAGCACAGAAAGAAAAATACACTAAAGCTATGGCAGCTGGAATTATCACTCCTCTAGAGGGAAAGACATCGCAACAAAAAGAAAATATTTTAAAAGCACAACACGAAGCTGGTCTGCCATTGCCAGAAGGTCGTACACCATCAGAAAAAGCATTGATCGCTAAAATAAAAGCATCGCCAGTATTTAGAATACCATCAGAAAAATTAAGAAAAGCCAAAGAAGCGGGTTTTATAACACCATTAGAGGGCAAAACTAAAGAACAAAAAGAAAAAATTCTAAGAGGGCTGGCGATGCATGGAATCCCATTGCCAGAAGGAAAAACGCCTTCCGAAAAGAAACTCATTGATAAGGTTCGAGCTGATCTTGGTTTACCACCAGAACCCAAAACTGCAGCACAGAAAGAAAAGTACACTAAAGCCATGGCAGCTGGAATTATCACACCTCTAGAGGGAAAGACATCGCAACAAAAAGAAAATATTTTAAAAGCACAACACGAAGCTGGTCTGCCATTGCCTGAAGGTCGTACACCATCAGAAAAAGCATTGATCGCAAAAATTAAAGCATCGCCAGTATTTAGAATACCATCAGAAAAATTAAGAAAAGCCAAAGAAGCGGGTTTTATAACACCATTAGAGGGCAAAACTAAAGAACAAAAAGAAAAAATTCTAAGAGGGCTGGCGATGCATGGAATCCCATTGCCAGAAGGAAAAACGCCTTCTGAAAAGAAACTCATTGATAAGGTTAGAGCTGATCTTGGTTTACCACCTGAACCCAAAACTGCAGCACAGAAAGAAAAGTATACTAAAGCTATGGCAGCTGGAATTATCACACCTCTGGAGGGAAAGACAGCGCAACAAAAAGAGGATATTTTAAAAGCCCAACACAAAGCTGGTCTGCCATTGCCTGAAGGCCGTACACCGTCAGAAAAAGCATTGATAGCTAAAGTAAAAGCAATGCCAGTGTTAAAAATACCATCTGAAAAATTAAGAAAAGCTAAAGCCGCCGGATTGATAACACCATTAGAAGGCAAAACACCAGAACAAAAAGAAAAAATAATAAGAGGGCTGGCGATGCATGGAATTCCATTGCCAGAAGGAAAAACGCCTTCGGAGAAGAAACTTATCGATAAGGTTCGGGCTGATCTTGGTCTACCACCAGAACCTAAAACTGCAGCACAGAAAGAAAAGTACACTAAAGCTATGGCAGCTGGAATTATCACTCCTCTAGAGGGAAAAACAGCGCAACAAAAAGAAAATATTTTAAAAGCACAACACGAAGCTGGTCTGCCATTGCCTGAAGGTCGTACACCATCAGAAAAAGCATTGATCGCAAAAATTAAAGCAATGCCAGTATTTAGAATACCTTCAGAAAAATTAAGAAAAGCCAAAGAAGCGGGTTTGATAACACCATTAGAGGGCAAAACTAAAGAACAAAAAGAAAAAATTCTAAGAGGTCTGGCAACGCATGGAATCCCATTGCCAGAAGGAAAAACGGCTTCCGAGAAGAAACTCATTGATAAAGTTCGCGCTGATCTTGGTTTACCACCGGAACCCAAAACTGCAGCACAGAAAGAAAAGTACACTAAAGCTATGGCAGCTGGAATTATCACTCCTCTAGAAGGAAAGACAGCGCAACAAAAAGAGGATATCTTAAAAGCCCAACACGAAGCTGGTCTGCCATTGCCTGAAGGCCGAACACCATCAGAAAAAGCACTGATAGCAAAAGTAAAAGCAATGCCAGTGGTAAGAATACCATCTGAAAAATTAAGAAAAGCTAAAGCCGCCGGACTGATAACACCATTAGAAGGCAAAACACCAGAACAAAAAGAAAAAATATTAAGAGGGCTGGCGATGCATGGAATTCCATTGCCAGAAGGAAAAACGTCTTCCGAAAAGAAACTCATTGATAAGGTTCGAGCTGATCTTGGTTTACCACCTGAGCCCAAAACTGCAGCACAGAAAGAAAAATACACTAAAGCTATGGCAGCTGGAATTATCACTCCTCTAGAGGGAAAGACAGCGCAACAAAAAGAGGATATCTTAAAAGCTCAACACGAAGCTGGTCTGCCATTGCCTGAAGGCCGTACACCATCAGAAAAAGCATTGATAGCAAAAGTAAAAGCAATGCCAGTACATAGAATACCATCTGAAAAATTAAGGAAAGCCAAAGAGGCCGGATTCATAACACCATTAGAGGGCAAAACAAAAGAACAAAAAGAAAAAATACTAAGAGGGCTGGCTATGCATGGAATCCCGTTGCCAGAAGGAAAAACACCTTCCGAGAAGAAACTCATTGATAAAGTGCGTGCTGATCTTGGTTTGCCACCTGAACCCAAAACTGCAGCACAGAAAGAAAAATACAATAAAGCTATGGCAGCTGGAATTATCACTCCTCTAGAGGGAAAGACTGCGCAACAAAAAGAGGATATCTTAAAAGCCCAACACGAAGCTGGTCTACCATTGCCTGAAGGCCGTACGTCATCAGAAAAAGCATTGATAGCAAAAGTGAAAGCAATGCCAGTGTTAAGAATACCATCTGAAAAATTAAGAAAAGCTAAAGCCGCCGGATTAATAACACCATTAGAAGGCAAAACGCCGGAACAAAAAGAAAAAATATTAAAAGGTCTGGCAATGCATGGAATTCCTTTACCAGAACCTAAAACTAAATCAGAAAAGGAACTTGTAGCGAAAGTTAAAGCGGAATTAGGACTACCTCCAGAACCAAGATCCGCGTCTATTAAAGAAAAAATGGCAAAAGCATTAGCAGCCGGTATAATTACACCTCTTGAAGGTAAAACGCCAGCTCAAAAAGAAAAAATTCTAAGAGGCATGAAGGAGGCTGGAATCCCATTACCAGAAGGACGAACTGACTCTGAAAAAGCATTAATCAGTAAAATCCAAGCAGAAAAGCCACGTAAAAAAGCACCGCCCTTATCAGAGGAAGCCAAGCAACTAGACGCAAAAACAGCTAAAGTTATGAAAGAAGGTAAAGGCCCAAGTGATGAATGTATATGTCCAATTTTATGGCCTGAAGGCTCAGGAGAACCTTCAGTAGCTCCCTCTGCGAAAGCAATCACCTCAGCAAAATTAAGAAAAGCAAAAGCTGAAGGGTTACTCACACCTTTAGACGGAAAGACAGCAGCTCAAAAAGAAAGAATCATCAGAGGATTAGCTGAGGCTGGTCTCCCTTTACCGGAAGGTAAAACAGCATCTGAAAAATCTATCATACGTAAAGTTAAAAAGGATATCGCGGAAGCGGAAAAGGAAATTTTAAGAAAGGCAAAAGCGGAAGGCCTATTAACACCACTAACAGGCAAAACTCCTGAACAAAAAGAAAAAATAATAAGAGGATTAGCTGAAGCCGGTTTACCTATTCCAGAAGGTACTACTCCCTCTGAAAAGGAATTAATAAAGAAAATAAGGAAAGATATCGGACTTCCGCCAGAAAGAACACCATCTGAAAAAAAAGGAGTAATTAGACGTAGAATTTCAAAAAAACTAGAATTTGGAGTTGCTCCTGAAGCTGTAACGCCTTCTGAAAAAGAAATGGTAAGAAAAGCAAAGGCAGAAGGCTTAATTACACCTTTAACAGGTAAAACCCCTCAACAAAAGGAAAAAATTATTAGAGGACTGGCTAAGGCTGGTCTTCCGATTCCCGAAGGGAAAACAGCTTCAGAAAAAGAACTTATAAAAAAAATAAGAGCCGAATATGGTTTGCCACCAGAAGCCACTCCTTCTGAAAGAAGAGGAAAGATAAAATCTAAATCAAAAAGAATTGGTGCTGGTGCAAGAAAAAGTGCCAGAGGTGTAGGTCCTATAACAAAATCCAAAACAGGCATAGTAGAGGAATTTGAAGATATAATCAAAACTACAACTTGTGACCGTGGTTGTGGATGTGATAAAAAGAAAATACGGTTTAAGCACAGTTATGTCAAAATTCGTGTAACTTCCCCTGACATATCCTCAATCTGCCCTTGTCCAGATGAATGTTTTCCAACTGTTAAAGGAGGAGTTGTCACTGACAAAGAAGGAATAAAAGTGACGGTAGGCAGAGCTCTGGGTATTCCATTGTATACATCCAAGTCATTAAGAAGTCAAGCTATGACAAATAATACAATGTATAGCAAATCCTGTGATTTGATTAGTGAACACTGTTTAAAACGAGACGAACATTCCTGTTTAAATATAAAATTCAATACTCAAAAATCAATTATAAATGACATGGACAAGGTTAGTAGTGAAAAATATATCGATTCAGGACTCGAACTATTTAATCAAGACATAGAAAGTGAATCTATCCTCAGTGACTTGGAATTGATTAGGATTGCCAATAACCCGAATTTCAACGTTCAATTTTACTACAATACTAAAACTGCATCTCAGTCATGTCAATCTATTCTATCAACAAGATCAAGTCACGATTCTCTTCTAATAATTGAAACAGAGTCGTCTCTGAGTTTATCTACACAGACTGGCGCGAGCGATGTAAGCATAAGCTTTGTTTCATTCGTTGGAAGTGACTTCTCTTCTAATACAAGTAATTACTTGTTATTAGCACATGATACAAATACTGTTTACTCTGACTTTTTGATAGACAAGCTCGGATTTAACATATCAGAGACCACTAACTGGTAAGAGTTACTATTAAAATTACACAACTTACATTTATTTACTCCTCCCTCAATATCCACCTACTATATTTTATTTTTCAGTATGATTAATACAACAGAGCAATTCAACAATCTTTTAACAGAATACAAAAATAACGATCACGATTATAAAACATCGCACTTCAAAATGATATCTTCGCATAGTAAAATAATAAAAGAAACTGAAAATTTGAAAAGTCATGGTAGAAATCTATCGGATCATGATGGTATTTTCGAACTAAATAGCCATCACACTTTACAAGATGTTATAAACCAGCTTCTGTTAAAGAAATCTTTACCTGATGATTACTCAACAGTTTTAGTAATACCATCCAGTAATGATTATCATAGTTTGGAAAATGTCGATTCAACATGCGTTCAAATGTCACAACGTTTGTGGAAAGGGGAAAAGAAAATTGTTCGACATGAAGGTACTTTTTTAACTAAATATTTGTTTTAATGTATTTTATTTTGGGAATATAATTACCAACCATAGACAGGTCTTCCCATTTTTTATGGGTCCATCCAATGCCCAAGGTGTACTCTTTAACTTTCACAGGTTTTAATATTTTTAATATGTAGCTTTTGTAAATTTAAACAATGCACATTTTTTTCGTTAACTACATTGATAAATACTGTATTTTGCTAGTCTCAAAAGTTACGTAACACAACGTTAAATGTCATTCCAGAAAAGTAAAAAGAAATTCGAACCATTCAAAATGAAATATGTGCTTTATATCATAGATATGATGAATATTCACATTAAGATTTATTTGCAGCGCCTTCATTGTACGCAGACCCTACAAGTAATGGTGTTAAATTGATAAGAAAAGGTAAGAAATACGTTTATGCAGATCGTGCATCATCAAAGAACAAGATCAGTGATGACAAAACACCAACTAATCATGAAAGAAGAACGTATTCCAAAGATATGCAAAATGATGATGTAACACAAAATGTCATAAAAATTAATAGTAAACAATTAATAGATACAATAACGTCTGCTTTTGATGAACTCCGAGAACCAATTGTATACCGTCATCGTTATGTTGCTACAACACCACAATTTCAGAATAAAAAAACAATAACATTGAAGCCAGCTAAAATGTTCCGTGCCGTAAGTGTAGACACTATCCTTGATAGACCATGCTGCTGTTCCCCTAAAGAATCCGGAAGTTATTGTGAAGGAATCAACTTAAATGAGAACTGTCAATGTTCTGATACACTCTCTGTTACATTTATAAAACCAAAACAAAGTGTTGACTATGAAGAAGACACTCGAGGTACCTTTTCAATTTTTTTTTTTTATACTTTCCAGAACTTATTTCATATTAAAATATAAAACTACATGCTGCAATTTCTAATTGTCGTTGCGAGAGAACTTGCTAACAACTAGTTGTATTCGTTTTTCATCCAACTTTATAAATGACGACAAATGATGATGTTGTATAAATGCCGACAAACATCTTGACGCAGTTGGGAAATTAATTATAATAAGCATAGATTTAGTAGTTATAATAATACTCGTAATAATATTTCTTTATTTTTCTCCAATTGTATATTTATAAGTTATAAGATCATACTAAAGTATAAATAAAAAATAATATCATTCATATAAGTAATATTATTTTATATAAAATATCTATTAAATTGTCATTAAATTGAAATTTTTGTAATTATATACTGATATGTCCAAATGTCTATGTACTGTACATTTTCCCTACGCATACCCAAAATATGCGGTCTGCGCAATCCCCACTTGATTTCAAGATGTTTGCCGGCTACTGTACTATTTTTTGTGTTTCATATAAACCGATGCGATACGATCAGTAAGTTTCTTTGAACTATATGAAGCTGTTAATCACAATAAAGTTTTCTACTTGTAATTCTAACTAATCGAAGATCACTATTTATAATACAACTGAGGGTGAAATGTATCTGGAAGATTGTTTTAAAGATTACTAGTTGTCTGCTCCAACTGACGTGCACCTACTAACTACACTATCTAAAAAAAATAGAGTGGTGTAGGTAATGAAAAAATGAGATATACTCCGCGTACGAATTAACATGACATATAAACTACTACTTTACTGAAAAGTACTGCGTGTAAAAAAAGTTGCGAGCGTTAGCGCGCCGGCGCCGCGCTGTTTCCAAATGTGAAATGATAAATTAATAATATAGTTTCTTGGAGTAGATCATTTGCCCTAGATTCTGTTTTTTTTCTTTTGTTAATAACTAAATAAATGTAACCGCATCCAATTTTTTTAAATTTAATTTTTTATTTACGTAGTAACTTGTAGTAATGTTATGTTTTCTAATTGAAATATCCCATAAAACTCAAATTCACAATAGGTATAACAAATAAACTCACATTAGGTGAGTGAGTCCTCGCATACAATATTTTCAATATAAGCAAAGTAGATTTATATGTCTGAAACACGCAAACACAGGTAAAAAGGAGAAAGATTTACATTCAAAACTATCCAATATTTCGGAGAGGTTGTTACACATCGTTGATTTTGCAGAATACGACACTTTAGATTCCTTGCAATCATAATATTAACACATCACTGTATGAATAAAAATATATGATTACCTATAACTACCGACCATCTGTCTACATAAACAAGACATTAAAGCGTTACAAATTCATTGATAAAAAATAAACCTACGTTACTGACAATTTTAATTTTCTTCTCTCTTATCTATCTAGACGCCGTTGCTGACCGGTTAGAAAGATCAGCGTTAAAAGCGCAGGTTAAAGGTGATGCTGTGTGTATGATGGGATTGGAAGGGCATTATTCGTATGAGCTGTTACCGTCAGCAGGACCATCGATTCTGAACTCTACTGCGAACAACTGATTAGATTAAAGCAAGAAGTTGAAAGAAAGCGTCCTGAATTAATCAATAGAAGGAGGGCTGGTTTTTCATCATGATATCGCTATAGACCTCACACATCTTTTGCCACTCAGAAAAACTAAAAGTGTTTGGTTGGGGGGTGTTAATGCATCCGCCGTAAGTCTTGACCTTGCACCTTCAGATTTCCACCCGTTTCGGTCTCTTCGGAATTCTTTTTTAGGTAGTGTCAGGTCAACGCGCGTGCTGTCACGCCCGCCGACTGGCGCCACCCGCGCCGCGTTTCTCATCATTTCTCCTACGGAGAAATGGCTGTTGAGTGGCGGTACTGAGCCTGGACCAAGATGACGCCCGTCGTGTTTGTGGATGCAGGGATGTTGCGGGGGAGGCTGAAACGCGTGTCCTTTTCAGGACGCGTGGCGCCCTCTTCGGCGGTGGCACCCTATGACTGCAATGGTGGTGGTGTCGTCGACAGCCGAGGCACGTTACCGCGATTCCGCCAAGACAGGACCGCGCCCCGTGCCCCGGGAAACGCGTGTGAATGTATAGATATGTGAGAATGTATACGCATGAATGTTAGTATGCGAGTTAGTATGTGAATGATGCATGCAAAGTGGTCTGTTATATGGGCATAAAGTGTAGAAATGGGTGAGTATGTATATTTGTTTGTGTGTGTGTATGTATGTGAGTGTGTACGAGTAAGGATAAGATAGATAGATGCAACTGCACTGCTGGTGATCGATCGGTGTTGCCCATCTCGGATGGGCCGGGCGACCTAACGGTAGGGGCGAGGCTGCGGATGCGACATGGGGGCCGGGGACTTTCTCTCTCTGCCCATTATGCTTGCATAGCGCTGTCTTGGTGGCGCCAGGGGTGACAGAGCCCCGTTGAATGCGGAAACGTGCTACGACGAAGGCCCGTGGGGACAGTCTTGGGGTGCCTAGGTGGGAGGCCCGGCTGGAACTCTCAAAATGGAAGGCACCAATGGGGTGAGATTGCGTATTAACGCATCGCTCCTTTCTGTGGACCAACGGATGATTGCTGACATCCCCACCCTGGAATTAGTCTACGAGGACGACCTACCGTCTGGGAAAAGGCACCGTCAGGGAACATACTATTCACACAAGTCTTTTTCTTCCCGCAAAGGGCGACTCCTCTCCCCTCCTTGCTTCTTCCTATCCGAATGAGGTGACGCCGCAACGGGTTGTACCAGGTAGGCCTTCCACACCAACCTGCCCTTTTTAGGTTGGAAGGAGAGCCCTGGTTTTTAGGCTTAAGGTGCAATAATAATAAAAAGGTCCCTTGTGTTAATAAAAAAACCACTTATCGCGGTTGTTTGATTGGAAGCCCCAAAATCTCTATAGCAATGGGATAATGTTCCTACCTACAAGATGACAAAAAGTTGCGGAACACAATTTGAATGGTACCGAAATACTTAAGTTAATTAAATGTTAATAAACTTTATACTTTTTTTTATGGGATAGGGGGCAGATGAGCAGATTGTAAGTGATTACCGTCGCCCATGGACACCTGCAACACCAGAGGGGCTACAAGCGCGCTGCCGGCCTTTGAGGGACGAATATGATCGTAGGGAGGGAAGGGATGAAGGGTAGAGGGAAGGGAATAGGGAGGGGTTGGGCCTCCGGTACCCTCACTCACACGACGAAACACAACGCAAGCGTTGCTTCACGTCGGTTTTCTGTGAGGCCGTGGTATCACTCCGGTCGAGCCGACCCATTCATGCCGAATATTAAAATTTTCATAATGAAAACTTTTTTTAAATTGCAAAGAAACTTTTTCCTCAACCTATAATGACAAAAGTAAAATGTTTAGGTACGAATGAATGAAAAGATATAAATGCTTTTAATTGTTGATTACATTATTGTTTAATTTCATTGTGACTACGTTATATAATATAGAAGAGTATTGAGTATTATTGTGCCATATTTTATTTGTATACTGGTGAATAGGTGTTTAGAGTTTTCCAACTATTTATCATTTTTTACATTCAAACGCAAACAAATGATTCTATTCTATTTACTTTTTATATTCCATCATTTGACATAACGAGACTGCTGAATTTTTACGCCGCTGCCGAAGAATTCGGCATCGGCGCATATGCCTAACTTTATAGCAGAGTTCGATAGAAATATATGGACTAGAAAAATATATAAGAGCCAGATGTCATGTTAATTTGTACGAGTAGTACTTATATATGTCAATCTGTCAACAGCGTACATTTACTTAATTACATCATCATAGTTTATTCTTTTTAATATTAAACACAATATATCCACTTTCAGATAATTATGATGCAGGGAGTGATAGATTCGATTATGAAGATAACCTTGATAGAGATAGAACTCGGCATTATCCTGAAGAGGAAAGGATTGGTCGTTACAGTTGTAACAATGAGAGCAACACACATACTATGACGGTTGATGATTGTGCAAATAAGAACTCTGTTATGCGTACAATTAACATTCACTATCGCAAAAGTAGAAAAGCTAATGGCAAATCATGTCAATGTGCAAACGATACCTGTCGCTCCGAAATCAACAATGATATGTATTGTGACTGCCGTCTAGAATCTTTACCATCATCACGAAACAAAACAGAATGTTATGTCACAACAATGAAAGCAATTAGAAGGCAACATAAGATTGTTATGGAAACAAAATCGAACATGACCCAAACGTCCAGTTTTAAATACAAGTACAAGAGGAAAGTTCCTACTCCAGAAAAAGTTGAGCTTCTAAGCTTTGAAGATGCTTTAAGATACTTCAAGGAGCACCCTGAGGAAATACCTGTACCTGTCATAGATGAATATCCACGTGAGGACGCCGCGACTCAATATTATGATAATAACACAGAATTGTGAATTGGCCCCTTTACTTTGCAATATATTTTGTAAATGAACAGAGACTTCAAATCTATGCCACTCAAGAGGGTCAACGAAGTATATCAATAACACATAATATAATGACTAATCTCGCTATATTTCGTCTCGTATTGGTAGCTGGGTGAGCTAGTCTGAAGTAGGTACGAGTCTTATAACGAAACAGAATAGTGATAATTTTATTATGAATGTCCGTCCGCCCGTCTGTCCATCGCCATCGTTTGTCATTCCATTAGGTTGTATTAGTATTCCTTTTTTATTAACGTTTTGATAAAATGTATGTACAAAATGAAATCGAAAAAATAATGCATTATTTGGATAAAATAAATGTTGAGAAAAAATTGTTGTTTATAATTAAATGACTTCAAATGGCACAAGTTTGTGGCAGCAATATCTGCCACCTGTCAAGGGCCTTGCCGATCGGACTAGGATATTCCTATGGGCAAAAGTATAAGTTATGAGACAAGTGTCTCAAACGTCGTCGGTTTCAATAAGATTTTTAGGTTTGTATGCTCACATTCGAACGAAATCGCGATCGATCGGCATTGCAATTTTGCCGTTTCGTTCTCTTGATTAGATACACTAACGCCAGTGTGCATGCTGTTCTCTTGTAATTTTATTTGAAAACTCAACCTTGACCAAAAAAGTGCGATGTAAAAGTATACTTAACGCCATCTAGTATAGCACAAAAATTATAGTTTGTGATTTGTACTTTAATATTTTCAAAATATTTATATATAATGTTATATTTGTTATCAATTATGTACTCAAATATACATTTTTATCTTTAAACAGCAAAGCAACCCCATAAAAACTTTCACTCCCATTTTCATCCCTTTAAGTGCTAGATGACGGGATAAAATATTTGCTTATACTCCCCAAATACCAATTTTTATCGTTATAGGTCCAAAAATAAAAAAGTTTCCTACAAAATGTTCTCACCCTTTTTGACCCCCTTGGGGTAGTTTTTCCGAAAATCCCTTCTTAGTACACCTCTACATAATAAGAAGAACTATAAATTTTAAGTCTCCACGACGAGCGCTTTATGCTATGCGTTGTCTGTCAGTCAGTCAGGAGATCTCATTTTATGAGTATATACTGTAATAAGAGATTTGTTTTGCCAAATTAAATCTATACAAAAGAAGGCCTACCGAAAGATAATTCAGATAATCGGTACGCAAAAATTAATCTCTTACTCGTCAAGAAGAAATTATGGAAATAAAAGAACAGAAAAAATAAGATATTATTGTACAATCGACATCAATACTAGTGACACTTTTTGCGCATGCGTTATTTTTTATTATTTTCTAAGTGGAAAAATAATATGAATTCATACCAACAAGAAGTTTATAGTATAGTAGGTAGAGATTGCACTCCCATATATTTTAATAAGGACGATAAATTTCACCTTAATAGCATTTCTCTTACTTTTCTCTCTTTCACTCTGTCCCAATCGCACTTGTGATTTGTTGCTACTAACATAGCTATTTTATTTGTCCTGCATCTATGTAATGATGTATTTAAAAAGTTTAGATGAGTTGTCTGAGCACAACATTGACAACAAAAAAGCAAGGCAATTGTCTGAGTTTCACTTTAGTCACGTTTAGTTTGAAGTCGGTACTATTTTAAGTTTTTATATCATGTTTTTAGTGATATTGATACTTTTCCAAAAACTGCCTCAAAATCAGTTCAGCCAAAAGCGAAATAATCGCGGACAATACATACATATAGACAGGTCAAACTGAGAACCTACTTTTTTGAAGTCGGTTAAGACATTGTCACGCTGTAGAAAGGGGTGCAGCAGAGCCAGTTCGTTTAGAAGTTAAATTTTTTGACCTCATTGTCTTGTTCTGGATGCAGTCTCCAATACTATACTATAAACTTCTTGCATACAAATAATATATTTTGACAGTAACGCCATCTCATAATTTATCCAATAAACTTTTATGTGTGAACGTTCTCATACAGCAAGTATAATACGTAAGTATAAAAATTAGTCGTGCCTACCATATAAAAAAATATGGCAAATAAGGGTGTATATTCTAGACATTAATGTCTAAATATTTTGTAAAATAAATTTGTAATTTTAGCGTATATTTAAATAATATTTTAGTGATTACAATCCTAATGTAGTAGTTATTCGTTCATGCCTTTATAGGTACATCAAAGTAAACCAAGTTATATTTTAAGTTTATAGTAGTATTACAAAGAGAATTTAAACACTTCGTTATTGTTTATTAATCAAAGGAAAACTACTAAATTGTCTTATGTGCATATTATATTTTCTGAATGAAATAACAAAAGCTATGCAAACTAGTCTACCATATAAAAATTTCCAGTTTACGATCAATTTATTGTCACCCTATTAGAAGGAGACAAATACTTCTATAACAGATGCGTGGTAATAATAGGAGTTGGGAGAAAAGAAAGGGCTCAAAGTTAAGGAAACAATATAAAGATAATTAAAATATATACAAATCAAAATATGCAGCTAACTTACATGACAATAAAAGATAAAGGACAAAAGAAATTAGCAATAAAGAAATACATAAAGTAAAACCTCTTTATTTATTCGTGTGGGTTTCTGTTAAATGTTGATAGATGAGCTTACAGATGTATGTTTGTGCACTATATTATGTCCCATGCAGACGGTTAATCTATGTCAAAATTTGCCGATATAGGAATATAGTCAGTACAGTAGTACGTTCAATGCTATGAGGCAGTTATTGAAAAGTGTTTATATTATATTAAAGCATTACAAGTATCAAGACGTCTTTATCCTATTCCCGAATGTTGCCTTCTAAAAATTAAAATTTCCAGAAATGCCATGAGATTCTGGTACACCTACATACAATTCTCTCTCGGCTCGCTTTTTCAAGCAGGAGCATGTACTCGGTCCCGTTAAAAGTATATTATGTCCATGCCTATATAATAACGCCATCTCAAAATTTGTCAAGTAATCCTTTATCGTCAACGTTCTCACAGAGTATGACAAAAAATTGCAGAGTGGGCTCTCTTTTCTTGAGCTCTTTCCCTAATTACTCTTTTCCATTTCAATGTTTGCTTTACTCCAATAAAGTATTACTCCCTAATATATACTTTTACTCTTTGTATTACCCCACCATAGACTTTAACTATTAAAAATATAAATAAACACACTTTTTCACAAAATAAATGTAAAAACGAAATGTAAAATGTTAACAAAATCGCCAGGTAAATATAATAAAATCGATTTAATTATAAGTTTAATTTAGCTTAAATTGACTAATATATTATTGTACGTTGACGCATTGTATGCGAATAGCGTCGTGGTCTACATCACCTTATTCACCCTATTCATGCCCTGCTAGAACCCTGTCAAGGTCCGCGACGGTGCACTGGTTAGTACATCAGGTTTGCTATGGAGAGTTTAAGCAACTCACAAGGACCGGTCGTAGATAAACAAAAATTTTACTCAGAAAACACGTTAAGCCGTTGGTCGAGGCCTGTATCTGTAGCATTTAACACCCACCAATCCGTACTGGGTCCACTTGTTGAGTTATGATCCATTCTTCTTATTCAATGTAATTCCATCTATAGGGAAGGCCTGTGCTCCAGCAACGGGGATAATAGGCTGGTGATGAAGAACGCCGTTCTTTCTTCCTTGTAGGAATCTAATAATCCCATAAAAGGAAAAACCATAAAACTACGTAGACTAAGTACTAATTGGTGAATCAACTGAAGAGCAGCCAGGGCAGGACTAATAATATAACGTTTCCTTCACCAGTTTCAAATAATAATGTTTTGATCACCCATCCTATGACCGGTTCTGGCGATATTTGCCTAAATGCCGCAACCGCAGACCAAAAACAATATCACCACACACATCGACCACATGTCAATACCTACCTCTTAGATTAAACATATCTTCTCCGTCGATTCGGTAGCGTCCTCGCCCCCTCCAAACATCTTCCGAGAAACAAGGCAAGATAATGCAAATATCTAAGCGGTGCAAATATCAGTTGATCAAGCGGTGAATAATATCCAAGACGTAGGCCCAATAACAGGTACTAAAGTAGTGTTGGGGATTAGAATGAGTTCTTAAGTGTAAAACCAGTAATAAAGCTGAAAGAAGATATTATTATAACTATTTCTGATTATGACAAATTAACTAACATTCCAAATGCCTCTAGTTGAAATCAGAATGGTAATAGAAAAAGTGATTTCGCACTATATACACGATTTTGTTATGAAACTTTATATTATATTCTCTCATTTGTGCAATAATAGTACGAGTACAATATTTTTGTCCAAAACTAACAAAATTTCCAACTGATACTTATAAACTTTAATATTTTCTAAACCGTATACAGAAATATATTCTACAATAACTTGATAACCAAATGAAGTACCTAACGCGCTTATCAAATCATCAGCAAGTCTAGTTAAAGTTTTAAAATTATTAATCTGTTTCCTACCACTGTAGTCTTCAACTGGATGACACAACTCTTTTCTTCCTCAATATATTTGGAACAAAAGAGACACAATTCTAGACATTTTAATTCTGGTAATATAAATGCAACTAGGTCAGTAAACAATAAAAGAGTTTTTTATACCACGGACGTTGCCCAATTTAATTAGTTTCTTTTTAATTCCAGTAATATAATCCTTTTAATGCAATGGAATTACAACAGTCTCCTTCAAAAACTTTCATCAAAACACGAACCGTATTACAGTAGGAATGGCAGAACAGACATATCGGTCAAATAAGGCGTAAAGTCTGCATTGATGATGTAAATAACAATACAATAATAACAAACGATATGAATATCCATAATAACACAATGGACGATCTAAATAAATTACCCTTGAATACTTCATTTTCGGAAAATTCTTCGATATTTTTGGTGATGTCAGATCAGCATGTTAGTGAACATTATATGAACGATACCAGCAGTCCTATATGTTTGCAAGTTGCTCAAAATCTTCCCAAGTGGAAAAGAAAATCTAAAAATAACGGTAATATATGAAACTGATATTTTTTTATATTAGAAGTATACTTTTTATTCAATTCTAACAATTTTATCCAAGTACACCACAGTTCGATTAATATAATATGAAACTGCATGCATTTTTAGATTCTGTTGAAATAACATCCAAAGAAGATAAAAAACAAAAGAAAAAGAAGACAGGATTTTCGTCAAGATCAAAGAGCGCCAGTAGCACAAACTTCGTAAAAAACAATCCACAGAAATCATTAAAATTTGATGATGAATACGATGCAACTGAATATTGGCTAGAATCAAGTAGAAAGTTGGTACAGGATAAAGTAAGAGTGTATCACGCTGTGAGTGCGGACACAATTAGAGATAGGCCGTGTTGTTGCACGCCGAGGAGACTCGATATGAATAAAAGTAACAGTTCAGATGTAATCTTAGATATATTATCACCTGTGATGGCAGGCAAAGGTGAGTTTCTATTTTTAAATATACCACCCTAATAACATATATAAAAATAACATACATTTCATACACTGACATTTTTGTTTTATGAATCAAATATACAAATGCGTATATCCAGTTCCTTCCGTTGTCCGAACCAACTGCGCATATTTGTATTATATTATTTGTTGCACCAAAAAATTACCTTTGCGGAGGGCCTCGCTCGAGCACAATGCGGTTGGTTGGCGGACCACTCAATGTTATAACGCGACTGCAGCAGGTGGAACCGATTTTTGGGCGTTATCGGGACCACAAAAAAATCGGCAGTTTTGTGAGTTTCTAAAAAAATAAGTGTAGTGCCGCCGAAGCAACTGCGGCCAAATATCACTCCGTGAGTTATCAAATTGAAGCTTGCAAATCTTGCGAAACAATTCTATTCACTGACGAAATAGTCATCATTTTCTTCTATTTCAGATGCTAAATTATTATTTTATATCAATTTCGTATTAACACTGCCATATTTTATAAATATTCTTAAAAATAAAGCTAAAATAAATCACTTTGTATTTATATTGATATGACTATGTAACGTGGTCACTTAGGACCACTTCTTTATGATTTTTAATGGCTTATTTCCATTCCAGAATATTTTCATTCCAGAATTCCTAAA
Organism: Diatraea saccharalis; assembly: GCA_918026875.4. Classification (NCBI taxonomy): domain Eukaryota; kingdom Metazoa; phylum Arthropoda; class Insecta; order Lepidoptera; family Crambidae; genus Diatraea; species Diatraea saccharalis. The sequence continues at coordinate 448,019 of OU893332.1, read as the reverse complement.
TTCCTATAATATTTTTTGCAATACCGTTTTCTTAATTTTTTCTACATAAATTAAAAATTATAACAATAAAATCATGCAGTGAAAAAAAGAAATTACGGGTATGGTCTACAGATATCCCAATATAAATAAAATACATACATACCTAAGCGGAGGTAAACCTCCACTCACCCTTACTGCGTTATTCAATACTGAATTTGCAATTATAAGATATAAGCTTGTCCAAATTTTATTTAAAGTTTAAAATCTTCAGACGCAGAATTGTACAATAAGTCACTTTTAGCCTTTGCAATTTTTACAGGATTGGAGCTGGAAGAACACGGGCGGAATTATTTGCAAAATTCAGGATCCGTAATATCACCTCAACAAACACATTTTATTTCCAAGAACCAATCATCCATAAAGTTATCCGTGTGCCGTATTCCGCCGTGCAGGCTACCTCCCGAACATCAGATGGATCCATCTGAAACTCTAAACAATAGTTCAATTCCACAAGCCAAATTGTTAGAAATGTTTGAAAAGTTCCGTAAAGAGATGGACAGTTGCCCTCAATCTCCTCGTATGTATACATTATTTCATTTTAGTGCTCTTTACACGAAAATCATCTAATATCTATAGAGTAATCCTTAAATGGAATTTTACAACTATACAGGGAAAATTTATCATCTTTCTTTCTCCTTTTTTAACATGCGAACAATAGAGATAAAAGTATGTCTAGTATATCTTGCTACTTATAATATACCCATTATACACGGAGGTGGATGACCATTTTGTTAATATACCTAGTTAGTTTTCTACTGTTAAAATAAACTAGAAAATGTTAATGAATATTAAAATAAAAAGTTCATTGACAGTTTTAAAATTTTAATATAAAATTTCTAAATAAAATTCTTCGTGAATATGTTCTATTGACTACCTCTATAATGCACTGATACACTATAAAAAAATCTCTGTAATTAAATTATTGTTTACAGAAAAGTCCAACGATAATAAAAAAGATAATTTAGAAGATGTTTCAAAAAAAACATGGACGCCTGCAGACGGCGGTGAACATACATGCGACTCATGTGGGAGACCCCTTGACGGAAAAGTAAAATGTCTTTGTTATGGTAAAGAAGGTAAAAACAAAATGAAAAAAATACGCAAACAACTGTGCCCGTGCAATCAACACACGATGCCACCGGATTTAAAAGAAAAAATAACAGAAAAGGAAACAGAAAAGGAAACAGAAAAAGAAACAGAAAAAAAATCAAAAAAAGACGAAGAAAAAAATGAAGAGAACAAACCAGAAGTAGATCGACCTCCCAAAAAAAGTTGTAAATGTTGCGTGTGTTCAGGAGGCAAAGCTGTAAAGGGGAAAAAATGCTCCTGCGCAGAAAATACTTGTTATGCTGATCAGAAACAAAAAGAACGTTGTGACTGTTCAGACCCAGAGCCTGAGGTAAATATAGACTATGACATTTTGAAAGAAATGATGGAAGAAAAACAAAAGCTAGATATGGAACTTGCTCTAAAACTGAAATCTGAAAATACGGTAAAAGTATCTGGCTTCAATGTTAAATTAAAAAAAAAACCACTTGCCCATCTGTCCCTGGATGAAGCCATCAAATATTTCGAATTGCACCCAGAACAAATACCAGAACCAATCGAAGAAACGGAGGACTGTGTCTGTGAAGATGAAAAAACAGAGAATTCAGAAAAATCGGAGAAATCGGAGGATAAAGTGGAGAATGCAAAACCCTATATAAAACGTAAGTTAACTTGGAAACAGAGACTCTCAGTGTTCAGCAGGAATAAAGAAAAGTGTGAATGCCCTGATGACGAGCCTGAGCCTGAACAAGAATCGGATACTGAGTCTGAATATGATGAATACGAGCCTAGTGAATTTAGCTCATCTTCCACTCCAGCTTCTTCAGCCAGGGACGGTTTTCTTTCCGTCGATGAGCCGCAACCGAAAGGTTTTAAATTCGTCATAGGAGGAAAAGGCTCTGGATCTAAAGGTCTCAAAGGGATTTGTTGTTTTGATATGTTACAAGAGCAACAATTTAAATCGAAATCATCACCCGATACAACGGAATAGAATTAACAATAACGACTATCCATATCTTAAATACTTATGTACAAATATTTTGGGATTTTAATGTTTCTGATTTTAATATGAATTAATACATACTTTACTTTAATAAACTGCACTATAAAGTCTCCAATTTTAAATTGGTGTATTCTAAACTAACACTGTCTGTTGTCACATTTGGCCTTTGATACTTCATATGTATATTTCAATATCCTTCTGTCATTTACAGCCAGTTGCACAAACGTTCATTAAAATTTTCATTAGTTTAAAGCGACATTACCCATACAAATTTGACAATCATTAGCGCTTAAAGGAGTCATTAAACCTTAATGGATGTTTGTGCAACTGGCCTCATAACAGTTAATCCCGCAACCACGCCCGCGTAACCCATGTCACCCATGTAGACGAAAGTTTTTTTTAATCCATCCTTTCGAACAAATCTTTCCTCAAAATAATACTATGTAAAAAATATTGTTATATATAATTATTATATTGTTCAACAAATACAATTAATGTTTGCTAAATTACCGCAAAACTGACTTTACAAATAAATATCTCTTATATTTTTTTGCTCAGTGCAAATTTTATTAAACTGTTTATTGTAAGCACTCCGAATTTTTCACAAAATAATATTGGTGAATAAAAATAAATATTTGCGAAAAGATAAGCCATTATGGTGCCATTATTATACCAGCTAGGTAATCGAGAATAATTAAACAAATTTACGAATAAAAAGAGATGGAGGATGAAAAAAATAGCAGGAGATATAACCGTCTGTCTAACTTCTATATGAGATTATAGGTATGTCTGTCTGTAGACAACATAGGTGTGCAAATGGTGAGCAACATAGATTAATAAAGAGGGTTAATGCCTAATTCTAATGTATTAGGTAATACGAACGTCAAAAAACTATTACAGGTAACATCATTGGTAACATTAGCGTTTTGATATACGCTGTCAAATCTTAGATATACTAGATAATAAATAATCCTCGTAGATATCTATAGTAAATTATTAAAAGTCTGCATTTAGTTTAATAGACTTATAAAAAAATGTTACATTGTTCAGAGCATGTTCGTGGCATGTAGGATGCATTTTTTAGTTTTGATAAATTGTAGTGTTGAAATGTTTTAATCATGTCTTTGTAAAATAAAGACAAGTGGTAGCATATCATGCCAAGTTCAAGCAAAAACTGGCAAGCTACACCGTATTAATAATAAATCCAGAAACAATAAACCTAAAGAATTTTATGGTAAATCATGAACAAGGAGTCCTAACGTTCATATGCAAAACAATAAAAACTGGCAATCAGCAACGCAATAAACAAAACATAAAATTCATTGACACTTTGTCAAGAACCATTTCAAAATGAGTAATAAATAAAATAAACTAAGTAAATTGATATAATGTAAGTGACTTTAGATACTAGTAAATTATAAGTGTTAATACAAAATGGATACATTGAATCGCATTACAGATGAATTTGAAAATATAATATCAATAATAAAAAACAAAAACTCTACGGAAAGAGTTCAAATCTTAAAGAAAGATATCCAAACATTGTTCACGGAATTGGTATTGCTGGGCAAAGAGAACAATGAGCAGTACGTAAGATCCCTCGCTATGGAAGGTTATCTTACACTTCTGTCAACTAAAGTTATACCAATATCTCTAGGTGAAAAACGAAATATTCTTCAAACAGCATACGACAAATTGAAGCCATATGCCCTTCATGATGAGTGCCTCTTTGTTCTACTTAGAATCCAAAACCTCTTATGCTACTACCTTATTCAACTTAATCAGCTTAACCTCGCTCGTGATATATTAGAAAGCGTAGAGGAACTATATGATAAAATTAGTAATACTGAACCAAATAAGTTCCTCGATGCCGAAGACTTGTTTACTATAGAACCAATAAATAACATCAAACGGGTGAACCCTGAAAAAATCGATAAAATTATTACAAACAACGTACAAATGCAAGCATTCCTGTATAACAAACTAAATATACCAGAAAAATATACACTCTATAACCATACTGCGCTGCGCAGACAACTAGAAATGAAAGAAGGAACGCCACAAGACTGGGCTCTGCGTGCGGCGAGACTGGGCAATTATTTTACATATCTCAATGAAATGGGCAACGCTCGTCACCACCTTTGCGCTGCGTATCACGTGTTAAGAACATGTCATGACAACTGCAAGCTCATACCAGGAGAATTTGTATTGCAAAAAGCCGACTTTGAGATGCACTTCTTAGAATTAAGCCATCACTGGGTGAAGTACGGCTTAACTCTGTTCAAATTATCTAAAAAAGTAATACTCAATCGCTACTTCTCTCAACCTACATCCAGGTCTGATCTATGGAGAACGGTTGATTTACTCGAAGATAATCATTTCGAAAACGCCGAGAAATTCGATGAAGATAACTCAAAAGATTCAGGTGCGGAAAAGGAAGATTGCAATGTCAAGAGGGATAAATTGTTTACCTTTCCGTCATTAAACTTAACGGAAACTGAAAATCGAGTACCACTGAAAATGGTGACCGATTCTGAAGAGGCAAGGAAATTGTTCGCTTTCACTCACAAGTGGTTGATGAGAGCGAAACATTATTATGACTTCGAACATCACTCTGCTCAATACATAACTTGTTCGTTGCAACTGGCAGAATTGTATGAACACTTGGCATTCTTCGAAAGAAATATTGACAACCAATACAGTATACAGAAGAGAAGGGCTGAAGTTCTTGAAATCTTGAACACATTGTTGAAGACATGCGATAACCAGATGTCCGTACAAATTGACGTGATCAGAGAGCTGTCGCAAGTGCAGCTGGAGTTGATGGCGTTGAATCTCCAGAAGCTGTGGCGCGAAGAATCGCAGACTAATATATTAAACTTAGACACCGATGCTGATACTATAATCAACTCTCTAGGTTCAGAATCCAATAAAACTTTAACAGAGAAGACTTTAAACGCTTCCAGCAAAAATGCGTTTCTAAAAAAGATGGAAGCGGCAACTGCAATTAACGGGAAACTGTTTCGTCTCAGTGGTCAACTGTCGCCGTCTCAACTGAGCTTCACTACAAGTTTGTTTAAAAATTGAAATATCTAGTGCAACTGTTAAATCAGAAGCAATAAGGCGCTGTACTGATTATTATTTTATTTAAAGATATTTATATATAATAAAACAATTCATTGACTTGTAATTTATGGTATTTAAATCCTTTATAGAGTCCGTAGTCTCATTAATGCCATTTTCGGAATTTCCCCGCTGCCGTGTTACCCCAAAGCGCCCTATATAAACTTGTCGGAAAACACGTCCGTCGAATCGTAGTGTTGTGTATGAATTTAGAAAGTCTTTTTTGTGAAGCTAGTTCTTTTTTAACAGTATTTTTTGGAAGTCGGTTTAACTTTTTAAATTGTTTTTCTCTCTTTTTTTATTTAAAGAGTTTATAATTCGCCAACACAGTCTCTTACTTTAGAAAACTGGATACTTCATCTAAAGCAGCTATGCTATCTGTAATCAAATCAATCTTGGACTCGACGTCGCTTTTACAGAAGTTCAATGAAATAAGTCGTTGATATCTTTTTATAAAAAGTAGACTCAATTTAATAGAACCTCTATGCCCTGACAGCGTTGTGTTTTAAGTCGATTTTGACGCTGAAATTATTATTAGATCCGTATTATTTTGCTCTTAGATGGTACTGGATGTGTCATTCAGTTCCAATATCATTATCAATTAAGTTGTTGTAAAGCCAACTTAATTGTGATAATTTTCCTTTTAACTTCGTTATGTTATGTACTACTACCGTAACGTTTAAATTTTTACCAACGATCGTTTAATTGGTAAAGGGGGGAACACTTGACTCTACCAAAAATTAGCTCTTTAAAGCTTAATAACTCCCAAAGAGTTTACTAAATCAAAAAATGGCCTTCCCAATTTTTTTTCATATTAGTCATAGTGTGGGGCACCTTTGGATAAGACTTTCCAAAACAATTTGTTAAAAGCTAATCTATAAAACAATCGTCGGTAATAATTCAAACATAACGAATAAGTATTTAAAAGAAATAAAGAAACTACATAAAATCATGTCACTAGATGGCAGCACTAATAGTAGGATCTAAACGTCAACTTATGACGTTAAACTAAAGAGAATAGAATTGTCAGTGTTGTTATGGATCTGATAACTCGGATTAATATTGAGTTGAAATTCAATTAGTTCGAGTTACGCAAACGCAACTCGATTAATACGCACGAATATATGAATAATTTTCGTTTTTGTTTGTATAAAGGAAAATGGAAACTAACATAATGGAAGTGAGCATAGAGGTTTTTAAAAGTAATGGTAATCAATCGAATTAATGCTGTGAAATAATTAAAAGTGGCATTTAGCTACGGTATACAATAATATTAACGTGATATAGTTTTTATAAAAATAATACTTATGTCATAGTAGGTATAGGAATTTTTATATTTTTATTTTTATATTAATATCATTCGACATGTAGATGTGTTAATATCATTCGACATGACATGTAGATGCATAATGGCACTTATGGAAATACTACATATAAAAAACAAGCTGATTCAGCGCTCCGCTTTTTGTTCTTGATTCAAAACCTGAATCCGGAGGAATCGAGTCAATTGAAGTTACGTGCAACCAATAAGTTGGCTCATCACAAATTTTGACATATAAACCAGACATAGTTCCTTTACACGTAACATAATAAATAACTTAAACTTACGATTTAAATAAATTAAAATTAATTTGAAAGTTCGATATTATAAGAAACAAGAAACATTTATTAATTTTCGCTACTTAATTTACTTTTATTACATCAGAAACAAATTTTTAATGAATATCATAGACAAGACCCAAACATCGCTAGTTACATCTAGTTTGATTTTAAGAACAAATTTTTATTTTTTAAATATATTCTCACTGCAGTGGCTTTACGAGTAATAGTTGACCAATTGTATTAAACCGAATTAAAAAAAAGGAGGTTATCGATTCGAGGTGTATGTGTGTAATTTAAATTTATACTTTTAGTACGGAACCCGATGCGTGCGAAACCGGACGAACTTGGAGGGTGTAGACTAGGTGACTGCGGTTCAAGAAGATGGGTGATTAAAATGAAAACATCTGATTTTCGCAAAACAAATGTTCCGCCGATAGTGCAAATGCGTTCGCGTCGTAAGTATGGTATCGCGCTCGTTACTCACTCTTTCACTGATAAACTGAGACTGACTCACAAGAAGACCAGTCGGCCGATCGTGGGTGGCAAGCTATGCGTGAGCGCCCTCTTCCTATTGGTCGAACCCAATAGGATTAGAGTAAAGCGCCAGTCCGACATTGGTTTTACACCATCAGCGAAAACAATCATTTATTAGAAACAAATGATCTCTGTGTGTGGCACATACAACAATAATAAAATATCTTATTACTTAAACTAACATACAACATAAATTTAAAAGGAGAGGGCCGATTGTAATACTATCGTCAACAGACGTTTTCTATTATTTTATATGCAAACGATCAGTTGACACAAAATAATATGTGGGCAGGTGTAAAAGTTTGAATTACACATAGCGATGGGCGTTGAGTCAACGGACCAGTTAAATCAATCGTTTACGTAGAATCAACGCGTCGACAGTTAACAGTTTTTTATTCAACTAGTTAATAAGTCGACGTCTTAACGAAGAACACACAGTTTGTGTATCAACATATTACGAAACTTTAACGCATAACTTTATCAAACATTATATAACTTTATTTTAGTATTCAGTTGTTTTTCATTCATACAATTTCGATGTAAATTTTATTGCTGAAATAATTTAAACTCTAAAATCAAAGACAGTAAGTAAATATTTAAACAGTCATGTCTAATACCATCTAATACCGATGTATTATTAATACATAGGCCTTGTTTCAAAAAATGATAAATTTGGTTGTTTTACGTTAGTACCCGATAGATGGTATTATACAATTGTTGACATTGCAGTGTTAAGAATTTAAGAAGAATATTAATATTTAGTATGAGTTAACTATTTTTCACAATAATAAGGTTTATATCTTTTTTTTTTTGCATTCGAATTTCAAAGTGATTCAATAAGTTATCCTTGAGGATAACTTATTGAAATCATATTTAAGTGCATATCTAGAAATCATATTCATAATAAGAAATCATATTTAAGTGCGAGTTGGACTCACTCGCGTAGAGTTCTATACCATTATCTATAAAACGGCAAAAAAAAATCAAATCGGTTGTATTTGTATGGTTGGCTCCAATACAACAGATTTGATTTTTTTTTTAATTGTATTTGTTTAATTTGAATTTAATTATTTATTTTTAAAGTGAATCCCTATATGGCAAAATCTTCTGTATATATTTTAAGCGTCTACCTGCTGCAATTATCGATATCATGTAAAATATTATTTTATTAAGAGCAAATATTTATTCTGTTTTTTAGTTTTGTTTATATATTGGCAACAGAAATTCATCTTATATGAAAATTTTAACTATCTATCTATCAAGGTTAATGAGATACAGCCTGGTGACAGACAGACGGACGACAATTTTAATTGTTCGTGATCTATTTATTTCGATAACTGTCTGGTAAGTAATTATTAAGTATATGATATAATAAGCGACAAGGAGAATCGTTTAAATATTTCATATTAAAATACTTTATTATAATGATATAGGTTGTGTTTTATTGCGATAAAAGCATTGAAATAAGAAATAATTTTTTATATGGAAGTTGTACCTGTAACCTATATTACACATCCATATGCAACAAATAAACAAGAGTTTTTATAATAATAATTATAAAAAATTAGAATACTATTATTAGTAGCTATTGACAGTTCTTGCTTCGATCAAAATTATCGTCTATTTGTTAAAATCTTTACTGATATTATTTTAATTCAAGTAATTACTTCTACTCTACTCTTGGCTGTGTATACGACTTCAGCGCTACCTAACATCGTCAACTTAGGGAGCTTTGAAATGAGAAGTGTGTGTATTGTATTCTACAGGTTAAGCCCGTTCATTTGATACTAACATTGGATGGATATTTCAGAAATATGTACACCGCCATTTTGATACGACGGCCATTTTGACTAACAATAATAATATTAATTAATTACACAACTCATTAATTAAAACGTTATTTTACGTTAGGTTAAGTAATGTGATGTGGTTTTCATTGAATTATCAATCGTAGAGAAATCGTAGTTTTTATTTTCATTATGATAATCAATATATTGATAGCCAAAACTTTGTACTTTAATCGATTCTATCTAATATGCTTTCGACTTTATTTTAAATCAAAATGTAACATCGATTTTTTATCAATCGATTTCAGATGGACTTGCCTAAATCACTAAGTTGTAGAGTTCGAAGTATCGGCCTCTGTTCACGATACTGAATATCGATATCGCTATCGACCCTAGGTATCGATACCCGAAAAGTATCGATACTACTCAGTATCGATACTTTTTTGGAGGCATGATCACGGCATTATTTTAACTACAAGCTGTTTCCTCGCGACTTCGCCCGCGTCAATTATAGCTTACGTCATCCGCGAATTATATAATTTCTCCAAGGTGAAAGAATTTCTAAAATCCACCCAATAGTTTAGGAGCCTATTTTAATACAAGTAAACAAACAATTTAATAAATCTTTCTTCTTTACATTTGCCATGTCACAGATGTAAAACCTAAGAATTAAAGGTTCGAATTGAACGACCAACGATGGTGGGACAGCTTGGATTTTAGCAAGTAAACATTGGTAAATCTTAGTTTTTACTGGAAAATGTGAAGAATATGTATGATGATTAATTATTGTTGTTTCTTGTCCATTATGTTATTTCAAAATATTAAACACGATTTTTTTTCCTAATCAATTCATTGAAGACGTTACACCTTTCTAAATTTCCTATATAGTTGTGACGTAGCGAGCCTCCATTACTCAGGTTATTATCTAAGTCATTTTTTGTTAAATTAAAGCAAATAAATATGTACCTAAGTATCTAACATTATTCTATTTTCTGGATGACGGTCAAATTAGTTTTTATTTTTATTTAAAACCCAATCATCATTCCAATTATCCAACTTCTGTGCTTTACAGTAACACATGGTCTGTTACTATTAAACTGTATTATTTTTTTAAGAATCACCTATATTTAAGAATCACCTATATTTAAAACCGTTAAAAATATCTTAACATTTATTTCGGTACAATAAGTCTGTTTACTTCACCGTCCACGTCCAAGCAAGTTTATGGCGCTCAAACGAACACGTTTCTTTTCAACAAATTAGTTTTTATATATGTAGCTAACGATAGAAATCCCCTATCTTACTCCATTCTTTGTAAACAACTCCTTGAATTTATAAGTTTCGTAAACTAAATTTTTGCTGTAGGTGTTAGAGTTCTTATTGTTTTAGATTTGAAAGGTATTCATGCTCTCATATATAACTTTGTATTTACATTATGTAGCAATTTTAATTGCAAAAATCCCATATTTATAATAAATATCAAAATATCCCATATTTTACATACATAATGCATATGAAAAGCTGCGATTTCTAAGCTGGTAATGGCTTTATTTATTATTTGATATTTTAAATCAAAAGTATAAAATAAAGATTGAGTTGATGTGAACATAAGCATTAAAGTTTAAGAAAAAAATAAATACTAACCGTTCGCAATTACTGGGAAAACTCGAAAAGCAATTGGTTCCACCAGACCAACTGCTAAGTCACCGATCACCACCGTATACATTTTGACCATGGAAAATAATTTGTTTTAAGTAGTGACAAAAAGTACTCGATAGTTAAAAAATGAACTAGTTGATACCGCGACCCTCTCGATACCTTGATTTTCAAGTATCGATACTAAAATATCGAGTATTGAGTGTAAAGTATCGATACTTCATAAGTATCGAAAGTAGACTCCGACCACACACAAATGGACGGGAGGACATTATTATGATTGAAGCTGATCGAAATTCATCGAAAATAAACAACATGAATGTTGTGTTGGTTATTGAATGTTGATTAGCTTTACTTTTAATTAGCACGTGTCGCCAAAATCAAAAACCTTTTTGTAGTAAAAGTAGAAAAGTCTCTATGTTTGCTTTTGAAAATGAGCAAGCAATCTAAATTACCAGCTGTGGAATCAGGTAAGATGCATTATATTATAATACCACCTCGATAGAGCACAAAAGTTACAACTATTTGTTTGTCAATTATTTCAAAGTAGGTACGTTATAATGTATTTACATTGTGTGTATTATGTTTTAAATAATGTCAAGTTTGTTTTGTTTTTATTAGCACTTTTTAGAAATACTCAGTTAATAAATGTTCACAAGTTTATATTTTAAAGGGATAACAAATTACCTGATTAGACACTGAAATCTTTTAAAGGTACAACATCCTGTTAGTACCATAGTAAAAAACTTAAGTTTTATTTATTTCTGTATTAGTAGATGATCCGAACCTAAATCGACCTTCACCAGGTTGATAATGGAATAAAACTTATTGTATAATTAATTTAGTATATTAGAAAATATATTAAAAATGGGTTCGCTAAAAAAATCTTGGACAGAATATTTTTAATTATTTTTTAAAAAATATTTTTTTATTAAATGATACAACATCAAGATAATAAGAAAAATTTTATTCTGACTTAAAGTATAAAACATATAGAATGTGCAGACGTTGGGTTGTCTATTATTTACCTGGACGAACTACTGGGTTGTCAGGTATAAACAGGTATATCAATACCAGTTAATTTCACTTGATTTGATAATAAAAAAATTTTATATCAACATAAGCGCTGTTTCATTACGAACACATTGATATAGGGTTGTATGCAAAATATATCATAGGGTTGTATTCTAATACGGGTTTGCAAATTTTAAAAATTAAAATTTTAACGCGTGGGAAAGTGAGTGACAGAGAGATCCGAGGAAAGTATACCGTGTAATAGTAAAGGACCCAACATTGCAGTCGCATCTGATCGGACCCTGAATATATGAAAGTACGCATGCTCGGAATGTAAAATATGGAGGGTGGAGGTACTACTACCCCTCCGTTTAGTAAACAGTGCACGTTATTTTGGAGCAACTGACATTTTATTTGCAAAAAAAAAGGAATTAAATTCATAACAATCTTAATATATTCCATATAGTGCAAATACAATATTAAGCAATATAACATTAGCTAAATAAATATATATTCATATATATTGACTTATGAGTATAATAATAATTTATCTATAAAAGAATAGTTTTTGTAATTTAAAATATGATGACGTAAATAGTAAAAATATCAATAACTTGCTTTCAAATTTTATTTGTTCTTTCTGGAAACAAATTAAAGAGAAATAAAGTGGACAGCCGAAAATTCAAATTAAAAAATAACAAAAATAAATTGATTTAAGATTTTGTATTATATTTAAAAATGATATTACAGAACAGCATAAGTATTAAAAAAATATTAATGGAAAATAAATTGTAATGAATATTTTCTATTCAATATCTGATTCATCAGAAGTAAAATTCTGACTCTCAAACTCATCAGATTCATTAGATTCTCCCTCATTTACTTCCATTTCAATAATGTCCTGGATTTTCAAAGGAGTTTGATCTCCGATAAAACCTGTTTGTTTTAAAAAACCATCTAAATGCCAACCAAAGCTTTCAGGGTTTAATTTTAATTTCAACCCTATATCAATGTGTTCGTAATGAAACAGCGCTTATGTTGATATATTTTTTTTTTTATTATCAAATCAAGTGAAATTAACTGGCATCGATATACCTGTTTATACCTGACAACCCAGTAGTTCATCCAGGTAAATAATAGACAACCCAACGTCTGCACATTCTATATGTTTTATACTTTAAGTCAGAATTAAATTTTTCTTATTATCTTGATGTTGCAACATTTAATAAAAAAAAATACTGTTTTAAATAATTAAAAATATTCTGCCCAGGATTTTTTTTAGCGAACCCATTTTTAATATATTTTCTAATATACTAAATTAATTATATAATAAGTTTTATTCTATTATCAACCCGGTGAAGGTCGATTTAGGTTCGGATCTTAGACTATATCCTGCATTTAAGCAAGACAGTAAAATACTTAAAATTATTTCTTTCCAATCATGTTGCTAGTGTTGACTGTTAATTGGTGTGAGAAAAGTGATTCCACAAAGATTTTCATATTCATTATTGATATACAAATGTTCATGTTCAATGGTATCTAAATCACTTAATTTGTGGAAAACTGGTCAACTGATGTACCAGAACATTTGACATCATTATCATCCCTATTGAGAATGGAGCCCCAGTACTTCAGAAATGGTGCCACCATGAAATCTGTTTGATATGGGAATTTGTCTATTATAAATATTATCTCCCTGTAAGGTGTACATAAGAAATAACAAAATTATGATATCTGCTATGGAAGGAGAAAGACGTAAATTAACTTATAAAGACAGCTTGTTAACAACTTGTTACAATTCCCTACTATTATAAATTTTAAGTATTTGAGTAGGTGTAATACTGGCTAACTAAAATTTTTTTTCTTTGTAATAAAGTGACATTTTTATTATAAAAAACAAAAAAAAAGGAAAATGGATGCTAGACTCCTGAATGATGTCTAGATATGTCCATGATAGTCACTGTTAACATATTTTTAGACATATTTAGTCTCTTATTATATTTGGTGCTAATAGAGATGTACCAAATATTTTCATATTCAGTACAAGACATATTTCGCATCTTTTTCACAATTTGTATACTGCAGAATTATTCAGTTTTGTTGTAATTAGACTTGAAATCAAATATATTTTAAATTCTTTTAATTTTCAAGGGGTTTTTATTCTTTAGAACATACCAATCCCCTTCTTACCATACTTAAATCTAAATTAATTTTAAAACAATATTTCATAAGGGAATTTTTTACATCGGATATATATATTTTAGATTTTAAGTCAACCTTTTTTTGTCTACATATTAGAATTTGCCATCAGTCCAACCACCGGGACTATTATCAATTAATTTTAAGGTGCATAAAGCCGCTTAGGGAACTGAGGCTATCGCCACAGCTGCCCCACAAAATTATATTACTTCTCTTAAGAAGTAGTAGCCAGTAGCAGTAGCCAGTTTTTGAGTTTCTTTTTAAAACTTAAAATTTATCTTTAAAATCTCTAATTAAAATTTTTAATGAACACACTGGAGGGGCAAATTTACATTTAATAGACACTATAGCAGAGGTACAAAAAGACAGAGCACTTGGAAACACACTGAATAAAATCAATAAAGTAATTATAATTTGGGCCAATATCTGGTTCGGTAAAGGTTACACCAAATACTATTCAGTATTTAGTGAAACCGCTACTTAGCTCTCTAGTCTTAATAAAGAAGTTCTTTCTGATTTTCACATCATTGCTGATTTATGCCCTGGCTAAGAATTATGCCATTGTTCATTGTGTTAATAAAATGTGTTTTTATTTCAGTAAATAATAAAATAACAAATAAGGATGAGGGTAACATTAAATTCAGACCTTCACCAAATCTCATACATATAAAAAAGTATTTCAAGTTAAAATTTGTGGAAGACATGAATTCTTCGTCACCATGTGACACAGAGTGTAAATTAGAAACAAAAAATAAAGTAACCGCAGTTGTTCAACCGCCACTGCCACCAAACTCACCTCCTCCAGACAGTCCTCTGAGCTTTGTTAAGCAGGAGGTGAAAGATGATGAATATGAGCAGACTCCCGAAGAGTCCGTGGAAGAGCCACCACAAATTAGTGTATCATTGCAAGAACCTGAACGCAAAAAGCCGATTATGTGCAAAGATTTTGTACGCAAAAAGTGCACACGAGGTTCCGCATGCAACTTTGCACATCAGATAGATTTATCACAACTCAAAGGGATTTACAAGTTTTGTAGAGATTTTGAAAATGGCAGATGCAACCGACCTGTATGCAACTTCGTCCACGCTACCACATTTGAAAAGGAACAATTCTTCCGGACTGGAGAAGACTTACCTGAACATACATTAGCTCATCTGAAAAATAATCCAGTGCAACCGATGCCAACTGAAAGTAATATATTTCATTATATTCATTTAATTGTATTTTTTGTATTCATCAAAGAAAATAATATATATTTTATTCCTAACAGATATTCATCACAATCATATTTTTTCAAACCCGCCACCACAGCTCTTACCAAGGTAATTGACAATAATTTATTATAAAGTCTGATATTAAATCAGTATATTTTGATAATGCAACCTACCTTTATAGAAGCTTGTATTAATTAAATAAACCTGCATTCTCAGGTGATCATTGTCTTCTAACCAAGTAATGATTTTCACATAAAAAATCATACTCTAAGGTTGCATCAATGGGTTGTGAAAGAAGAACAAACACACTTTGCCATGTATACTGTTACAATTATAGTATTGAAATCTTTGATAGAGCCTTATAAATATTGGTCTTGGCTTACAGCATAGGCACAGCGCCAGTAGCGCCACCGTTTAGTGGTAAAATACCTCCGGCTTCCCTCCCCGCGCCTCGCCCTACGCTCAAGCGTGAGTGGCGTCCTGTCGACGTCTGTACGTATCTTACACGACACGCTTACGCACACGTAATGCATGCTAACTTGGTTAATTGCAGGTTTTTGATAAAAACTATTTGTTATTTTTAATCATATTTTTTAACAATTCTAATTCTATTTTCATGAGTATTAATATCAATAATTAAGGAATCATCTATTATTATTAAAAAAAAATGTATCCTGATGACAGGACAAAATACTGTGGGATCCATCGGTATTTGTTGGATAATGCGTTGCTTTATAATTTTATGCGAATTTCCTTGTTTGATAAAGAAACCATTTTAAAAAGGCATTAAGAAAAATTGTGTGTGCTTTGATTATAAAAGTGTGTGTATTACGGGGCTCTACTGAAAGATTTTACTATAGGCCAGTAATAGTTGGGGAGCCCACGATGCTAAATCGGGATTTATTCGAGCGTCATAAAGACCTATTGGGTTGCGAAGCTTAGATGATAACAAAAAAAAAATTTCATATAATATATACCTTTTCATCGGTGGGGGAAGCGGCTATAGATTTTTAAAAATGTAAAAAAAAACTGTTGTATGGACATACTCGAGCGTGTCAGATATTAATATCATCCATGTCCAACGCATTTTTAAAAACTGTCGTATGTTAATCTAATCGTTTCCGTGATGGGGATGGTTATACGTAAGGGTTGAAAATGAAAAAATAAAAATTTAATCGAGCGCGTCAGATTTTTTGAGGGGATGTCAAGTGAACCTAAAAAAAGCTCTCATATAATAATCTGACGATTTGGATATGACGCAAACGCGTGACCATTATTAGAATGTGCAAAAAAAATCGCCATTTTGAAATACTCAAGCGCGTCAGATTAAGATATATATGGTTCATCTTTATGCCCCAGACGTGATATCTCATAATCTGACGATTATCTGAAGGGATTTACTTAAACTGACACAAAATTTTTTCTTTTTTTTATTTTTTCAAATATTTGAGCTTAATTAAATAGAAAAGCACCGGAGTTAGCATCCAAATAAAAAAGTGTATATTTTTTTTTTATGTAAAATACTTATATTTATAAGAAAATGATTATATGAAAATTTAATTTTTACAGTAATTTTTATTAATTATCATCTTCTAGAATCATCTTCCTCTTCTTTTAATTCACAAAATTTACATTAAAATAAGCAAAAAGTTAGAAATACGATGTAAACAATATCACGCCACGAACGAGTCTGTGTCATCAGCTGTCATGGCGTCATGGCAACCGAAACCAGAGTGGGGACGGAATGAGAGAGAAATAGACAGAAAAAGAGAGAGAAATAGTGATGCGGAGAAGGAAATATAGGTATCACGTAGCTTAAACGCATTAAATCTTATCGATGAATTTTTATTACTTCGGCTTGTGACAATCGTCAGATTATATATTTTTCGTAATCCTTGAATGATTCCCTTCAAAATAAAAAAAAAATAGCCACGCTCGAGAATGTCAAAGTGACGTTTTTTTTACAACTTTGTAGCCTTCCCCCTTCTTTACGTCACTCTCAAATTGTCAGATTAGAGGTATGTACACATTTTAGCATGTAACTAGCTCACCTTACCTTAATCTGACGCGCTCGAGATTTTCAGATGATCAATTTTTTTTTACTAATCTGATCCTTCGTCCTTGCCGGGCGGCCATTTTTATAGGGCTCATACTTGGTCCAGGTACTTAACTGGGTACAAGGTATCCCCCTGTATATTAATCTGCCGCGCTTTAGTAAATCCCGAAATTCCCGCTTGGGCTCCCCTACTATAAGGACAGGAGACGGTGCAAATTAGATAATCAATTGCATACAATATTAAGACGTATAGAACACGGCGTACGTTTGTTTGCCTTAGTTAGTTTTTCATCCTCAGTTTTTATGTTCACAAAACTTTCAATGGTGCCCATGTTATGGGAGACTGGGGCTCGTTCTAACAAATTTTGAATTAAGCGTAATATTTTCTAAACTACTTTAGCAAGAAACATGGTTTTTTGGCACATGATGCAAAATTTTATGAGCTTTACGTAAAGTACAACAAAATGTATATAATAATTACCATATCTGAGAAAAAACGAGTTTTGGCAAACAAGTCACTTGTTAGATCTTACCCCCGGTTTGGGGTTGGTTTTAACACTGCAGGGGAAAGTTTTAACAGCGGGGGTAAGAAATAACATGTAGTTGGGAATGGGATTTTGGTTAAGATAAACAACAAAATAATAATATTTTTAAACTCACACGATTTGTATACATTATAATTATATGCAATCGGGTCTTGTTCGTGCATTTTTTAAAACAATTAATTTACGTAGCCGAAACGTCGAGGTAAATTAATTGTTTTAAAAAATGCACGAACAAGACCCGATTGCATATAATTATAACAAAATAATATTCAATGTTTATTAGAAACACAAATAAAATTAAATGCGGTTCCTTACCGTTCATAAAATAAACAGAAAACAAAAATTATATTAGTTAAACTGACTCACTCAATCAGCATTACTCAAATCAAAGAACAAAAAATAATTTTTGATCATCAAATGATCATTAACAATCCAAATAAAATTAATTTCGGCTCCTGGCCGTTTAAACATGTGTAATAAACTTAAAACTTACTAAATCTATCTTTATCAAATAAAAGAACAAAACATTACTCCTCTAATAAATCAACATACAACTTTGGTTATAAAAATGAAACTTTCTAGTCAGTCTTACTCAACCTACTTTAGTCAGTCTTCAAACCAGTGATAAAAATTAGTTATCGTAGTCAGAATCTGAGTTGCAGTTAGTACAAACATAAGCAACTGCATCGCCTTTTATGCAGGTTATATGCGACCATCCTTTACAGGATATACATTCGACCCAGTCCACACCACATATATCTTCAGAATATGATGAGCCACAGCCTAAGCAAATGGTCTCATCCTCATCATCGTCGTCTTCTGAACTCTCTTGTAATACTTTCTTTTTCACTCTATCCTTAGGCTGTTTACTGGACTTCTTTTCTTTTTTTTCCACTTTACGTTTCTTAACTCTTTGTTTTTCCTTATTGACTTTTACATTCGCAGTAGATTTCTTTTTGTTATTCTTAGCTTCTTCTTCTAAAGCAGTCTTTTCCGGAGTGTCGGTTAAGATTGCGCACTTTCGCTTGCGAGCTCGATTAGACTTAGAGCGAGGGGCCGCTTTTGGCAATGGCCGTACAGCTTCGGGACTAAAGAATGTTGATAAATCTGCAGTTGATGTACCAGGAACTGGACTCCTTGACATTTCCTCAATAACTGCACCCACGCTGATATCAAGATTAGGCATGCTTCTTTCGATTTCAGGTATCAAGGACGCTTCCAGACCTAATGTTAGGCTAAGATTCTCTGGTGTTAATTCGTTTTGTTCCTCAGTTTGCAGCAATGTAGGCGATGGGTTACCTAAAATGTCTTCCTCATTTTGCTGAATCGGGGGAATCGTGACAATAGACTCAACGGGCGCTGCATTAGTGTTGTCATTCGGCTGGGATAGAGGCATTGGCCGATATGTTACGAAAGACGGAGCAAAGTCGTCATCCCCAAAAACAAACTCATTGCATGGCCAGATACCAGCTTTTCTAAACGAGTGAGCAATGTTGTTCGGGGTGAAAGCCAATGGAAATGCTTCTTTTACAATTCCAGGCACGTCATAAATGGTCATCGTCTTTCCAGGATTATTAATCATCCAATTAGTTTGTAGTCTGGCAACGTAATTCTTCAGGGGTCCATAAACTCCGACATCTAATGGCTGCAGCTTGTGCGAACAGTGTGGAGGATATGAAAGTAGGATCACATTATTTTCCTTCGCTTTATTTATCACCGCCACATTTACATGCGAGTGATGATTGTCCAAAAAAAGTAGTACCGGATCATCTTTAGTGGGTTTCACGTGTTTTATGAAATGATCCAAAAATATCAAAAATTCTCTCTCAGACATCCAGCCTGAACTGTTACCGGCGCCAATAGCTTCAGGCGGGCCATTTTTAATGAAAATGTCATTATATCGGATTCGTGGAAACACAAACATGCAAGGAATGTGGTTACCTAATGCATTTGCCGCTGCTGCCACAGTTACCAAGACGCCCCTTTCGGCAGATGTGACTGCTCCAACTTGTTTTGAACCGCGCTGTGCGACGATCTTCTTTGGTTTCTGTACTGTTGTGACTCCCGTTTCGTCAACGTTCCAAATCCTACTTGCACTTAGATTGTACCTCTGAAGAATTTCCTTGTATTTTGTGAAAAACTCTTCCACATTTGTTCGGTTAAACGATGTAGCTCGACTTAAACTGGTTGCTTCCGGGCTTCGCAGTGCCAAATTTGGGTTCCTCTTCAAAAATGCTGTAAACCAGTCATTACCAGCGGACTTATTTCTTGTCCAACTTTCAGGAATGTTGGAAATCTTGTGATAAACGGCAATTTCATACGCCAGTTTTTTGACTTCACTAGGTAGCAAGCCAAAATATATTACAGCACATTGTACAAGATATTCTGCTAACTTCATTTCTTGTTGTGTATTAAACACTTGTCTATTTTTTTTTATATCCCAGTTCAACCGATATGCCTTCTTTATTCTTTTTCATAAATGTATGAAGTGTTACATGGCATATTTCGAAACTTCTAGCTGCTTCCCTCAGACTCTTTTTATTTTCCAATACTTCCTTAGCTGCTAGTTCATAGACCTCTTCCGATGTACTTCCACGCGTGGTTTTCCTTTTATAATTTCTCATCCTAAAAAAAACAATAGAAGTTTTATAGGTCAATCCATATCGCACACAATATTAAATAAATAAATAAATAGTGGACAACATCACATACATTGCTCCGATCCCTTAGTAAGTAGGTAGTGTTATGGAAATCAGAAACAACGAAGATACCACAACACCCAAACCCGAGACAATGTAGAAAACTTATTTTTCTATCGCCCTTTAACATTTTGCGAAATGGGATCGCAGTTGGGATCAAAATTGCAACCTCGTCGTATAGAAACAGTAAGAAAAATATTACTTACGTTTAAATTTTTTCAACTGTTAAAACCTGCCCCGTGTGCGAGGCAAATATTAACGCGTTAGAACCTACCCCGTTCATTTTGTTAAAACCAACCCCACGGCCCCATTTTGTACAAAGTTACTGTTATTTTTTACCGGTTATGTTCTCGATTATAACTTTAACATTAATGAAAAATACAATAAATACGGATTTATGCAATACCAAAACCAATTTTCTACGATACATATTTAAAGAGTAATGCAAAAAAATAAACACGTAAAAAAGTTCATTTACCTGTAAAATTAGAGTCGTCTGACACAACCTGCTCCCGTGACGCTGGGTCGGCAACTGACAGGTCGAGACACGTTCGCGCGTATTCGTAGGCACAAAGTGCGTTGGAATTAGCGTGGTAAGTCGAATAGGTTCTATGTAATTACGCTGTTAGTATTTACCCCTGTTAAAACCAGCCCCAGGGTCCCCTATGTATATGTATGTCATGGACCGAGTGATTAATGAAGCGTTATAAAAAAGGCCCGCGCAATGGGAATAATGACGAATATGTGATGGAAAATTTTGAAAATTTACCGGGCTTTATTTATAAGTGAATTCATTGCTTTTATATCTGACACAGACTTTTATATATTATTTCAATAATCTCAGCACACTTCTTATATGATCATTTGTATTCCGTCTGTCTATCAAGACTCTTTTTATCGCGAGCGTAGATATCGAGTAAAATTAAAACCATTTACATAGGTCTACAATCCATTGGAGTTGTGGACAATTGAACCTTCTTAACTATCATGAATAAAAAAATTAATATGTTTTCACACGGGACTCAAAATTGACAGAGTTACTTCTCATTGAACTATGGAATACATTTGTAATTTTTTTTTATGTTTTTTCATATGGAGATCAAATATTAAAAAAAAAAAAATCTATCCCATAATATTTGTTAAGAACCCTCGATGGATGGATGAAGATATGAAGAACGTGATAGATTAGAAATTTAAGATGATCACGAAACGTACCATCTTAAATTTCGAAGTGACAGTTTTCAGACCACAGTAATCAAGTGTCTGTAAACCACATCGTGTGTATTTTATCGGACTTCCTGAGCAACACTATGACCAAGTGTTAATAATGTGATAAATATGTATGTGTAAATAGTAATTATTTATTTTACTCTAAGTATACCTACCCATAACATTTATAGAGGTGCGAATGTCTTTATAGCGTATTGGTCTTGTCTCTAGTTACCAGTACCCACCACGAGTGCGACTTCAAAGAACCGCCTGCCAAGACATGCAATAGATGCAAGCTAACCAAACTCAGGTAAACGTTCACCACACTGCATTAGTGACCTTCTCTGCTCTGCTCTATATTACTGCCACTTCATTATGTTATAAAACACACAACAATCGTTCAATAATATTAAATTTAGAAGAATTATAGTGTATAATTTAATTTTCCAGCACTTGTCTGTTACGTTGGTGTATACCATCATGATACCTATGTAAATACGCCGCTTTCGGTGCCATTGACTGTTTGCTTTTTGTTTACATATGCATTGAAATTATGTATTTCAAACGTACGACTAAGCCAATTAAGTTACCTATTATAGTATTTTTGTTTTCTACATATTTTTCATAGTTACTCTATGTAGTCACGTGTACTCATATCGCTGTTGCGCTCGCACAGAGATGCAACTAGCCAACTTTGTCATAGTAAAGAGAGTTTTTCCTGGTCGGCGACCGCGCTACACTTGATATTGTGTCGAGTGCTAACTCGTCCAGAGTGGCACGGCTCGTGTACGGTGTACCGCTATAGTGACATGTTACAGGTTAGAACACAGCAAGGCTCAGGTCGCTCAGGCCATGAGGGGCTTGCAGGAATTAGACGAGAAACTGGAGCACATCAACAAGAAAAATAATCGTTTACATAGTATTTTACGCGTTCTTCTAAAACCCAGGGTATGTGTTGAAATACAATATTTGTACGGTACAATACAAATTATATTCATATCTTTATTCGTGCTATATATACACTGATACAATAATGTAATTGGTCACCGTTACGCATTAAAATATGATAGGTCGCATAAACTTGTAATAAAATATTTCTGGTTGTATATTACGCCAGTACTGTCAAAGCTACTTGTCGCGGGTTTTGATCAGAAGCCTCAATATATCTATAACGATGGGATCATGACCTACCTACAAGGTGACAAAAAGTTGTCGAACAAAATGGTACCTAAATACTTTATTTAATGTAAATAAACTTTATTAAAAAATGTTTAGAATTTTCATATAAAATGCGAAGAAACCTTTTTCCCCGATGTATTAGGTATAACTTATAATGGGCATAATCAGGGGAAAGTGTAGAATTTCTTGTCGGTCCTTCTCGGTACTCAAGAACCGACGGCGTAGAGTTTAGACTCACAACATCCTAGACTGAACGAACGTTTTTCATTTGATCTGAAAGTGGTCATAGGTAGATTAATATTCCATCCCCTGTGTATAACATTCGTATAGCGCACGTTGGAGCACGTGAACAACGAGTTCCTGACCCCGCCCCGACTGTCCACGTGCACGTCGCCGCTACAAGAGGACGCCAACAAGAAGGCGTTACTAGCGCAGGTAACTCGCCTACAGACACTAAACGCAGCTGACTACGTGTTACATAATTAACGCAACTCCTGAAACTGGTTTGTTTATATCAGATACTGATTCGATTTCAACAACTTCCGATTTAGGTTTTTTTTTTTTGCTAAATTTAATTGGACTCGAGTAAATCATGGTCACCCCGTAACAATTACAGCCGTCACTTTTTAAAATGCACTATATTCTCAGCTTGTAATAAAATACAACATAGCTAAGAATCATAATTACTTACTAAACTTAAAAAACACTGAATCTGAATACGCAGTACCTACGTATGTACATATTTTTGTAGTTGTACAATCGTGGTCAAGCGTGCCTATCCACCTTAAGGTCGTGTTTCCCGTGCGCTCACTTTGTATAGTTTGTACGGGGCGGAGTTTGACTTTTTTTTATTTGGCATTCATGAATGGGCAACGATAGTTGGATGTGATGAATGAATAGTGCATATAATTTAACTTAGTTTTATATTTGTTTAGGATCTAGACAATGGACGATTCATTATTATGTGTTATTTAGTCCTCGTATAAGTTTAAAGCCAAAACCAGTTCCTGTGATAAGCGCGTTCAACCAAACAAACAAGAAATATCTTAAGCGTCTGAATATTATCAGTATAGATTGATTATAATAAACATATATAAAACACTATTTTTAATTTACAATAATAATAGAGAAAGAAAGAAAAATATTTAATAATAGTAATTATAGTTAGCAAAACTATCAATTATAATATGGAAAGTTGTAGCTTCTATACAATAAAATTACAGATTATTGATTTTTATAATATACTGCAATATTAATTGTGTCTCATTCGTAAGTAAAAAATGACAATTTAAAAATAAGACATTATGTGTAAGTTAATCTACCACTTTTACCATCGTACAAACAATACAAGTTCTTGAGCTACAGTTATAAAGTTCAATTTTCTTCATTCTGTTTCTGCATTGTTGCCAAGCCGCCACAAGTATATTTGTAATGGCTTGACAACAATGCAATTGCTTAACATCTAATATTTTGTATCTTTAAGTATTTTGTCGGATAGTTCTGTAAGAAACTATTTGTTAAGTTTCTTTCGTTTAATCCAGTTTAACTACTATCTTTACTACAACTAACCTAAATACTTTAAATTTACACAATCATAGTTGTATTAAAAAGTAGAAATGCCATTCATTCTGAAATAAGATTAATCTGCTTTTTCATTTTTAATAATTGAAATAATATAGGTAATGCAATATTATTACTCCAAATATTTTACTGAAAAAAAGTATTACATGCATATAATAATTTAAATAAATTTATTACATGATCGAAATTTAGAGTAAAAGTATTTCTTTAAGCTGTTTCGATGGATTGTCTGAACATTGATGAAATACCATCACTAGTAGCGAAAGTATAAGTACTTAAGAAATTCGATAGACTCGTCTAGGACAAAAGGAAGGTCTAGGACAGCTCAAACTATTAAAAATTAATTTAATATTTTAATGCGGCACCATTGGCTTCTATTACTGCGTCCAGTCCCGATCGCATCGAGAGTACCAAGTTTTGACAAAGGTCAGAACCCCGTAGCGACTCCCAAACTGTTTCACAATCAGTGATGAGTGCCTCCCTCGTCCTCTCGTTTCTATTGTCCCACCTTTGGACCATTACTTCCCACATATTTTCGATGGGGTTAAGGTCCGGGGAACGGGAGGGCCATCGCACGGTTCGAATATCTGGCTGTGCCTCTAGCCAGTTTTGAACCACGCGAACGGTGTGGATTGGGCAATTGTCATGTAGAAACATTAGCTCTGGAACATCCGATTCCGAGTAGACTACCCGAGTGGTGGGAATTAATGTCTCCTGTAGAAGTTCCAGATATGACTGCCCGCTAGCCCTCCCAGAAATATGGACAAGTTCCCTCGGACCAGCGGCACTCATCCATCCCCACATATTAGTACAAATCCGCCCAGATTCATTATTAGAGTTAACGTTACGGGGCTCGTACCATGTATTATCTACACGCCATAAATGCTGATGGCCTAACTGGCAAGACTTAAAACATTTTTCATCGGCAAAATAGCGTGTGAAAAATCAAAGTCTCGGTACTCTCGTGCAAATCGGACTCTATCAATATTGTTTTGTTCGTTCATTTTTTTTTCTGTGATGAATTCCTGCTCTGTGGAGGGTTCTCCGTATCGTACGGACGGAGCAGTCAAACTCTTCAGCGAATGTTCGCGTTGGAGTAAAAGGCGCAGTCGCATAAACATTAACCATTCGCTGAGACTGCTCCGCCGATATTAAATAGGAATGTTCGGGTTGTCTTGATCGGGCGTCCACGTGTCCTTCTTCAAAACGATTGACCCAGAGGCGCACAGTAGGTCGCTGCAACAAAATAATTTATTAAAATAAAACTTCAATCTATAATATTTTACTTTTGAACGTATTTAAAGGCGTTATTTATGTAGACGTTATATACTTATAAAAAAGTTCACAGACAATCATAACTAAATGAAATGAACATTGCACATAAAAACCCATTTTATCCGGCAAAAGTAGTTTTATTTAGTTTCACATTATGTTAGTAAATCTTTTTTGCTGTCGCTGAAACAATGTTATCCAATTAATTATGTATCAGTCAATAAGTAAAGCTTGTTACTACTACTTTACTTTACTATTCTATTAGATGCCTCTTCTGCTATAAGAACCTAATAAAAAAAAAAAACAAAAATAAAACAATCACACTATTTATATATTTTTACATTAACTTTAATTCGTTATTTTAATAAATTTATTTTATTGCTTAATTATCAAGCGCATCTGAAAATAACGCAAATGCAGGGCCTAATATATTAAAATATTGAAAGATCAATTTATCAATTAGATTTTAAAGATCAATTAATTTCACAGTAAAATACAAAAATAAAAATATTATAATGAATTCTTAATATTCAAACCAAATATTTAAAATACCTAAAAAATTATATTAATGAACGTAATAAATTGCATTTGATCTTTTTTCATCAACTTATTTGGTAGGTGATTCTTATAATTAATTATCACCAAAAATGGTTTAAAATCAACTGAGTTAACATATTATTTTGTTTGAAAGAACTATCGTTCCAGTTCAACAAATTCATACATTTTTTAAAAATAAAATGTTACTTTTATTTTTACGATGTTGCCAAGTTTCTATAGCCAGTGTCAGAACAGTAATAACAAAATTCGACCTTACGACTGATATCCATGAACTAATATTGTTTGTATGACAGTAAAGGGGATAGCTAACAAGAAGCGCGCCTTTGATTTTCGCCTCGTCTTTGTCGGCAACCACAAGAGTTTTTACGTATGAATTTTTTTTTCACACGGCACGGCGCCATCTTTCTAGAAACAAAGCGGTTTGGCAACATCTTGAATTTTGAGTGAACTTTATATTTTTTTACAATTTTATTATTGATTCTTTTTGTGAAATAGGAATCTTTGATCACATGACACTAAGGAATTACTTAAAAACAAAACGAAATGAAAATGAGAAATGAGTAGTGTAAAGAATGATATTAGAGGTAGTTATAAGTTATAACAGTATTGGCATAATAATCGTAAGCTAATAGAAATATTTAATTATCGAGGAACTCTTCAAACTACTTACCTACTCTTTATGAGAGAGATGTAGAGGAAAAACGTTATTCCATTAATTTCTAAGGAAAGTAAAAAATCCATTTGATCTGATATAATGTTATAATCCCTACTAAAATTATAAATGCAAAAGTAACTCTGTCTGTTTGTTATGCTTTCACGTCTAAACCACCGAACTTATTTTCATGAAATTTGGTACAGAGTTAACTTTGAGAAAGTAGGCTACTTTTTATCACGAAAAAAGGGATTCCTGGAGACCACGCGGGCTAAGTCGCTGGTGGAAAGCTAGTACAATTATAAATTGTAAACAATAATAATTTAAATATTTAATTTGCAATGACAGTTTGTATATCTAAATAAGCAGTAAGTATGTTACACTTACCGTCAATCCCAGCTCTCTGGATATTTCGCTAATATTTATTCCATCTTCACATAATGCGACGATACGACTCCTCTCTTGTACCTATAGAGAGGTTCCTCGAAGACATGGTCCAAATTCAAGCCAAGGTCACGTTAAGCAAATCAAAAGTCCAGTTTCTAGCACGGTGGTCAGGTATCAGTCCAATGAGAATGCGGAGGTTAAAAGAAAATCCAGAGTGAGCACGTCAACAATTAGCAATATGCAAAGAGCGACTAAACTAAAAACAACACTGTTATTGCATTTGTTGCATACGTAGAGCCATGCTGATTGGTCATAGTAAAATACTACGACCAATGAAGATGCGCCCGTAACTCCGCCCCCTAAAATTGCATCAAGTGTGTGCCAAGCGAACGAGATTTTGAAGTGGATAGGCACGCGAGACCGCCACTGTACATAAAATTCGTTTTTTATTATAAATTCAGGATGTGCGTTATTTCTGCAACACGCTGTATAAATAAAATTTATCACACAAATGATAGATTTAATTCTGTTAAGATCATAATGGATTGTTGTATTTGTATTATTATGTTTCACATAGATGAAACTGCTCCTTACGAAGATCTTGTTGGGTGGCGAAGAGTCCCCGGTAGAGGGCGCCTCTACCGGCGCCTAATTGAACCCCGCGTCTCCACGACGATACATCGTGGTAAGTCATTATATAATGTAACTAGCTGTTATGCCGCGACTTTGCCCGCATTAAGCATTAAAAAAAATCGATCCAGTGGCTTCTGAGCAAAGAAACAATCGAAACTTTGCGCCGCGGCCCGCCCGTCGGTCACGGGATGGGTGACCAAAAAATTATTATCTCGAGCTACTCCGTGCTTCGGAAGGCACGTTAAGCCGTTGGTCCCGGCTGCATTTGCAGTCGTTACTACCCTCCAATCCGCATTGGGCCAGCGTGGAGGGTCATGGCCCATCCTCCTTAACCATCCATAAGGAAGGCCTGAGCCCCTGCAATAGGGACGTAAAAAGGCTGATGATGATAATTCAAGGACTTTCATTGTATATTAATTTCATTATATATAATCCATTACGTACTTTAAATAGATAAATAAGTCAAATGTTGCACAAATGTCAATTAACGTTTCAAATTTGAACATTTGTATCGGAAATATCGCTTTAAGCTAATGACAATTTTGATAGACGTTTGTGCAATTGGCCAAAATGGTTATTGAAACACAACAATGGAGAACGTACGAAGGTGACAATAGCAGAAAGCGTGTGGTTGTAGTTTACTGAATTAAAGTTAGATTAGATTTAAAAAAATCGATATTAGACAAAGCTATTTTGAGATTCAATTATACGTTTATATGGCTATGGCTAGACACTGTGGTTGAGTTTCGGGTCACGTGATACACGGACAAAACTCTAATTCAAAATCATAATATATGTGTTTATTTAAATGTTAATGTTAGTTTGTAAATGTTAGCAAACATTGAGAAGATCTCTTGTATTTAGTACGGTATTGTGTGGACGGCGTTGTACGTAGAGTAACTAGTTCTCACTTGTATATGTTCTTGTCACAGGCGACGTGGTGAGAGCGAGACGGCAGCATTACACCCGTCGCCGTCACCGGCAGAGGTCGTACTTGCATAGAAAACAACAATATTTTTATGAAGCAATCCGCGTTGTATGAATAATGGGTATCGCAGAGCTTACGCTGTTTAATTCATTTAAACAGGATATATATTTTACTTGGGCGACTACCCTGTATATATTAAAACTTTGAATTTAAGTGTTTTTTATGTCTCTAGGATGGTTTTTCGCAAAAAGTATTTCACAAAAAAAACATTATCACACAATTTTGCAGAAGGTCATTCACAAAGTTACGTTGTCTGTATATAAATAAGTAGAACTGATGCTAACAACTAAGCAACCCTGCTTAAAAGTTAAAAGATCGTGGGCATACGAGACGGCGGGACCGAACTTTCAAATTAAAATAGAATGCATTTAGATTACATGCTGTGTTTGTACTATTTGTATAGCACAAGATACATTTGTTAGGCAGAAGTTAGTCTTCAGAGGCACTCTGACGACAAAGTGGCATGATCGGGAGGAACCCGTCTTGGGTGCAGGTAAATCATACGTGAAATATTTCTACTTCATATGTCTGTACTATTGTACCAAATTGTAAGGGACAAATTAAAGTTATGTGATTTTATCTTCATGATATTAAGTATCAAGATTTCGTGACTAACGGTCAGTTGCACAAACGTCCATTAAGGTTTAATGACTCCTATAAGCGCTAATGAATCTCAAATTTATATGGATAATGTCGCTTTAGACTAATTACTATTTTAATGGACGTTTGTGCAAATGACAGTAAAATCAATAATAAAAAAGGCTTTGAGAGATATTTTACGTAATTTATTTAACCACCATGATCAATAGACAGAAGTTAAATAAGGTCCTTTTTATGGTATACTTTGTGATAAAATATCAATAATCATGTTACTCTTAAGACTGACGGCTAATTTGCTACATTTCCACTTAAATACCTACTGCTATACTTAACTGTTATCATTTAAGCTATCTATTAAACAAATTTATGAGTATTTGACGAACTTAAATGATTTAATAACTATTACAATAAAAGTGTGCATCTTAAAGAACCCAAAGAAGCAGGGTTGGATAGTTTCGGCACGATCCTCATGTCACTATAACTCTACCAAATTTAAAACGTTGCCTCACCCTTCAAACGTTTGGGCAGAACAGTTTTTTAATTTTGTCAGACTATATTGTATTCATAATTGTTAAAATACGTAATCTGGGATTGTCATCCGTTGTGAATGCTACTGCCTTTCTAGTTGTTTCGCCGTTTTCCGTGATTAAGTTGTTATTGTTTTATTTTTATTTTGTTGTAGTGTTGTATATGTTGTTAACTTTTGTTAAATATTGACGACGCCGGTGCAGGTCCGAGTGGCTTACAACAATTAAGCTTTAATCCCCATACCGACCTTTCTTCAACCTTTGGACAGTTCAGAAGTTTATCTAATGTCTTCATTAATAGTCTAATGTCTGAATAGTCGGAATAAAAGTAATAATAACAAATTTCATTTTGTTTACACTTTCTTTCCTGGGCATGGATATAATAAAATTCTATTCTAATTATATGCACTTACAATTAAATTTATCAAAACAACAGATAGATAGTTTTAGTTCCATGTTGACTTGAGAGTGAAAGATGAATTAAAAAAATGCTGGCCTCATCTCAACTCCGAGGTATCGTAAAAAATGGAAAATTGCCCAGCTCTTTCAGACAGACGTTCAAAGTTTCAACAAAACTATAATATATTTTTTTAATTCATCTTTAAAATAAAATGTTCTGCGCTGCTGCTTTTATGACCCTCTTTTTTCTAATGTTATAACGAATGGAGTATAGCTGTGGCGCTGACGGACTGACATCAGCCCAGCAGCCCCATAAAAACTTGTTTATGTATAATTATGTATATATGTATTAGTACATATATGTATTGCAAATATTCCAGTAAAATATGACAAACTTACATCAGAGTTACTTTTTCTCTCGGTCCTATCACTCTTGACGTCAAAGTGGCAGGACCAGTGAACTATTGCCGTCCTGCTTCAGCCTTCAGAGGTATAAATATCTTGTTTTATGGTAGTAACGATACGTAGTAATGCAGCCGCTGCATCAACAAAGCTTGTCAGTTCATATTCATTGATAAAGTACGGTCCTCTCATACGCCGCCCCCCCCCCCACACACACACAAACACACATACAGAGACTGTCGTTGATTCACCCATAGAAATAAAGATGACAAAATTAACCCTATTATTTAGTTGTTAGTAAGTACGCAAGTTCATATGACACGAATGATTGAATTATAATTGTGCACACAACGACGCGTCGTGTTGCTACGTAATCAATTTTGTGCTTAATCAACAAATAATTAAAGCTCAAACTCAAAATTAAGTGGTAACATGACGTGGGATGCATATTAAAATGGCGGTGTAATAATATTGATAATAAAATACAAATTAAATATATGTATGAATGCGTGTTTATTGTAAAATATTATTTTGATGGCGAGTTTTTAGATGTTTTTGACGAAATAATTTTTATGTATTAAAATCTATGATATGCGTTAGTGCGACTTTAATGCCCCCTGGCGTGTTGTTATGTCATTTAATAAAGATGCCTACGCGCATTCCCACTAGTTCACTTAATTAGTTCAACCCGTTGAAATAATGAGACTTTTACTCCCCGTAATTCAATTATGTACTAATTCTTTAACGGTAGAACTATGTACTGGGATTCGTGTTGTTTGTTACCTTTGAACGTTTGTGTTTGTGCAATAGATTTTTAAATAATATAAAACAAAAAATAAAATACAGGAAACAAGAAAACGATAATCCGAGTATGTTTTAATTTAAAATTTTAGATTCGTTTAATTCGAGTAACATGTTAAAGTGTCAGCATAACTGGATATTTTTTTCAAAGGTGCAACAACGCAGATTTACTACTGGGGACAAGGAGCCCCGGCACATAGTTCTACCTTTAAAAAAATAGTACATAGATGAACTAAAGTCTCATTGGTTCAACCGTTGAACTAATCAGCGGAACTAGTCGGAATGAACCTTTAATTATCCAAAATCACCTTATTAAATGAGATAAAATCTATATTTTGACAATTATACTAAAACAGATAAATTCCGAAAATATTGCATGAGATTTGTAATTAACTTCTTATTTGTATTTTGCTGATCGGAATTTTCTGTTTTAATAATTACTGTTGTGTATTTTGTAAAACTTATTCATTATATTTGATTTGATAAAATAATGTAATTTTAAATAAACATATTAATTAATAACAGCCATAAGTGTATTTATTATAATTACAAAATTAGGTGTGCGTGTATCCTGCTAATTTTACCAAAGCGAATGTTTTATACTATTGATCTATTATTCGCTGAATCTGTTTCAGACTATTAGTAATTGGGCCAAAATACTTTTATATGCCTAAAAACCTGTCCCTTTGAACTAATGTTGAATTTTACGGTAAAACACTACAAAAGTGTAAAATAAGTATGCTAATTTCAAAATATTACATTATTGTTTAATACAGAACACAAGATTTGACCAGTAAAAATACATCATTATAACAAAAAATATAGTAACAATGTTGTCATTCTTAGTAACGCATTTGTTCTTCATACAAAATACAGTTGTCCTTGAGCACATGTCTCAAGCTTCTCTGGATTTTTTTCCACAATATTTCCTAGGTGGCGATTCATAATGAATTCCGCTTTAAAAATTTAAGCCCTAAACCTTATTTATAATGCCAATAAATATTTTTTACATCAAAAAATTATTGGAGTAAAAAATTATTTTGACTGTGTCCCTAACAAATACTAAAATCGTAACTACCTTGCGTTGCTATATGAAAATAAACCTTTAAGTGAGTGTATTACCCTTTTTTGCACCTTATTCGGCTTTACATATTGTAACTCGTATAACGAACGATGGCAACCGCGGGGGAAGAGGACGCTCGTCAGATCAGTCGCGTCGGAATCGCCGGGAGAGGTGCGTGTATTTATTGCGTGGCCGCTGAGTTACCACTGTCGAAAGGATACGTATTGACAATATTTACATAATATTTGTTTTATATGTAGTTTGTCATGTATTGGATCTGTCAGTGTTAGAATATTTGCACTTTGTTATTTCATTTAGTGATTATATACAACATAGTCAAATATTTACAACTGCGATACTGCTACACTGCGTTACTTGAAAATGTAACGCAGTTGTTGCATTGGTAACGCAGTTGTGAATATTTGACTATGTTGTAAATAATCACTAAATGAAATACCAAAGTGCAGATATTCTAACACTGACAGTACAAAGATATGACTAAATACATATAAAAATAAATAATATATTTGTCAATGTTGGTGATACGTTATTTAAGCCTTAAATTTTATAAATGGTTTTTTTTATCTTAGAGAAAAGATTCTGCGCTAAATGGCGTTAACAAACGCAGAAAAACAACGTCGCTATAGGCTTAAATTAAAACTAGACCCGGTGAGAAATGCTGAAGCTAAGAAAAAACACCTAGAAAGGTACCATGCAAATAAAAAACTTGTCAAAGATATGACAGAGCGAGAACATAGGAGTGCTAAGCGTAAATGGAAAACTGCAAATAAGAAACGTCGAGAACGACAAAAAACTGCTCAACAAATTATGGACATTACACCGACGTCGAGCCCGCGGTCAGGAACTCCAGTTTTACCGAGGTCTAGAGGCCGAAAACAAATACGAAGAGATAGATCTGCAGTGTACAGAAATAATTTGAAATTGCAGGAAGAAATAGAAAAGTTGAAAAGAATGTGTAGTAAATATAAAAAGAGATACCAAAGAGCTAAAACGTCAATCAAACACGCGGAACAAGTAAATAAGCTTAACCAAAATAAGTATTCAACATTATCCAATGCCATCAAAGACCATTACAGAAGTTTGAAGTCAATCAAAGCGAAACAATCATTAAAACAAATTTTTCAAGGAGAAGGCATATCTAACTCTAAAATAAAAATTGCTATTGTACGCGAGACGTTGGGAATTGATCTGATGAAAGTGATGAAACGACAGCAGAATACCTCAAAGAAAAATCTGGTTAACAGCATTAGAAGCTTTTTTGTTCGTGACGATGTTTCTAGAGCTACGGCTGGAAAACGGGAAACTGTAAGTTGTAATAAAATTAAAATACAGAAGCGATATTTACTAGACACAATGAAAAACCTATTTAATTCTTTTAAAAAAGAAAATACAGAATTGAGATGTTCTTATTCGTATTTCATTAAAAACAGGCCATTTTATATAAAGCCACCTCTCTACAAAACCAGAGTTATCGCTCACCAAAACACTGAAGGAGTTAAGCAAGGTCCGTTTGTATTTAGTGACGGACAGTGACATACAAAACATTGAAAAAGCTCTACCTAAAAACCTTGTACCACTTCAAGGTACGATGCTAGTACATCAAGTTTTTACTGACATTCCCGGTGAACTTCAATATAGAGATCTCAGTTGCTTTTGCCAAAGAGGTTTTTGCTCATGCATGAGCCCAAAAACTTATCACCCTGTTCCTACTCTCGTTATTGACACACTTACAGAAGATATTCTCTTGGATGGATTGGATGAGGAAATAGTTCTCGATGAAATTTCATATATAATTACCGTACCTAGAAGAACATTTTACAATACGGTTTATTCCACACCTTCCAGCTCTGATGACGAGTTTTTAGCCAGCTATAGCCAACCATCAGTTTCAAATATAAAAGAAAGGCAATTAATTGAAAAGGAAAATATTCATTCTACAAAGATATCAGACGGTGTCCATGTCTTAGTAAAAGTGTGTTCTGTTAAAGACAAACATTACACTTATCTAGGTGTTGCTAAAAGTGAAGTAGATGAAGAAGGAGACGTCAAAATTATGTTTTACAAGACAGTAGACAAAACTGGTAAAAGGTTCAAAGCAGTAGATACTGATATTTCTTACGAACCTTACGATAACATCTTAGAAATTGTTCCTAATCTTAAAATTGTCATAAAATGTAAAAGGATATACATTGATTATAATAAGCCATTAAACGTCTTTGAAAAGTAGGACTGATTTGAAAGTGTTCCATTAGTTATTAAGGTTGATTATGTGATTTTTATTTTTTGAGTTTTTAAATTTATTTCATTGAAGATACTTTATTTTATATCGAATCATAGGAAGTTATATTTTGTTATGTATTTATCGTAATACTAGATCTCTATAGAAAGTACAAATATTGTATGTACAAGAATTGTATGTAAGAAAATACTACCATGTTACTGGGCTTACTACTGCGTTACTTTTGTGTCCCTCAGATTTTTTATAGTATTTTCAATATAACTATGATTCTTATTATTTAACGTGCTTTAATTTCATACGTACGTATTACTCATCAAAATTGAAAGATTATGTTGTAAGTTGGTATTAATTTTAAGTTTTTATTTGTGATAAATAGAAAAGTTTATGTTATAAAATTAAAGGGTTTAGCCGGATACGTATGACGAGTCGGCCCCCAAATGGGAATCGATATTGAAACTTATGTGTTAATATCGACTTGATGTTCAAACACGATTTATGTACTTTTCGCGACCGACTTCCGCTTTGACCTTGAGATAGAGAGCAAAATATCCGTATGCTTGACTATTACTGAATGTGATATATCTCTGGAGCTAATTAAGATAAAGAAGTGAAACTAACGCGAGGTGTTAGGTTACATTACAGAGTATATCACATATATTTTTTTATAATTTTTAGAATAAAAAATTACATTAAAAAAATAAAAAATAAAAAAAATCATGTTTTTTTTCTGAGTTCTCTGTGACTTACAATCACGAAATTAATATATGTTATGCTCCTTTGTGTGCTCTATTACCCATAAAAATTGCGTGAAAAAAAAGTTGGTGCAACACAACGAAAAAAAAATATATGTGATTTCTGTCTTATGGTATACCCCTGTATTATAAGGTTTTCACATTACATCATTGTTTTTTTTTCGAAATTTCACATCAGCTTGTTTTAAAACATAAGTAACTAGTCTTAAGAGATGGGATAATAGTTAAAAAAGAAATGAAAAAAAAAAACAGCCAGTGTTCAATACTTATTATTATTACTTTTTCGTGTCTATCAAAATACGAGAAACAAAATATTAATCATCGTCACTGTTGTAATTAATTACAATCGGAACACTTTGAGTCGCAAATAACTTAGTTAGGACCTCAGCAGGACGTACGATTTTGGACAAATATCATCCATATGATAGATAATAAATAATAGCTGCTACAAGAGAACAGCATCCCACTGTACGTTCGCCATTGGGGCAATCACAGCAATAACGAAGAATACTATTGTAGTCATTACCTTCGGAAATATAGTGAATGTAAATTCGATAGACTTTTCTATTTATATGTCTTGATTTTACTTCTGCTTTGATGATATTAGGTGCTGATTTCACATATTGTACTGAGAGATTATTTTGATCGTCCATTATTTCGGCCAAGTTAAATGCTGCACATTTAGAAGTAGAAGCTTTTTTGTTAATATATGGGATAAGTCGACACTTCTTACAAAAAATATCATTAACTATTACGATTTTATTCAAACAGTCACTAAACACTTTAGCTTCTTCTTCATTCTTTATAATTTTTTAATAACCAGGAATCTTACACAGGTACTTGTTACAATTTTTACACTTTGTCGACATTATTACTTAATAATGATTTGGTTCGATAGTTAATAATTTCAAAATGCTGATACAAAAAACCTATGACAGAATTTGAGTCCCAAACTGCCTTCTTGTGTAATACAAATGACTGCTACTTTAGCTAAACAAACGATGCAGTAAACAGCTCGATAACAAGTTCGAACTTGTTTGTTTATACACTCACACTACAAGGCGCGAATCACATATAATTTTTTTTCGTTGTGTTGCACCAACTTTTTTTTCACGCAATTTTTGTGGGTGATAGAGCACACAAAGGAGCATAACATATATTAATTTCGTGATTGTAAGTCACAGAGAACTCAGAAAAAAAACATGTTTTTTTTTATTTTTATTTTTTTTAATGTAATTTTTTATTCTAAAAATTATAAAAAAATATATGTGATATACTCTGTAATGTAACCTAACACCT
Source organism: Diatraea saccharalis (assembly GCA_918026875.4). Taxonomy (NCBI): domain Eukaryota; kingdom Metazoa; phylum Arthropoda; class Insecta; order Lepidoptera; family Crambidae; genus Diatraea; species Diatraea saccharalis. The sequence continues at coordinate 410,938 of OU893332.1, read as the reverse complement.
CGCGTTAGTTTCACTTCTTTATCTTAATTAGCTTCAGAGATATATCACATTCAGTAATAGTCAAGCATACGGATATTTTGCTCTCTATCTCAAGGTCAAAGCGGAAGTCGGTCGCGAAAAGTACATAAATCGTGTTTGAACATCAAGTCGATATTAAAACATAAGTTTCAATATCGATTCCCATTTGGGGGCCGACTCGTCATACGTATCCGGCTAAACCCTTTTGGTAACGCAGCAATCCAAAGTAATAAGGATACTCTATGAAACTGATAACTTCTGTAATTTAATTTTATAAGAAGTTAATTATAAGCGTTACAGTTTAAAACTGACAAGTTGTGATTCTCTTTGTACAAGATTAATAAAAATTAAAAATAAATTCAAAATGTAACGCAGTTGTTTAATTTTCCGACACCTTCATATATTGTTGACCATAACTATAATTAACTCATTTAAACTAACGCTGCAGAGGTAGGTACATTATAAACCGAACTATAACGTATCTATATCTGCATATAAAAATAAGAATATTAATATTTTTATTAAAAAAAAAGAAATTTAAAATCGTATGTTGAGATTAGGCATTAAAAAGTATTTTAGCCCAATTATCTATTTCAGAATCGACATATTTATGGATCAAAGTTTTGCATGCATCTCCGCCGCTCTATAGCTCTCCTTATTTAGGCACTGGATATTAATTTACTTTCTTGACAATGTTTATAGAAGTGTTGTGTCGTGATGAAATAAGTTAGTGCAGTTGGCAAGTTTGAATATCTCAGTACTTATTTCAATGGAAAATGTATGTAAAATATTTAACGATTACAATTTGTATCCATTTTGCGTCCACAAAATTTAAAAATATATTTGTTTAAAAATCAATATTATTATAATCAGAGATGAGCCGAATTGAATTCGTTTGATAATATTCGTATTTCCATATAATATCTTTTACATAGATTATATTCGGTTCGTATTAATATTTACATTTTCTTGGGTACACGACACGGTATAGGACTGAAAGACAAAGTTTATGTTAGGTTAGGTTATTTTATTATATTAAATATAAATCAAACAAATCCCTCAGACCAAATAAAGTATAGACGGAGTCAGCGTATTCGTACACAGTTTCACGCACACACACAACGAAACTACGCCTTAGTTTGCGGAGCGTTTGGTTATAAAAAAAATCAAAAATTTCTTACTAAATGCCGACTTTTGTAGTGGGGGGTGTGAAAACCAATCTTCGAAAAATAATAAAAGCAAGATGGAATCACATTTCACACGTAACTATTGGAGAAAACTTACATTTTCAGTAATTTAAGAATAAAATTTAAGTAATTGCTTGGAACACAAAACCTCAGCCAAATATTACCATCATTAAACGTTATTATTTACCTCGAAATCAGTTAACTTTAATTATGTAACGCGTTATTTCTAACAAAACACATATTACATTATGTATTTGTTTCTTGTATGGAAATGATATTTAATAAAATTTGCATTCAAAATGCTACATAGAGATCCAGATCACAGATACTGAAGTGTTAGAATAAGGAAGTAAAAAATAAAAAACGGGTTTAATTTTTTACTTCTTTATTTTTACTAAACGGGTTTACATAAATTTTTAGATTTCAAAACTGACATCAAAATGTGAAATAGAAGTGGATTTCTGTCATTCGTAATAGTAGAAATGAACCTTCATGGAATCCAACTTCGCGCAGCGTAGTTTGTTCGACTCATTTTAAGAGCTGATAATATGTCGTCATAGAGAAGATGATATGTATTATACTATAAAAGGGTTACGTCGAATAAAGCAAAGCTCATATCCGAAGGTTTCAAACTTTCTATATATATTAAAATTTTAGTTAACTTAGTGAAAGTTTTCAAAATTAACTTAAAAATTAATTATATAGTCTCTCTAATGTATGGCCTCCAATAATAATTACCTACTCTTAAAGATTCTAGAATATCTATGCTGATATTGACAAACGAATTTACATATTATTAAATAGCATTGCGTTAAGGTTAACTCTATAACGTCGTAACGTTAAGTTATTGGGGTGTTTTTAATGACTATGGTCACACTTGCACGCACACTACAATAGGGTATTTGACACTATCGAAAATAAGTTTCATTTTGCGGTCATCCTGATAGATAATAATCTAACAAAGCTTATTTCTTAACATCTGCAGAAAAAACATGTTTAGATTTAGTAAAATAACGTAAAGAAAATGCAATATTTTTAGGAATTTATTCAACGACGAAAACGTCTTATAATTGGTCATCGTCACAACCAATCAGGATTCTGTTTACTGCCCTATGACGTCATCAGCTGTCAAAGTAGTGTTAGAGAGATACATAAAATATCGATGCCTGTAGGTATCGAGTACTTTATAGTAATTTACTGATAACAGAATACTTTGCCGCTTCTACTGATAAGAACTGCCAAAAAGAAATACAGAAAAAAAGAATAATTGACTAAGCTTTTTAAAAAATCCAAGAAATAGGGAAAACGCCTGCAATTTAAAAAAGAGCAACTTACATGTTTTTATGATTTCTTGAATTTTACTATAATAATTCAAAATTACAAAGTCGAATTTGATGATATATACTGTTCTCCAAGTTAAAAACTAATTTTAAAAAATCATCGGTTTCTGATATGTAATTATCAAATACCATGCATTTAGTGGACAGACATACTACATGCATGTATAAAAAAAATAGAATATTCTTTTTCGTACTAATGTCTCATCCATCTGTAGGTCGACAGGCTGTAAAGTGCGAGCCCTGTCAACAAATATAAATGAGCCGTAAAATGTTAATGACAAAGAAAAAAACCAAAAAGAAAACCTTCAAATGTATCGATACGAAATAAAAAAGTTTCAACACATTTAGCGAATCCTTTCCTAATTTTACCACCCATCTCTACTCTATATAGCTACTATACAATTGTGATTGTGAATCTATTTTTTTCTAGACTAGAAGTTTGTTTGTTATTTATAGAAGTATTAGTACATTGTGGCACTACGCACCACTTGTAGCTCACTTTTTAAAGAAAACCAGAGTAGAGGAAAATAATAAACGTAAAAAATACGCACTACGACATCAATTTCTCTTTTAAATTACTGTTTCAATTTACTCTAGGGATGATCGATATTCATCGATGTTGAATAAACATCGATGTTTTAAATTGGATAACATCGGCTCATCGATATTTTCGTGCCAAACATCGAGTTTATGAAAAAATGTCAAGATTTGGGCCATCTAACGTGCTCCAGATGTACTAGTTAGATGATCTCGTATATCAAGTTCAACTATTTTATATTAGATGTCACCGGTTGCACTCGTTACTGGAGTACGCAAACAAATATTTTTTTCTTTGCTTGCATTTTCCTAGGAAATTAGAAATAAATCTGTCAGCTTCAGCGCTCGTTGGTATCTTATAAGTTAGTTTATTCACCGGTCTTAGTTTCAAAGGTTCTTACATAAGATAGTTCCACCTGCGTCATTTATGTATACATATAAAAAAAAAGTTACTTTATGATCGTTGGGCTCGTTCTCTCTCCGTGAAACTCCCGCGTGATTTTTTTAGACACTTGTCTCATTCCATTACTTTTATTTTAAAGGATAGAATCCACTTATCCCACATTAAAAAAGATTGCATTTAAATATTTATGTTGCACAGCGACTTCCACGGCTTCAGAGACTCTTTTTTCTAAAGCTGGTCAATTCCTTTAACAGCAACGCAATCGATGTCTGGGGAACATCGATGGTTTTCATCGAATGTTGACTTCGATGTCAATATCGATGTTTTTCCAATATCGATCATCCCTAATTTACTCTAAAGACAGTTGTTACTTATCGATTTGACATATTTACTGGCCTGTGACGTCACGATTAGCGCCATTACATAGAGCAGCGTTTTTCGCGCGGTTTTGGCTATTTAAATTTTAACAATTATTTTCACCAAAAATAGAAAAGATTCCAATGAAATATTATGACAGTGTGTTTATAATGTAGCAAACAACGATTTAAAATAGTTTTCAGAAAAGTGTCAAATACCCTATTGCTAAAAGTCTGCTTCACTTTGTTATTCAGCGTATTCGGCATTTTTTTTTTCACTATTTGTATTCGGCCGAAAATTCGGTTTCGATGCCGAATATATTTGGTTCGAGACATTATATTTTCTTGGCCACACAACTTGTAAGAATTATGTTTTATCCTAAGAAATCAAAAATATTAATTTAATAAACTATTTTCCTATTTTTAAACTTCAAATTGAGATTTTAATGTGTCAAGACCAATCACAATCCGGGCGAATGTTCGTGGGTTCGAGTCCTATCTCAGAGTACCTGGTGCTGGTGAAAGCATTATAAAAGAAATCTAAAAGAAATAAACTAAAAGTTAAGCAAAAAAGAAATATACATATTCTAATTTATAATTAATTTATGTTAAATTATGGCGCAGCAAAACCACGCTCTCGGCAAAAGTCTGTTGTTCTTCATATAGGTTTGCTTCCAAAATAATCGTTCGCTATACACACGTTATACTATCAGCTGAGAAACATTGTGGCTATCAATGACAATGTAGTGATAAAAGGTTGAACCTAATATTATTCGGTAAAATCATTATTCGGCGCATCTCTAATTTAAACTATCGATGAATCGAAGATGAACATTTGTTCTAATTATTACTAATTATTATATTTGATAAATTTTGATGAAAAAGAATATCATTAAATATATTTTTCAGTGTAGCATTGTGAATGCAAAATTGGTCAAATATAATAAAATAAATCAGTAAAACTTCAAATCATAAATATTTATTTTCTAAACTATCGTCACTATAAAAATATAAATACCGATATTAATGTCCGCTATACACATGCCATATTACGAGTACCTAGCACTGTGCTGATACTATAATCAACTCTCTAGGTTCAGAATCCAATAAAACTTTAACAGAGAAGACTTTAAACGCATCCAGCAAAAATGCGTTTCTAAAAAAGATGGAAGCGGCAACTGCAATTAACGAGAGTGTTTCGTCTCAGTGGTCAACTGTCGCCGTCTCAAGTCTCAACTGAGCTTCACTACAAGTTTGTTTAAAAATTGGAATATCTAGTGCAACTGTTAAATCAGAAGCAATAAGGCGCTGTACTGATTATTATTTTATTTAAAGATATTTATATACAATAAAACAATTCATTGACTTGTAATTTATGGTATTTAAATCCTTTATAGAGTCCGTAGTCTCATTAATGCCATTTTCGGAATTTCCCCGCTGCCGTGTTACCCCACAGCGCCCTATGTAAACTTGTCGGAAAACACGTCCGTCGAATCGTAGTGTTGTGTATGAATTTTGAAAGTCTTTTTTTGTGAAGCTAGGTCTTTAGACCGTGTACTTCTCTAACCATATGAAACGACATCTTAGCGATGTTATGCTGAGCCTATGACTAGGGGGTCCCAGAGTGCCTTTTATACGTTTCTTTCGAAGATTGAACATTATAAAATTAAAATTGGCAGTTATATTATAACTTGGTGCGTGAGCATATCATTGTCTAAAAAGTGTACGAATGGTCCCAATCTTCCCCTACGTGTTCACCGATTGATTCGCGAACTGTCGGTCGGTCGTTCAAAAATCTTTCCCACAAACGGTTATCGAAATCGAATCAGTATTTTTCTTTTTATACTTTTTATAGACACATTTATATCAACGAGAAAAAACAGCAACAGGTATGTCCATCGATTTCTCCTTTTTCTATCAAACTAGCTGTTACCCCCCGACCTCGTCTGCGAAAAATGTAACCTATATATGACCCCCACATATTATGTAGCTTCCCGTAGATGAAAGATTTTTTAAAATCTGTCCAATATTTTCGGTATTTATCTAATACAAACAAACAAGCAATCCAATCTTTCCTCTTTATAACATTAATATAGATATGTATTGGAATAAAAAATGTAGAGCAAATAAACAACATCTCCTTTCCTTAGTTACTAAGTTGACATATTTTTATATAGATATATAATATTTTCAGTGTTACCTTTTAAATAAAAAACGGCCAAGTGCTAGTCGGACTAACGAACGCAAATAAAATTTAAAAAGAAAACACGTTTGTTGTTTTCTATCCAGTTGTTCAAAATTTCGAGGTTAATACAATTGGTCGACTATTACTCATAAACTTGTAAAGCCAACTTAATTGTGATAATTTATATTATGTACTACTGCCGTAACGTTTGAATTTTTTACCAACGACCGTTTAATTGGTAGAGGGGGGAGCACTTGACTCTACCAAAACTTAGATTTTTAAAGCTTAATAACTCCCAAAGAGTTTATTAAATCGAAAATGGCCTTCCCAATTCTTTTTTCGTATTAGTCATAGTGTGGGGCATCGTTGAATAAGTCTTTCCAAAACAATTTGTTAAAAGCTAATCTATAAAACAATCTTTTTAAACTCACACGATTTGTAAACATTATAATTATATGCAATCGGGTCTTGTTTGTGCATTTTTTAAAACAATTAATTTACCTCGACGTTTCGGCTACGTTACAGCAGCCGTGGTCACGAGGAGACTGGAGAACTGGCGGGTGTCGTCTTCTGATTTTAGTTGAGGGTAATCCGGTAATAATGTTTTTAACCGATTTTCAGATGTACCCTCCACTTGATTTTATTATACGTAAAGGTGGCGACACACTGCACTTACGGTATCCGAGAATATTGTTCGTGGTTGTTTGCGATCGCGACACTTATACATTTTTATAACCGGATTCCACGTTGGTGAGAGTTTATATCCACTTTCCCGGTTGAAATTGTTGTGTTTTTTATTTCAACCGCTTCACGAACTATTCTTGGATAGTAATGTCGTTCAGTGGAAAGGACATGAGGTGTATGTAACTCGATCCAGTGGTTTGATCCAGATGTTAATAAGTGCTCTGCAATCGCGGACTTCTCCACTTGACGATTTTTGACCGCTGCTATGTGTTCTTTTACACGTTCGGCGATAGTCCGCTTCGGTTGTCCGATATATGAACTACGGCCTACTACCCAAACACCCCTCGCCCCTCTACAAAGAAGGTCACTAACTGGGACGATTATAAATCATCACTCACAGCGGCCATGACTTCACCGAACTCACCGCACGCTACTGGACCCGACTATTTCGATAGTACGGCGAAAATAGATAGTGCGGTGGACAATCTCACTCACACGATCCAAAAAGCCCTAGCAGATAACGCGAGGGAGGTCCCTGTGAAATATCACAGTGACATCCCTCCGGACCTGCGGACACTCAGAAGGGCCAAAAATGCAACTCTCCGAAGAGCAGCCAAATATCCCACCACACAAGGAATACAGAGCCGTAGCAAACCGCCTTCAACGTAAATACACCACTGAACTCAAAGAGTTCAGAGACAATAGCTTTGCCGACTTAATGACAAATATCACTCCCTCGCACTTGGCATACTACGGGGTTGCCAGGGCCTTGCGTGCAGATGCAATCACTCACACCCCCACTCTTCTTCGCCCCGACGGCACCACAGCCTTCGAAGATGATGAAAAGGCGGAATGCTTCGCAGACAGCATAGCCGCGCAATGCTCCATTAGCACCCAGGAGTGTGACCAAGCTCACATCCGGGTGGTGAAGGAGGAGCTATCAGCAATGAACTCCCTTCCTCTGCCACCACCGTCTGACCCTCCTCCTCAAAACGAAAAGATTTTTTCACCAGTCACTTCCGATGAAATTGATGATCATATCAAAAACCTTAAGCGTAAAAAGTCCCCGGGTGCCGATGGCATATCAAACACGGCCCTCAAATTCCTTCCGTCTGAGGTTATCACCCTCATCGTTCTTATTTTTAATGCTTGTTTCGATCTCAAAGTACGTGCAGTAGTAGAAATGAAACCACCATCAGCGTTGCGTCATCTTAGAACATTTATCCAGACATGTTTCTGGTTTAGGAAATTTGTGCCGAATTTTTCTGCTGTCGCAGAGCCGCTAACGCGCCTGTTTGAAAAAAATCAACTTTGGTATTGGGGACCAGATCAAACTGTGCGTTCGAAGAGCTGAAGAGGCGTTTATCGTCGTCGCCTATACTGGTTCAGGCTGATTATTAAAAACCGTTCATATTACGAACAGACGCTAGTAGTTATGCACTCGGTGCAGTTTTGTTACAGGGCGAAGAAAAAGACGAGCAGCCTATAGAGTACGCCAGCCGCCTTCTTACGCCTGCTGAAAGAAACTATAGCACAACCGAGCGCGAGGCGCTTGCGGTCGTGTGGGCTGTTGAACGTTTTAGAGGTTATATCAAGGGTCATGATATAATAGTAGGAAGTGACCATCAACCATTAAAATGGTTACTTACCTTAAAGTCGCCGTCGGGTAGATTAGTCCGGTGGGCATTAAAGCTACAAGGCTTTAATATTCAGTTTCAGTACACGCCAGGGAAGGCAAACATCGTTGCTGATGCGTTGAGTCGTCCTACCTATGAGGAGAAAGATAAAAATCAGTGTGGAGTACCTGCTCGAAGTCCCGCCGATCTTCGTCGCATGCAGCTCGATGACCTGGAACTAAAGAAAATAATTGATGAATTAGAAGATATGTCAGATCCAAATTCTATAGGTGCAAAACGTTGGTCTGAACGGGGGTATTTTATTCAACAAGGTGTTTTGTACAGATATAATCCTGATATTGATTGCGAAGATCCACAACTGGTGGTACCGTTATCATTACGTCATAATATAATAAAGGAGTGTCATGACTCTGAAATGGCTGGACACCATGGTGTTGAAAGGACTTATAATAAAGTTTCGCAAGGATTTTATTTTCCTGGTATGTATAAAGCGATAAAAGATTATGTGAAAACTTGCACTACTTGCCAACGTTATAAAGCTTCAAACACAAAACCATCAGGTCTGTTACAGACTCCAGTTCTGAGTCAAAGAGGAGAGGTTGTAGCTATTGATTTGTTTGGTCCGCTTCCAGCTGGAGACAAGGGGGATCGATGGATTTTGCTCATCGAAGATATAGCAACTCGTTGGGTAGAACTCTACCCACTAAAAGAAACCACTTCAGAAGCATGTGCTTGAATGTTGATTGAAGAATATTTTCTTCCTTATGGTCTTCCACGCCGTGTTGTGTCGGACAATGGTGTGCAATTTGTATCCGCAGTAATGCAACAATGTATGTTTGTTTTAGGAATAACACAGGAGCTGACACCACTTTATCATCCATCGGCAAATCCTGCTGAAAGGAAAAATCGCGATATGAAATTTCAATTGTCTCGCTTGGTAGAATCCAATCATTCGTCATGGCCTCAACATTTACCAATCGTCAGGTTTATAATGAACTCTGCTGTTTGTCAAAGTACTGGTGTTACTCCGGCATACATCATGTTTGGAAGAGAGCTTCGTACTCCAGTTGATGTCCAACATGATATTAGAGCTATCTTAAGCAAGGATAATTTCGTTCCACAGATTACACCATATTTAAAGAAATTTGTTGATTCTCTTATTTCAGTAAAAGAACGTGTTGAATCACAACAAGATAATCGTAAAGAGTACAGTGATAAGTCTCGGACTCCAGCTGAAGTCTTTAACGTTGGAGATCAAGTGTTATTAAAATCGCATGTGTTAAGTAATGCTGCTAAAAATGTCACTAGTAAATTCATACCAAAAAGAGATGGTCCCTATGTTGTAGTCGGGAGAGCTAGCCCTACTGCATATATCATAGGTAACTTAGAAAATCCTGAGGAAGTGTTAGGGAAATTCCACGTGTCTGAACTTACCCGTTTTTATAATCGTGTAGATGGTATTACGCCTCCTCGTCCCGTAGTACAAAAACGTAATAGAGGTCGCCCTCGTAAACATGTTTGTCTGGCTTGTTCTGTTTGTAAATAAGTTTTACAATTTCGTTAATATTGTTTTTTTTATTTTGTTTTTTGTTTCTTTACGTTTTTGTTTATTAACGTACGAGGACGTACCCGTTAACTCGAGGGGGAGTGTGTAGCGTGAGACCGTTACATATATATTGTCTGTGCACATCCCTTAACTAACCGGTGTTAACCAGTACATACCTACCACGCCCGGCCTGCGTAGCAGTCGGTCGTCCATGCGCCCGCCATTTTAGTTAGTGCGAGCCGGAGCGCATTCGAGTGAGCACGTATCACTTTGATATAAATTTCTATACCTAAAGGTGTGTAAACGGTGTTTTACGAATTAATAAAACTTGTGATTGTGCCTCTGTGTTTCAACAAGCCACCTACTACGCCCACCCCATTCAGCTCCCGCCGAGCTAAATATTTAAATATAAGTTTGTCACCTTTTATGTCAATAAGTAAACATAGTTGTGACGGGTATGATAGAAGCACCATTGTACTAGAATTTGTGTTTTTTCTGTTTATCTCAAGTGTCACGTTAGTATTTTCACATTTTAACAACTGTTATTTTTTCGGCATTTGGTCTCACGTCGCACATAAAAGTGGTCCGAACTTCTTACCGGCTTGCTGTTATTTAATCATGTTTTTATATAAAGTAAACCGCAATTTAATTTTCCACATATATTATTAATTTTATTTATAATTTATCACTATGACTTTTATCTTAAAAAGTATTACCTTTACAAAAATACATTGAAACAATTTAAAAATCAAATAATTCACATTTTCCTTATATACGTATATTTTAATAATTATAATTCTAATAATGGCATTATTACAATTCTTTTAATTATTTATTAATTTTATTGTACTGTTAATGAATTATACTGTTGGATTTTTTGTCCCATTTTGCGTTGTTTGTTACTTATATTAAAGTATTATCATTGAATTTTATTATTGGAATTTTGGTCTTATTTTATCTTGTTTATTATAATAAAATATTATTAATGAACTTTTTATTGGATTTGACTTGTGTGTCTTATATAGACGTCTTTATTCAACTGGCCAGAATACAAATTGAAAAATGACTGATAAAAAAAACTAAAATTAGGGTTTGTAAACGTAGGCTCCCTAGGTACGGGTCATGACGATTTTGTGGCTCTGTTTGATCGCTATGATATCGATATTATGGCCGTAAATGAAACCTGGCTCCGGCCGGGGGAAGAGGGGCGTGCGCCTGTCATACCTGGATACCGTTTACGTCATGCGCCGCGACCGCTTACCGTTTACTCGGAACGAGGTGGTGGCGTTGGCTTTTTCGTTAGACAGGGCGTTAGTGTGCGTCCTCGTATGCATTCTGCGGATCCCAGGTTTGGCTCAGTCGAACAAATGTGGTTAACTTTAAAGATTAATGGCAAAAAGATCGCTGTCGGTACGGCATATCGTCCTCCTCGGTTTAAATTGGATTTGTTTCTGGATGCAATTACGGCATCGGTAAGTGAGTTGGGTGGAGTGGATGGATGTATAATCATGGGAGACTTTAATGTCAACATGTTAATTGTAATCAATTAAACGTTAAAAATATCTTAACATTTATTTCGGTACAATAAGTGTGTTTACTTCACCGTCCACGTCCAAGCAAGTTTATGGCGCTCAAACGAATACGTTTCTTTTCAACAAATTGGTTTTTATATAGCTGACGCTATCGTCAGTCAAATCCCTTATCTTACTCCATTCTTTGTTAACAACACCTTAAATTTAGAAGTTCTTAAACGAAATCTTTTGCTGTAAGTGTTAGAGTTCTTTTTTTTGAGATTTGAAAAATATTCATGCTCTCATATACAACTTTGTACGAGGGTCAAACTGAAAGTTCTTAGAACTGGCCACTTATAAACAATATAATAAAAAAATAATTCTAAAATTTGAAAATATAACTCTTTGCCAATATTACTGAGTATATATTTCATTCATTTGTCATTTGTTTTACGATTTGGCGGCAAATTGAAAATTGTCTGTGTCACGTCATCATGAATTTAACACGAGAAAATTTTCGTGCAATGATTTTTTATGACTTTCGATGTCATTTAAGTCAACAAGAAAGTTATGATAGACTACGATTGGCCTTTCACGATGAAGCCCCATCTCGTGCGACTGTTTACAACTGGTTTAATGAGTTTAAACGTGGTCGCACTAATCTCACTGATGATTTACGTGAGGGACGGCCTTCTACGGCGACGACTGAAGATAACATCTGTGTTGTGCGGCGTATGATAGAGACTGACAAAAGAGTGACCTATCAACAGATTCGGACAAGCTTAGGCATCGGTATGAGTCAAGTGCACAAAATCCTCCACGAACATTTAGCGGTCAGGAAGCTTTGCGCCCGGTGGATACCTCATAATTTGACTGAGGCTCAAAAACTCCATCGTGTGGATTGGTGTCGTAAAATGATTGAAAGATTTAACGGAGGTGACTCAAATGCTGTGTTCGACATACTAACAGGTGACGAAAGCTGGATTTACTGTTATGATCCTAAAACCAAAAGACAATCTGCTCAGTGGGTGTTTCCTTTCGAGGAGTTGCCAACTAAAGTGAAGAGAGATCGAAGTGCGGGAAAAAAAATGGTGGCCTCGTTCTTTGGAAGGATAGGTCATTTTGCAACAATTGTGTTAGAGGATCAAAAAACAGTTTCTGCAGAATGGTACACTACCAATTGTTTGCCACTTGTCTTGGAAAAAGTTCGAGAGAAACGACCTCGCAGTAGGATCCTCCTTCACCACGACAACGCCTCGTCGCACACCGCCAAGCGAACGATCGACTATTTGGCGACATCAAACGTTGAATTACTGGGTCACCCGCCGTATAGCCCCGACCTCGCGCCTTGTGATTTTTATTTATTTCCAAAAATTAAAGAAAAACTTAAAGGAAAGCGGTTTATGAATGCTGAAGAAGCGGTGGCTGCGTATCGCGATGCCATTGAAGAGACCCCTAAGGACGAGTGGGCAAAGTGCTTTTCCCAGTGGTTCCATCGCATGTAGCGGTGTATTGACGTGAATGGACAATATTTTGAAAAGATATAATAAAACTAATAACTGGCTAATGTAATCAGTTTTTGATTTTCTAAGAACTTTCAGTTTGACCCTCGTATTTACATTATGTAGCAATTTTAATCAGGGTGCGCAAAATTCCGATATTTATAATAAATATCTAAATATCCTATATTTGATATATATCCTATATTTTATATATATCATGCATATGAAAAGCTGAGATTTTATCTGGTGATGGCTTTATTTGTTATTTGATATTTTAAATCAAAAGTATAAAATAAAGATTGATTCTGATGTGAACATAAACATTAAATTTTAAGAAAAAATAATAACTAACCGTTCGCAATAACTGGGAAAACCCGTTATTAAAAATCATACATTCATTCCTTTCGGCTGCGCTGCGTTCAAGATTTTCAAGTCAAAACTAGGGATGCGATGTGCTAAAAATCGTTAGGTTAATTCCAGCAGACCAATTGCTAAATCACCGATCACCACCGTATACATTTGAACCATGGAAAATAATTTGTTTTAAGTAGTGAGTAGTGAAAAGTACTCGATATTTTTAAAATGGACTAGTCGATACCGCAATCCTCTCGATAACTTGATTTTCAAGTATCGATACTAAAATATCAAGGATCGAGTGTAAAGTATCGATACGTCATAAAATCGAAAGAATCGTTCGATTCCTAGACTTGCCTACATCACTAAGTTGACTGACTCCTAAGTCTGTGACTGACTCCGACTGCTGACTGCTCCGATGTACACAAATGGACGGGGGGTAAATAATTATGATCGAAGCTGATCGAAAATAAACAATATGAATGTTGTGTTGGCTATTGAGTGTTGATTAGCTTTACTTTTAATTAGCACGTGTCGCCAAAATCAAAAAATTCTTAGTAGTAAAAGAAGAAAGTCTCTATGTTTGCTTTTGAAAATGAGCAAGCAATCTAAATTACCAGCTGTGGAGTCAGGTAAGATGCATTATATTATAATACCACCTCGAAAGAGCACAGAAGTTACAATTATTTGTTCGTCAATTATTTCAAAGTAGGTACGTTATAATGTATTAACATTGTGTGTATTACGTTTTAAATAATGTCAAGTTTGTTTTGTTTTTATTAGCACTTTTTAGAAATACTCAGTTAAGAAATGTTCATAAGTTTATATTTTAAAGGGATTAACGAATTATCTGATTATACACTGAAATCTTTTAAAGGTACAACATCCTGTTAGTACCATAGTTAAAAACTTAAGTTTTATTTATTTCTGTATTCTGCATTTAAGCAAGACAGTAAAATATTCATTACTTTTTTCCAATCATGTTGCTAGTGTTGACTGTTAATTAGTGTGAGGAAAGTGATTCCACAAAGATTTTCATATTCATTATTGATATACAAATGTTCATGTACAATGGTATCTAAATCAATTTGTGGAAAACTGGTCAACTGATGTACCAGAACATTTGACATCATTATCATCCCTATTGAGAATGGAGTCCCAGTACTTCAGAAATGGTGCCACCATGAAATCTGTTTGATATGGGAATTTGTCTATTATAAATATATTATATTATAAATATTTCATTTTGTAAATCATTAATGATTAAGTATCTCCCTGTAAGGTGTACATAAGAAATAACAAAATTATGATATCTGCTATGGAAGGAGAAAGACGTAAATTAACTTATAAAGACAGCTTGTTAACAACTTGTTACAATTCCCTACTATTATAAATTTTAAGTATTTGAGTAGGTGTAATACTGGCTAACTAAAATTTTTTTTCTTTGTAATAAAGTGTCATTTTTAAAGGAAAATGGATGCTAGACTCCTGAATGATGTCTTGATATGTCCATGATATTACTGTTAACATATTTTTAGACATATTTAGTCTCTTATTATATTTGGTACTAATAGAGATACCAAAGTACCAAATATTTTCATATTCAGTACAAGACATATACTGCAGAATTATTCAGTTTTGTTTTAATTAGACTTGAAATCAGACATATATATATATAGAACATGCCAACCCCACCATACCATACTTAAATCTAAATTCATTTTATAACAATATTTCACTAGGAAAGTTTTTACATCAGAAATATATATTTTGTAAACTATAATAAACATATATTTTAGATTTTAAGTCATCCTTTTTTTGTCTATATATTAGATTTTGCGATCAGTCCAACCACCAGCACTATCATCAATTTATATGAAGGTGCATAAAGCCACTTAGGGAACTGAGGCTATTGCCATAGCTGCCCCACAAGATTATATTACTTCTCTTAAGAAGTAGTAGCCAGTAGCAGTATTTCTTCAGTTTATTTTTAAAACTTAACATTTATCTGTAATCAAAAATTTTAATGAACACACTGGAGGGACAAATTTACATTTAATAGACACAATAGCAGAGCTACATAAAGACAGAGCACTTGGAAACACACTGAATAAAATCAATAAAGTGGTAAACCAAATAATTTGTGCCAATATCTGGTTCGGTAAAGGTTAAACAAAATACTATTAAGTATTTAGTGAAACCACTATTTAGGGTCTCTAGTCTTAATAAAGAAGTTTTTTCTGATATTCACATCATAGCTTATTTACGCCCTGGCTAAGAATTATGCCATTGTTCATTGTTTTAATAAAATGTGTTTTTTTTTTTCAGTAAATAATAAAATAACAAATAAGGATGAGGGTAACATTAAATTCAGACCTTCACCAAATCTCATACATATGAAAAAGTATAAGTTAAAATTTGTGGAAGACATGAATTCTTCGTCACCATGTGACTCAGAGTGTAAATTAGAAACAAAAAATAAAGTAATCGCAGTTGTTCAACCGCCACTGCCACCAAACTCACCTCCTCCAGACAGTCCTCTGAGCTTTGTTAAGCAGGAGGTGAAAGATGATGAATATGAGCAGACTCCCGAAGAGCCCGTGGAAGAGCCACCACAAATTAGTGTATCATTGCAAGAACCTGAACGCAAAAAGCCAATTATGTGCAAAGATTTTGTACGCAATAAGTGCACACGAGGTTCCGCATGCAACTTTGCACATCAGATAGATTTATCACAACTCAAAGGGGTTTACAAGTTTTGTAGAGATTTTGAAAATGGCAGATGCAACCGACCTGTATGCAACTTCGTCCACGCTACCACATTTGAAAAAGAACAATTCTTCCGGACTGGAGAAAAATTACCTGAACATACATTAGCTCATCTGAAAAATAATCCTGTGCAACCGATGCCAACTGAAAGTAATATATTTCATTATAGTCATTTAATTGTATTTTTTGTATTCATCAAAGAAAATAATATATATATTTTTTCCTAACAGATATTCATCACAATCATATTTTTTCAAACCCGCCACCACAGCTCTTACCAAGGTAATTGACAATAATTTATTATAAAGTCTGATATTAAATCAGTATATTTTGATAATGCAACCTACCTTTAATTCATAATATAAGTAGAAGCTTGTATTAATTAAATAAACCTGCATTCTCAGGTGATCATTGTCTTCTAATCAAGTAATGATTTTCACATAAAAAATCATACTCTAAGGTTGCATCAATGGGTTGTGAAAGAAGAACAAACACACTTTGCCGTGTATACTGTTACAATTATAGTATTGAAATCTTTGATAGAGCCTTATAAATATTGGTCTTGGCTTACAGCATAGGCACAGCGCCAGTAGCGCCACCGTTTAGTGGTAAAATACCTCCGGCTTCCCTCCCCGCGCCTCGCCCTACGCTCAAGCGTGAGTGGCGTCCTGTCGACGTCTGTACGTATCTTACACGACACGCTTACGCACACATAATGCATGCTAACTTGGTTAGTTGCAGTTTTTTGATAAAAAAAACTATTTGTTATTTTTAATCATATTTTTAAACAATTCTAATTATCTATTTTCATGATTATTAATATCAATAATGAAAAATAAAATTAAAAATAAAAATTGTGTGTGCTTTGATTATAAAAGTGTGTGTATTACGGGGCTCTACTGAAAGATTTAACTATAGGCCAGTAAGGACAGGAGACGGTGCAGATTAGATAATCAATTGCATACAATATTAAGACGTATAGAACACGGCGTACGTTTGTTTGCCTTAGTTAGTTTTTCATCCTCAGTTTTTATGTTCACAAAACTTTCAATGGTGCCCATGTTATGTATGTATATGTATGTCATGGACCGTGTGATTAATGAAGCGTTATAAAAAAGGCCCGCGCAATGGGAATAATGACGAATATGTGATGGAAAATTTTGAAAAATTTACCGGGCTTTATTTATAAGTGAATTCATTGCTTTTATATCTGACACAGGACTTTTATATATCATTTCAATAATCTCAGCACACTTCTTATATGATCATTTGTATTCCGTCTGTCTATCAAGACTCTTTTTATCGCGAACGTAGATATCGAGTAAAATTAAAACCATTTACATAGGTCTACAATCCATTGGAGTTGTGGACAATTGAACCTTCTTAACTATCATGAATAAAAAAATTAATATGTTTTCACACGGGACTCAAAATTGACAGTGTTACTTCTCATTGAACTATGGAATACATTTGTAATTTTTTTTTTATGTTTTTTCATATGGAGATCAAATATTAAAAAAAAAAAAATCTATCCCATAATATTTGTTAAGAACCCTCGATGGATCGATGAAGATATGAAGAACGTGATAGATTAGTAATTTAAGATGATCACGAAACGTACCATCTTAAATTTCGAAGTGACAGTTTTCAGACCACAGTAATCAAGTGTCTGTAAACCACATCGTGTGTATTTTATCGGATTTCCTGAGCAACACTATGACCAAGTGTTAATAATGTGATAAATATGTATGTTTAAATAGTAATTATTTATTTAACTCTAAGTATACCTACCCATAACATTTATAGAGGTGCGAATGTCTTTATAGCGTATTGGTCTTGTCTCTAGTTACCAGTACCCCGCACGAGTGCGACTTCAAAGAACCGCCTGCCAAGACATGCAATAGATGCAAGCTAACAAAACTCAGGTAAACGTTCACCACACTGCACTAGTGACCTTCTCTGCTCTGCTCTATATTACTGCCACTTCATTATGTTATAAAACACACAAAAATCGTTCAATAATATTAAATTTAGAAGAATTATAGTGTATAATAATCTAATTTTCCAGCACTTGTCTGCTAGGTTGGTGTATACCATCATGATATGTAAATACGCCGCTTTCGATGCCATTGACTGTTTGCTTTTTGCTTTTTGAACTTATTTCAAATGTACGACTAAGCCAATTAAGTTACCTATTATAGTATTTTTGTTTTCTACAAATTTTTCATAGTTACTCTATGTAGTACTGTTGTGCTCGCACAGAGATGCATCTAGCCAACTTTGTCATAGTAAAGAGAGTTTTTCCTGGTCGGCGACCGCGCTACACTTGATATTGTGTCGAGTGCTAACTCGTCCCGAGTGGCACGGCTCGTGTACGGTGTACCGCTATAGTGACATGTTACAGGTTAGAACACAGCAAGGCTCAGGTCGCTCAGGCCATGAGGGGCTTGCAGGAATTAGACGAGAAACTGGAGCACATCAACAAGAAAAATAACCGTTTGCATAGTATTTTACGCGTTCTTCTAAAACCCAGGGTATGTGTTGAAATACAATATTTGTACGGTACACTACAAATTATATTCATATCTTTATTCGTGCTATATATACACTGATACAATAATGTAATTGGTCACCGTTACGCATTAAAATATGATAGGTCGCATAAACTTGTAATAAAATATTTCTGGCTGTATATTACGCCAGGACTGTCAAAGCTACTTGTCGCGGATTTTGATCAGAAGCCTCAATATATCTATAACGATGGGATCATGACCTACCTACAAGGTGACAAAAAGTTGTCGAACAAAATGGTACCTAAATACTTTATTTAAATGGCAATAAACTTTATTAAAAAATGTTTAGAATTGAATTGTTGAACATAAAATGCGAAGAAACCTTTTCCCCGATGTATTAGGTATAACTTATAATGGGCATAATCAGGGGAAAGTGTAGAGTTTCTTGTCGGTCCTTCTCGGTACTCAAGAACCGACGGCGTAGAGTTTAGACTCACAACATCCTAGACTGAACGAACGTTTTTCATTTGATTTGAAAGTGGTAATAGGTAGATTAATATTCCATCCCCTGTGTATAACATTCGTATAGCGCACGTTGGAGCACGTGAACAACGAGTTCCTGACCCCGCCCCGACTGTCCACGTGCACGTCGCCGCTACAAGAGGACGCCAACAAGAAGGCGTTACTAGCGCAGGTAACTCGCCTACAGACACTAAACGCAGCTGACTACGTGTTACATAATTAACGCAACTCCTGAAACTGGTTTGTTTAAAATCGGATACTGATTCGATTTCAACAACTTTCGACGTAGGTTTTTTTTTTCTTTTTTGCTAAATTTAATTGGACTCGAGTAAATCATGGTCACCCCGTAACAATTGCAGCCGTCACTTTTTAAAATGCACTATATTCTCAGCTTGTAATAAAATACAACATAGGTAAGAATCATAATTACTTACTAAACATAAAAAACACTGAATCTCGAAACAGAATAATATTTCATGTCTGGAATTTTTATTAGTAGGCTGCGGGTACGTACATACGTTTGTAGTTGTACATAAAATTCAATTTTTCGTTTTTTATTATAAATGCATTTTCTAATTGAGGTGTATCAGGATGTGCGTTATTTCTGCAACACGCTGTATAAATAAAATTGATCATACAAATGATAGATTTCATTCTGTTAAGATCATAATGGATTGTTGTATTTGTATTATTTCACATAGATGAAACTGCTCCTTACGAAGATCTTGTTGGGTGGCGAAGAGTCCCCGGTAGAGGGCGCCTCTACCGGCGCTTAATTGACCCCCGCGTCTCCACGACGATACATCGTGGTAAGTCATAATATAATGTAACTAGCTGTTTTGCCGCGACTTTGCCCGCATTAGTTATAGTTTCTCGTAGGTGAAAGCATTAAAAAAAATCGATCCAGTGGCTTCGGAGCAAAGAAACAATCGAAATTTTGACTCTTTGTAATATTGGTATATATAATTCAAGTAGTTCGGTGGCGTAGTGGATAAGCGCCGCGGCCCGCGATCGTTGTCGTTAAGCAACTTTCGCAAGGGTCGGTCACGGGTGGGTGACCAAAAAATTTTTATCTCGAGCTAATCCGTGCTTCGGAAGGCACGTTAAGCCGTTGGTCCCGGCTGCATTTGCAGTCGTTAATACCCTCCAATCCGCATTGGGCCAGCGTGGAGGGTCATGGCCCATCTTCCTTAACCATCCATAAGGAAGGCCTGAGCCCCTGCAATAGGGACGTAAAAAGGCTGATGATGATAATTCAAGGACTTTCATTGTTATTAATTTCATTATATATAATCCATTACGTACTTTAAATAGATAAATAAGTCAAATGTTGCACAAATGTCAATTAAGGTTCAACGAGGACTTTAAGCCTTAATTAACGTTTTAAATTTGAACATTTGTATCGGTAATGACGCTGTAAGCTAATGACAATTTTAATAGAGAGTTTTAACTACCAATAAAACTTACCTATTATTTTTCCTAAAGATATCCGGAATCCATCTTGAGTTAAGCATCATCCTTTTTGTGACGTTTCCGGTCCAAAACACTACCTCCCCTCTTACTTCCGGCGCCTGTGCTGCCATCTAGTTAGCGGGTAGCGAACCAATGACTTTTAGGCACGAACGCTTACCGTCATTATACCTACTCTAGATGCACCAGGTAGAACTTACCTGGATTCCGGATATCTTTAGGAAAAATAATAGGTAAGTTTTATTGGTAGTTAAAACTCTCTATTATTTGTTCCGTTCGATATCCGGAATCCATCTTGAGTGATGTGTTTGTTATCTCCTGGTGAGTGCCATTGGTGACGCTATAATGTGTTGCAGGTATAAAAAGTCAAATGTAGTCTGATGAGAAAAAATAATGCATATTATATTATGCTATTACATACTTGGTACATATATTATGCTGTTACATAACAATGCAATTATAATAATTATTCAAGTATTTCGGTAATCTAAGCTAAATAAATATTGGCTTATCCGTTATCGGTCAATATCATTAATGAATTGAATGGAATAATAAAAATGTAAATACATAGATATCGCAATTTTCTTGATTGTCCGATTTATCAGTTTTCGATAGGACTTCCTATTATATAATCTGTTTTTAATACAAAATGGGGCCATAAGACAAAAAATCATTTTCGTCCCTATACTTCAAAGGTTAAAAGGGTTAAATAATGGATTCTGCGACCTTGAAGATTGTGAAATTATGCTAAATTTCCAGCAACTTAAATAGTCAATTCTGCCAATTTCTACGTAAAATTTCCATTGTGCTATATACCTGAAGTCTAATATTATTAGTGCAATGTCTTCCTAACAATTCAATATTGACAGATATATTTATTATTTTATGATCTAGTAACAAGAATGTGTCATAAAGGGTTGTATTCGAAGCGCTATTGACCCTCCACCATTACGCCGACATTAGCAGAATTTCCCTACCGGGCACTTGTTATTTGTATAATTAATACTAGTAGATATTTATAGTCGCTTTACATTAACTCGATAGTTTCAAGATTTTCTTTATTTTATTTTATTCTGCCCGACTTTTAAATAAATTTTCTGAATTTCGGGGGATGAACACCTGTTGCACATACCTATTGCAGTATTTGCGGAAACAAATCGTCAGCCAAGACGCTTTGTCCCATTTTGGAACAATCATAATGTACTTACTTGCCTTGACGCTTACCGGAGTCGAGAAAGTATTTGCGGAATCATGTTTGAATAAGGCCAGCTTGAATTTACACTGATGACGTCATGCGTTATGACCTATTAGCTTGCTCGTCCGTCACATCCATTGTCATGAACCTGGGAATGACGTGTGCTTTTGTCGATGGAATAAGTTCACATCTGGTGTACATTGGGCTGCTAGATTTAGTATTCAGGCTATGCATAATTTCTGAATCTGCCTTGTTCGTGTCATAATTACAATAATTTCCTAGATTTGGTCCCCCATCTTTGTTTATGTACGGGAATCAGTACAGTTCTCTTAGCATTTACATCTAGGCATTCCGCGAATGAAGACTCGCGTGAGTAATTGCCTCGAGTTGAGCACTCGAACATATTTCCTATGCACCTGTCCTCGGATGTTGAGCGATTTGCGTTGCATTTATTGGAAGGTATCATGATACAACAGTTACTTACCATTTTAAGTCATTCAGTACTGGGTCTGGTAATCCGAATAGGTAGTAACAGTTTTAAGCTGTCGATGTTAGTATTGCAGTGTGCGACATTGTTATCACCCTGTTCGAATCACAAATGAGGCAAAGTCGAGTCTCCCCATTAGGAACAGGGCCTGTCTGAGGGACTAACCGCCTTGTACAATCTGATGCTGAAGTGCCAAGCGTAGCGTGAAGCGTTCGGTTCAAACAGGGACTTCACAAAATGTTCAGTACTGAGTCTGGTAGTTTGATTCGGTGGTAATGGTGATCTTTGGGCAACTGTCGATGGTAGTATTGCAGTGTGCGACAGTGTAATCACCCTCTTCGAAACACAAACGAGGCAAAGTCGAATCTCCCCATTAGGAACTGGGCCTGTCTGAGGGACTAACCGCCACGTGTAGTCGCCTCGTGCTGAAGTGCCATGCGTAGCGTAAGGCACTTCGGTTCCGCCAGGGACTTACCCCTGACTTCCCCGGCACTTCCCGGCACCTCGTGACCGTGTTGGTTACGATGCACCAGGCAACGCCGAGGAAGCTCAGAACCAGCACACACTGCTCGAAGTTGAGAGACCACCCTAAGCGCTGCTATTGTGGTAGCGCAGTTGTTGTGTTGGTCTAGGCAGCAAAGTTTTTTGAGTACCGATGGCAGTCCAAAGAGACACGTCAGTTGCATTAGGTAGGTTGTTGTATGCCAGTCTCAAGAACCTGTGAACCAGACGTTGTTCGGCGATACTCAAATGAAAATACTTTTGGCTCGGATATATTTTCGTAAACCATTCGTTTTGTATGAGAATGTTCGGAATACGAAAATTATTGATCAGTCGAAAAGGTTTTATTTTGACAAATCAGTGTCGTTTTAAATGAAATTGTCGGGCTTTAACATTAGAAGAGGAAATGATACAAAACAGGGTGTTTTTTGTAATCTCCAGTATATTAATTTGAGCATTGCAAACGATATTTGAAGATGGCTTAAAATCCCACGCATAAAAATATAATTTTTATACCATCACATACCTACATAGTTTAGATACCAAATGATATAGTTAAACACTTGTATTATGGAAATCTGAAACAACGAAGGTAACAACACCCAGACCAGAGACAATATAGAAAAGCTCATTATCTGCATTAACATGACCGAGAGTGGAATGCGGGAGCTCAGAAATGGTGACACCTTGGAACTGGTGAGCCACTCGCCCAAGATCCGACATATGCAATCTGGAACATCCTGATTGTTCCATAAACTTACAGATCGCATTAGATAGCCCCCTCCAATGTGTCATGTCATGCATTGTATTTATTTCTAAAGTTTAATGAACTGGTCTCATTACCATTTAAATATTGGTGTGTACTTCTGGTAATCTACCTTGAATCAACTTGCAGTTGCAACCATTTTATGCACCCCCTTGTTTTTTGGGTGCAATATACTATTATCAAAGAAGAACTTGTTCGTTCTTCCTATCAGCCAAAAG
Organism: Diatraea saccharalis; assembly: GCA_918026875.4. Taxonomy (NCBI): domain Eukaryota; kingdom Metazoa; phylum Arthropoda; class Insecta; order Lepidoptera; family Crambidae; genus Diatraea; species Diatraea saccharalis. The sequence continues at coordinate 387,237 of OU893332.1, read as the reverse complement.
ACGTCCTGAACGAGTGGTGGGGAAAAATGTTGGACGATTCAAAAGAGAAGTCTATTTGAATAAATATTATTTTGACTTTGACTTTGAACTCTGAATTTGGCAAAAATTTCTGTAAAGGCACCTCAGAAAACTTCTCCACGGCTCTGAACACATCAGTGCGTCTGCCACTTAATATTTGGAAAATATAATCCTTGTTGAATGTTGATTAGATTTTATCAAAAAGCTCTTTAGCATTAAGGTCTTTAGCAATAGATCAATCTACAATTTGTTGTAAACTAGTTCTAAACTAATTGATTCATACTTTAATTCTGTTAAGGTATTTGTTAATGCTGTAGATTGTACCATTTCTATAAAATATAACTATAATGACTTCTATTCTCGCAAATAAAGATCTTATCTTAAATCATCAATTGTTGTAGCAGAAACAAATCGCCTCAACTTATAATTTAATTTGAGCATGTTTCATCTAATTTGGTTTCACCATAGACTGGGTCTTTAACGTTATTAAGAAAAAAAAATCCTATTTGAACTTGTGTTGATTGTTTTACTATAGTAGGTACATAAAGAAAATTATCACCAGTCGTAACCGCTGCAAGTAGGAACTGTTCAGGACCGTGGGGTCGTAGGGAACGTGATGGTGGCTGTGGTTGCCATAATTGCGGTCCTGGTATGGATACTATGTGCTATTTTGTTATGGAAAAATGCACAGGTGGATTTAGTTTTCCAGTTTTTATCATGCATTATCAAAAAATGTCACTGGTTGGGGTAACAAATCGAATGCAAATCACTTACAGTTTTTCTCGCCTCTGTACCTTACTTGCTCTCTCCGAGCTGGAATCCGACGACACTGTTCGATGAGCTCGAAGACAATAAACACGCCTGCTTCAATGCTGTTTTCTTTGTTTATTTCGCTGTCCCGTTGCTCCATCGCGAAGGGAGGTTAATTTTATATTCATTTCATTTTAATTTTAACACTAAACTATATAATAATAAGTATAATTTGTGCACATTTTATGTAGGACCGATGTTTTCGCCACGAAAAACGACGCTATAATGACGGTAAGCGTTCGTGCCTAAAAGTCATTGGTTCGCTACCCGCAAACTAGATGGCAACACAGGCGCCGGAAGTAAGAGGGGAGGTAGTGTTTTGGACCGCAAACGTCACAAAAAAGATGATGCTTGACTCAAGATGGATTCCGGATATCGAACGGAACAAATAATAGACGTTTGTGCAATTGGCCAAAATGGTTATTGAAACAACAATGGAGAACGTACGAAGGTGACAATAGCAGAAAGCGTGTGGTTGTAGTTTACTGAATTAAAGTTAGATTAGATTTAAAAAAATCGATATTAGACAAAGCTATTTTGAGATTCAATTATACGTTTATATGGCTATGGCTAGACACTGTGGTTGAGTTTCGGGTCACGTGATACACGGACAAAACTCTAATTCAAAATCATAATATATGTGTTTATTTAAATGTTAATGTTAGTTTGTAAATGTTAGCAAACATTGAGAAGTTCTCTTGTATTTAGTACGGTATGGTGTGGACGGCGTTGTACGTAGAGTAACTAGTTCTCACTTGTATATGTTCTTGTCACAGGCGACGTGGTGAGAGCGAGACGGCAGCATTACACCCGTCGCCGTCACCGGCAGAGGTCGTACTTGCATAGAAAACAACAATATTTTTATGAAGCAATCCGCGTTGTATGAATAATGGGTATCGCAGAGCTTACGCTGTTTAATTCATTTAAACAGGATATATATTTTACTTGGGCGACTACCCTGTATATATTAAAACTTTGAATTTAAGTGTTTTTTATGTCTCTAGGGTGGTTTTTCGCAAAAAGTATTTCACAAAAAAAAACATTATCACACAATTTTGCAGAAGGTCATTCACAAAGTTACGTTGTCTGTATATAAATAAGTAGAACTGATGCTAACAACTAAGCAACCCTGCTTAAAAGTTAAAAGATCGTGGGCATACGAGACGGCGGGACCGAACTTTCAAATTAAAATAGAATGCATTTAGATTATATGCTGCGTTTGTACTATTTGTATAGCACAAGATACATTTGTTAGGCAGGATTTAGCCTTCAGAGGCACTCTGACGACAAAGTGGCATGATCGGGAGGAACCCGTCTTGGGTGCAGGTAAATCATACGTGAAATATTTGTACTTCATATATGTCTGTGCTATTGTACCAAATTGTAAGGGACAAATTAATGTTATGTGATTTTATCTTCATGATATTAAGTATCAAGATTTCGTGACTAACGGTCAGTTGCACAAACGTCCATTAAGGTTTAATGACTCCTATAAGCGCTAATGAATCTCAAATTTATATGGATAATGTCGCTTAAGACTAATTACTATTTTAATGGACGTTTGTGCAAATGACAGTAAAATCAATAATAAAAAAGGCTTTGAGAGATATTTGACGTAATTTATTTAACAACAATGATACCCTGGAGTGGTTAATACTAGTAAGATGTCAATTTCAACGCTTCTTAGAATTCATTATAGATATTGTATTCTAGCTGTGGCGCTGCCGGACTGACGTCAGCCCAGCAGCCCCATAAAAACTTGTTTATGTATTAGTACATATATGTATTGCAAATATTCCAGTAAAATATGACAAACTTACATCAGAGTTACTTTTTCTCTCGGTCCCATCACTCTTGACGTCAAAGTGGCAGGACCAGTGAACTATTGCCGTCCTGCTTCAGCCTTCAGAGGTATAAATATCTTGTTTTATGGTAGTAACGATACGTAGTAATGCAGCCGCTGCATCAACAAAGCTTGTCAGTTCATATTCATTGATAAAGTACGGTCCTCTCATACGCCCCCCCCCCCCACACACACACACAAACACACCCACACATACAGAGACTGTCGTTGATTTACCCATAGAAATAAAGATGACAAAATTAAAATTGCGGTGTAATAATATTGATAATAAAATACAAATTAAATATATGTATGAATGCGTGTTTATTGTAAAATATTATTTTGATGGCGAGTTTTTAGATGTTTTCGACGAAATGATTTTTATGTATTAAAATCTATGATATGCGTTAGTGCGACTTTAATGCCCCCTGGCGTGTTGTTGTGTCACTTAATAAAGATGCCTACGTTCATTCCCACTAGTTAACTTGATTAGTTCAACCCGTTGAAATAATGAGACTTTTACTCCCCGTAATTCAATTATGTACTAATTTTTTAACGGTAAACTATGTACTGGGATTCGTGTTGTTTGTTACCTTTGAACGTTTGTGTTTGTGCAATAGGTTTTAAAATAATATAACTATAATGCAATAAAATAAAACAAAAAATCAAATACAGGAAACAAGAAAACGATAATCCGAATATGTTTTAATTTAAAATTTTAGATTCGTTTAATTCGAGTAACATGTTAAAGTGTCAGCATAACTGGATAAATTTTTAAACAGTTCAACAACGCAGATTTACTAGTGAGGACAAGGTTTCCCGGCACATAGTTCTAACCTTTAAAAAAATAGTACATAGATGAACTAAAGTCTCATTGGTTCAACCGTTGAACTAATTAGCGGAACTAGTCGGAATAAACCTTATATTATCCAAAATCACCTTATTAAATGACATAAAATCTATATTTTGACAATTATACTAAAACAGATAAATTCCGAAAATATTGCATGAGATTTGTAATTAACTTCTTAATTGTATTTTGCTGATCGGAATTTTCTGTTTTAATAATTACTGTTGTGTATTTTGTAAAACTTATTCATTATATTTGATTTGATAAAATAATGTAATTTTAAATAAACATATTAATTAATGACAGCCATACGTGTATTTATTGTAATTACAAAATTGGGTTTGCGTGTATCCTGCTAATTTTACCAAAGCGAATGTTTTATACTATTGATCTATTATTCGCTGAATCTGTTTCAGACTATTAGTAATTTTATCTATTTCAGAATCGATATATTTATGGATCAAAGTTTTGCATGCATCTCCGCCACTCTATAGCTCTCCTTATTTAGGCACTGGATATTAATTTACTTTCTTGACAATGTTTATAGAAATGTTGTGTCGTGATGAAATAAGTTAGTGCAGTTGGCAAGTTTGAATATCTCAGTACTTATTTCAATGGAAAATGTATGTAAAATATTAAACGATTAGAATTTTTATCCACTTGCGTCCACACAATTTAAAAATATATTTGTTTAAAAATCAATATTATTATAATCAGAGATGCGCCGAATATTCGTTAGATAATATTCGTATTTTCATATAATATCCTTTACACAAATTATATTCGGTTCGTATCACAGAAATATATCTAGTAAGAAGGAAAAAGTGTACGTACTTCGCGTGCCGAAACGACGTCTAGACAGCTTCATTGCTCGCCGCGAGGCTCAGTCCACTTTCGATAGCAATCGGTGTTGGAGGTCAGGTGTGAAATTTAAAATGACGCGTTGTTCGATAATTAACTGCTCAAACACCACCAATATAGTTGGATCTTATAGTCGAGGTATTTCCTTCCATCGGTAAGTAACTATTTGTCTAGATATATCTATATTGATTTAAAAATCATTTGTTTTGTTGCTCCGTAATATTTTTATCAAAACGATCATGTGTCCAGTTAATAACTTTCCATTGCGGCTTTAATTTGACAGTCCAAATTTGCTGTGCTTGTAAAACCATCGATGTATATTTCAAGGTCGATTTGTTGAAGGACAAATTATCATTTTGTCTGTCAAAAATGGAGAATAGTGCTGTACTGTGCGATTTTTTTTCTCGATCAAAAAATATCGTTTTTGAAAGCAGAAGAAATAATTTATTTTTATATTGAATTGTACTGTAATTTTTATTTTAGTTTTCCGTATGATCCTCATATTAAAAATAAATGGATTGAAGCAACAGGACTTTAAGGCAAATATAAGTAGTAGGTACTTACTGGACATGGAAACTTTAAGAAACACCTATATAACTTGGGTTAATCTGACAGTCCTCTGTACAGGGCGTGCATGGAGACTGAGGAGACAAGTGCTCATGTGATACTGGAATGCAGGAGCCTATCAAGACAAAGGACTACATATCTATACTCCATTCATTATAACATTAGAAAAAAGAGGGTCATAGAAGCAGCAGTGCAGAACATTTTATTTTCAAGATAAATTTAAAAATATATATTACAGTTTTGTTAAAACTTTGAACGTTAGGTAGTCTGAAAGAGCTGAGCAATTTTCTATTTTTACGATACCTTCAGGGTTGCGATGAGGCCAGCATTTTCTAAATTCATCTTTTACTCCCAAGCCAACATGGAACTAAACTATCTATCTGTTGATTTGATTATAATTAGAATAGAATTTAGTTATATCTATGCCCAGTAAAGAAAGGTAAACAAAATGAAATTTTTATTATTACTTTTATAACATTTATTCAGACATTAGACTATTGATGAAGACATTGGTAAAACTTCTTGAAATGTCAAAGGTTGAGGGAAGGTATGGGGGCTTAGAGCGTAATTGTTGTAGGCCACTCGGGCCTGCACCGGCATCGTCCATATTTAATAAAACTTAACAACAAAAATAAAACAATAACAACTTAATCACGGAAAAGGGCAAAACAACAAGAAAGGCAGTAGCATTCACAATGGATGACAATCCCAGATTACGTATTTTGACAATTATGAATACCTCATAGTCTGACAAAATTAAAAAACTGTACTGCCGAAACATTTGAAGGGATCAGGCAACGTTTTACATTTGGTAGAATTATAGTGACATGAGAATCGTGCCGAAACTATACAACCGCAATGCAACCCTGCATCAATAGGTTCTTTAAGATGAACACTTTTTAGTGCAATAGTTATTAAATCATTTAAGTTAATCAAATACTCAAAAATTTGTTTAACAGATAGCTTAAATGATAACAGTTAAGTATAGCAGTTGGTATTTAAGTGAAAATGTAGCAAATTAGCCGTCAGTCTTAAGAGTAACATGATAATTGATATTTTGTCACAAGGTATACCATAAAAAGAACCTTATTTAACTTCTGTCTAATGCTATAATGAATGGAGTATAGGCAGCCCAAGGACACTAGTGGAGGCGTGCGGCAGAGTTCGAGAACTTACGGGCTTCCTGAAGGAGCTGGGCTGGCAGGACTAATGCAACCCCGTGTCACGCAAAATAGGCACTGAGTGTCGAGTTACGGATAAACCCACCGTGAAACATAACATAACAGCACGTAAAAATGTGTAGCGTGTCGGGAGAGGGTAGCGGTTACTACAAAGTGTTTGCCCACAGAAAAATGCCGTTGTCTATTATATCGCATAAAATCTTTTTTGCACCGATTCACTAAATTACATTCGTGACATATACATAATATTTAAGCAAAATGTTACACGTAGGTCTCCGTCAATTGATATCGATTTTTCAATCGATAAGAATTGGCCGTTTCAAATACAACATGTATTCGATGCAAGTGAAATTATGTCTTCCATCACTAAATTAAGATCGTGACGTCATGATACCTACACAAAATGTGGCACGCTCGGTCTCCATATAAATCGACGAACATTTTCCTTCTAACTAGATTTATTTTTGTGGTTCGTATTAATATTTATATTTTCTTGGGTACACGACACGGTATAGGACTGAAAGACAAAATTTATGTTAGGTTAGGTTATTTTATATTAAATATAAATCAATTAAATCCTATGAAGAAAGGGTTCAATAAAGTTTAATAAAATAAATCATATTCTTAATGAAAAATGCTTTTTTTTAAGGGACTGGGACTTGAACCCATGACCTTTCGCCATCCGGGCGACTGCTCTAACCTGGACTGAGGAATTTATCAAGCACTTATTGCTTCTTCGCTACTACAGAGCGTATTTTCATCAATGTTAAGGCAATCGAATTTTTACAAATATTTAAACTAGAGATGCGCCGAAAATTCGTTTATATATTCGGTATTCCGCGTATTCAGAATTTTCTTTTTCACTATTTGTATTCGGCCGAAAATTCGGTTTTGGTGCCGAATATATTTGGTTCGAGACATTATATTTTCTTGGCCACACAACTTGTAAGAATTATGTTTTATCCTAAGAATTCATAAATATTAATTTTATAAACTATAGTTCATATTTTGAAAGTTCAAATTGAGATTTTAATGTGTCAAGACCAATCACAATCCGGGCGACTGTTCGTGGGTTCGAGTGCTATCTCAGAGTACCTGGTGCTGGTGCATTTTTTAAGCATTTTTCGTTAAGTATATGAAGACAGAGTGACACAATAAAAATATAAAAGAAATGAGATATAAAATAAAAGATAAGCAAAAAAGAAATGTACATATTCTAATATTTATAATTAATTTATGTTAAATTATGGTGCAGAAAAACCACGCTCTCGGCCGTCATCGGCAAAAGTCTGTTGTTCTTCATATAGGTTGTTTGCTTCCAAAATAATCGTTCGCTATACACACGTTATACTATCAGCTGAGAAACATTGTGGCTATCAATGACAATGTAGTGATAAAAGGTTGAACCTAATATTATTCGGTAAAATCATTATTCGGCGCATCTCTAATTTAAACTATCGATGAATCGAAGATGAACATTTGTTCTAATTATTACTTATTATTATATTTGATAAATTTTGATGAAAAAGAATATCATTAAATATATTTTTCAGTGTAGCATTGTGAATGCAAAATTGGTCAAATATAATAAAATAAATCAGTAAAACTTCAAATCATAAATATTTATTTTCTAAACTATCGTCACTATAAAAATATAAATACAGAAATATATGTCCGCTATACACATGCCATATTACAAGTAGCACTTAGAAACACTGGCTAAATAAAAATAATGAAATGGTAAACCGAATAATTCGGTTCGATAAGATTATACCGAATATTATTCGGCATTTGGTTATTCGTTGAATCCACTAGATCTCTAGTTGTCATTAATAAATCACTCAAAAGAAAATGAAACAACTTGCCTTACTTTTCTCATCATTATTAGATCTGTCATAAACAACAAAGAAGGTTTAACATCTATTAAATTACCTTAAAAACATTAATCCTACATTCCTTTTTTAAGTTTAATATATATTTTTTTTATTTTCATAGAAAATTCTTATTGGATTACTCAAAATATTTTTTGGTGTATTCTATCCAAACATTCCTATAATTCTCTAAACCAGAATCTAACTGACTTGGGCTCTAGTTTTATTAATACCTTCATCAATTTTATGTGAGATTAGGACAAAAAAAATTCAAACCACTTTTTCGAACAATATGCAATTCCTTTTTTAGCATATTTCTCTTGTCAATTTCTTTTTTTCACAAATTACATTTAACGCTTTTTAAAATCCTATTCTGTGTATATTCTCTTTCATTCTTATAACCGTGCTCATCTTAGACTAAAAAAAAAAATAAGAAAGATTTTGGTCACTTCAATCAAAATAGTCTAACTCGAAAATGTACAACATATTTTAAAATATTTTTGCAAACCAGTCAAATGTCTGTATAGTTTTATAAATCTGGCTTAGTAATTCGCGTCCAACTTTTTTTTATTGTTATGTAACTATTTAAAAAATTATCAAATTCATAATAAATATTATTCCTTTTTTTTATTCTGTTTAGAAACTGTCTAGAAACAGCTATGTATTCTAAAATCCACATAAAAGAATAAAATAGTTACTGTCAAAATATCCCGCGTTTCCGTTCTCTCTTATGAACAGTCCAGACTTATTATTTTTTTCTAAACATGACAGTTTGGGCACACAGAACATTTGCCTGTGCCTTTAAAATATTGAGGTTTTGGTGGTAATACTTTCCGTGGTACTAGTGTGTTAGTAATCTTATTTTCGAAAATTTTCAAAGGGAGATACGCGAAATGACCCTAATCCATAAAAGTACTTCGAAATGTAAATATCAGCTGTTTTACTCCCATTTTTCAGTTCTCAGCCATCTCGTACATACCTGTGCTGATTTAAGTTTCATATAGTCTTGTAAAAAGAAGTGAAGATAGGACCAATATGCCAATTCTGCTAATGTTTGCGTTAAAATCGTATCTGAATAGAATCGCAACAACTTACATTCAGTCTTTGTACTATATACATGAAGCCCAATATCATTAGTGCTATGTCTTCTACACAAATCAATGGTGACAGATATATAATAATGTACAATTTAATATTGTACCTACATTGGCGAAATGACTTGCATTCTATTAAGATACGATTATTACCTAATCATCACTAACAGAGTTGAACCTAAATATTAGTGTTAAACCTCAATATTTATTAAATAAAAAATTTCCAACTAAAATATATAATGCCTGTGAAATGTGATAGTACTGCGGCAGAACAACATATTTTAATTTTCTCTCTAGTTGTTATTTATAAAAAAAACTTGCATTCACAAGGTTGTCCAAAAACTCCAGAAGAATAAGGTATTTCAATATTGTTTAAATCTAATGGGGGCTCTTCAGCTAACACGTGTTTTCTATGGGTTCTAATTGAAAGATACGTAAATAAAATCGACCAATGTTTCGTCAAGTACACTTATACTTGATTGTCGTTTGTCTGTCGAATATGACAAATAAGCAAACACAAAAACTGAAAATCTTTAGAGCAGCGACCTTATGAGTTATATGGTGAAGATACGGTGGTGGGTATTAGTAGGTTTGCATCGGTACAGATATTTTTTAAAGTCTAACAATAGGAAATTGAAAAATAAAACAAGTTTTTCACATTTACAAAACATCTTTATTAATAAAAATAAATATTTAAAAATTTCCGTTTTCGTTACATTCGTGTAGTTCTCTCTTACATTATTATGAAATTCAATAATCACTTTCGGTATGTAGGTAATTAATTCATATTAATGAACAACTGGCCGTGCGGCTGTAGGTACTGCCTAACACGTGTACATATTTTGCTGAACTTTGTATAAAAGGTCGGCTGAGTTACAAAATAGACCCTTATACGTATATATAATACTATTGGTCGTTCTACGGCACGTTAAATTGAAACGTTTGTTTACTTTGAGGCACTCTGAATTTGTCAATAGTTGAGTTTAGTTTGTGGAATGAATCTTCAATTTAATCATAGAAACTATATAGCAGCGCGAAAATACGCGCTCTCGACTCACAGCACAGAGCTTCAATGAAATAAAGCCTTTATTACCTTTACAAGTAGGATTTATACGATTGAACCTCTATGCTACGCGGTGCTGCAATCGACGTCGAATTCGACGTTTTTTTTAACAGAATAACACGGCTGTCCCCTACAATGTACACCCAACTACTCATAGGGCCATTACAAAAATTAGAATTTCTGAAATAATTTTGACTATGAAATCGATTGAAAACAATCTGACCTTTTGTATTACCAATCGTAGGTCGTGCTCTCAACTCTAAGCAAAAAAATGTAGCACATGAAAAACCTCCGTGTCCTTTTACGGTTGAGCACCAACACCAACCCGAAGAAGGCAGACGAATTGAATTTTTTTTTTTAAAAGAAACATGATGTACAAATTACAGCCTGATGCTTACAAACATATAAGTATTACAATTGCGACACACTGTAAACACATTGAACGCTATCACGACTCGAGACAATCAAAAAACATGAACCTGAATTCAGCCAGCGTTAATGTCGTTTCAATTGCGTTTCATTTTTCACGGCCCTTGTTAATCGGTTACGAATTAACAAAAGCATATACCACCATTGATTTAAGCTTTGTAACGATCATTGTAAGCGATGGATAACAGTCGCTTAATATCGTTTATAAACTAGCAAAATTGAGGTCGAGACATCGTTCATACAAAATACGATTGACAATTACACATTTATTAAATAGCAAACGCTGTATATAAATAAATAAATACATAACATACACATTTTAAACATGTGACTGACAGGTGTGCGGACACCGGACTGTGTTCCCAACAATAATACTAACATTGTCTTTTACAAGTGTCATATCGTCCATGAAGAGTCAATAAATAATAACTGACATTTTGTCAATTTTTGTTTTATTGAATTATTCGTTGTAAAAATAGATTACTACACAATAGTGACAAAGATTTTGGGTTCGTTTCTTATGTTTTTTGTAAGATAAACAATAATTGCAATGTACTGAAAAAACCAATATAATAGATTTGAAACGCTTTTTTCGTCTCCTGAAAAGTTGCATTTTTGCAGTTATTATTTATTGACTCTTCATAGACGATATATAAATGCACACGTGGTATTACCTATATAAATATGGAAAACTGTATTGGTGCAACGAGCGGCGTGAACCACCTATGTTCAGATCACATCACAATAATAGACTAGTATAATAACACATACTTATTACACATGTAAAATCTAATATTATCTTTATAATGGCATGTCTTAAAAGACGCGTCGCCGTTCTTAACATAACGTTAATATAAGTTATACAGTACCTTTGTCTTTTTATTGTTTTTCACACATATAGAACTATTATAATATTATGATCAAATTAGCAACACCTCTAATATAGCTACTGAGGCGTCTACTCTGTACTCCGTGAGTACGTACACGATGTTTAAAGAGGTTCTTGTAATTTACTAAAAATAACGTCATCGGGAACCACACCGTTACAGATGGTTTAAAAAGCTTTTGCAAAAATTGATGCGTTTTGTTTTAAAGAGGACAAACGGTGAAAACTATTATCCGGGCCTCCTTTACACGGATTCGAGTTAATCCGGACTTTATATATTAATAATATTGTGTCTAAGCGGCAGCTACATTAACATTTTATGGTTAATATTTTAACCCAAATTGAACTACATATAGCTATTTTATGATGAATTATACAGTATTTTAGTAATTTTATAAAATATGTATGTTTTACAGGCACGTTACGTGTTTGTACTAAAATGTATCACCATTCTCTTAATTAACAAAGAAGAACGTTCACTCTCCATACAAGCGCTGATTAATGGTGATGTCACTGATATATTTATGTCCCAAATGTGTCCGTAAAAGCATTGTTATTAATATAAACTACTTTTGCAATCAGGAAACTGTGTGATGATAAAATAAAGATTTTGAAGTTACGCTGCAAAATCGAATAAAAATCGGATTTAGGATCTTAACCGGAGATAAGTATGTTAATTAGTCGCATAGTTTATCTTAGTAGTTTATCTACTAACTTCGACTATGTATTAACCCTGGGAACGTATATGATCACCATAATAGGACCCACATACGTTTCCAAAGCAAATAATATAAGTTCTCATAATAGTAGACAAGGTTGTCCTTGGAAGTCCCGTAAATTGCTAATGCGCTAGAACCTTGTCTAAATAAAAACGCGCGTGACGTGAAAACGGAAAGTATAGATAGCACAAAAAGAAAAAGCTAAATTATTAATTAATTATTGAAATATTTACGACGTCCCCAAAATATTGTTATAATAATTAAATTACGTAACAAGTAAGAGCAAAACTTAATAATTAACAATCGAAACCAACAAAAATGATGTGTGATCCCAACACAAACCAACTCAATATGTGCACTCGTCAACCAGTGTTTGTTTGTTAACGATACTGGTTTTTGAACACAATAGGGATGATGACAAATTTTTGTTTGTTTGTCCGTCAGGTAGATTGTTAAAAAATATTAAACACGTATTTTTTATTTTTTTCGTAATCATAAAATTACGGCGTTACATCGAATTGAAATTTCGCATGACGTCACGTTAGAGTACGTTTTCTACTCAACTGTGACGTAGCGAGCCCCCACTCCTCAACTTTAATGCCTGCTATCTAAGCCATTTCTTGTTTAATTGAAGTAAAAAAAATACGTATCTAATATTTTTCTATTATCTGACTGACGGACTAAATAGAATTGCATTTTTTTTACCCAGTCATCATCCCTATTAGGTCATCAAAATGACGGCCAAGCGCACTAGCAATATGCAGGGATTATAACATTAAACAAGGAAATACACTCTCATATTATTTAAGATTTGCTCAGCATCAGCCGTGCCATAATATCATGCGTTAGCATTATCGCTACTAGTCTGTGGCATAAACCCATAGATCAACCACATCATTTCAATGGTGTGACAGCTGTCATGCACACGTGCTAATCAAAGAGTCTTGATCATCTTCATTTTTTAAATGTATTTATTCTTTAACCGTTCTTTAATAATTAACTAAAACTTCAAATAAAATAATACAACTATAAATGTTGTAAGATTAATTAACTTGAAAGTAACGTTGAAAACAAGATTTTTTTAAAGGTTACAGGAATAAAAAAATTAGCGGCCAATCTTTATTTTCATTTAGTTCCTCGCTAACATGTCGTTGACAGGTCAGAATTGAACCTCCTTCTTTGTATTTGTAATAATAAACATCTAGCATTGTGTCAGTCACACAAACTCCATTAAGGTTTCATGATGCCTTTAAGCTCCAATGAATGTCAGATTTGTATGGGTCATATCGCTTTAAACTAATGAAACTTTTAATTGTCGTTTGTGTATCTAGTTGTGTATCAATTAAACCCAGAAAATTAATCATGTATATGTGTATGTATAAAAATCTATTTTCTTTATACGTGCTATCATAACGCCTGACGACAAAAAATTGTTTATATATTAAATGTATGCACTGATTACAAATTTTTCCTACACAATTCTGCGTAAATCAAAAATGTATGACATTTTTATCACAATAGTTTACGCTATTTATATTTATTTTTTTTACAGATTGTTCATTATTAATCAAAGTTAATTTAACATAAAAAGTGCTGCTTTACCTGATATCGACATGTTTGTTGCAATATTACTTAAAAAATTACAACTTTTCCAAAAGTTATTCCATCAAATAGATAACGGTACGCAATTTACATCACGTGCAACATGTATAAATATTTATAAAAGATCTCTATAACAGATTTTACAGCATCTGAATAATAAATATGAGATCTGATGACCGTTATTATTATAATGTGACTTCCTGGCAAGCGTAAGGCATCGAGATACAATATATTCATACTAATGTAACATTCAGAGGCTAGCATCTGTTGGACAGTAATATACCTAATATGTTGCAACAGTTAAGCGAGCTGGCTCGCTGTGTGTACTTGCAGATAGTAGAGTCGCGTAAAAAATATTGTGTATTTTGGCTTCAGTCAAAATTCTATTGCTAGATTAAATGCAAATTATGCGTTAGTACAAAAGTTTCCGACTTGCGCTTCCCTTAGACATCACTACACTAAATTAATGTAACACAATAAAGAAATATTTACATAAAACCATAATGTATACAAAGCGACGACAACAAAAACTATCATTATAATAAACATCTGCACTATCTAGAAATGATGCACATCGACTGAATGCAATTTACGTTGTACTATACAAATGCACGCATAACGACACGGTTCTCAAACGCTTCATAAGCATTGCACTTTAGTTGACGCATACACGCGTCGTACTCATGAAAAGTGCAAAAATAATACACTTTTTTCACACACAACAGAAAATATACCTGTATAATAGTATTGGTTGGTAAATAAATGTTTTACATATATTTATATTACAGTATAAATGTCAAAATAAAAAGTATCTGATTAACTTTACTACTTTGAATGCATCAATACAGATATCAACCATGACTGTTTCGTTATGTACTGCGCACACCACAATATGTATTGTATTGAATATTTTAAAGAAATTTAGTCTTTAATTAATCACAGTAAAGTTCGTTTCGGTTAACAAAGAAAGAAAGAACACTCGTTTATTGACCCGCAAACTTGTCATAATAAAACAACAAAAAATAAACATAAAACAAACATTACTTAACAAGAAATGGAGAGGAAAATAAATCAATAAATAAGTGACAGTTGGGTCAATCAGAATCCTGTCTCAGCATAAGTTGTAACTACAAAGGTCGCACCAACGCTGATATTCAGACAGGGCCTGTTGGTGTGCGACGTGTGAATAAATAAATAAATAGGTACATTTATAAAACCATAATACTAATAAATAAAACAGAATTTTGATAGTTAAATATGTTTGACCGAATAAATAAATAAAAACGCTTGTGCCACTAAAGAAGCTTTTCGAGCACTAACTTTAGGCTGTGCTGTGTTGAGTATATTTTGATAAACTCAATTTTGATTAAGGAATGTAACATTATTAACTAATTGTTTTACTCGGTACGAAATGCCAGTGTTTATGGTCATCGTACGTTTTGTATAAGGGACACGTGATCACATAAAAATCGGTTAAATTCATTCAATAGAAGCTTATAAAAGAAATATGTTCAAAAAATTATAGTCTGTTTCTAGCGGACGGAAATGACACAGATATTGTGTGAGCGTCGAATGAGGATGGTACATATCGGGCTTGTTGCTGATGCGGGATTTTAATAAATCACTTGTAAATAGACTACAAAATTTTAAATAAAACACAAATTATATATACTTATATTATAGGAACGAATTATTTGATTGTTTGTTTGGATTGCATAGACTCTAAAACTACTAGACCAATTCAAAAATTCTTTCACGTACGGAAAGGTACAATATACACGGGTGCCATAAGATATATTTGGGGACTTGACGGTTGTAAATATATTTGGAAATGGTAACTTAAAAGTATATTCGATTCTGTGAATTATAAGAACCGAAAAACGGCGGCTATGACGGAGCACCGTGTGACGTCACATTTCAATAAACTAAACCTCTTTGTTGCGAGCGCAACCGTACTCATGTTTATTAAAATGTAAAGTCCCGACTCGTAATTTAACATAACTAATGTTTTCGCGACGCAATTTAAATAATTAATAAAAATTGGTTGTCCTTTATTTAATAACACTTTTGGAGAAAATGAAGTCTGATAGTGGTCAAGTGGATAATTAACGCAGGCGAAGTTGCGGGAAAACAGTTAGTGTTTAATAATTGACAGCTTCTAGTAAATAAGGTTGATAAAACAAGCGAATGCGCGAGCATGTTCCAGCTTGTTTGTAAACTTCCTTTAACTTCACTTGAGTTGCGCTCGGTCTTAGCGGTGGGTAATCTATGAGTTTTTCACAAAATCGATTCGAAACTACATATCGATATTCAATATCGGTTTCTGAAACTGACTACATATTTGTTGAAACTATATATGGGTGAATCGATCGGTATTCGGTAATTGTAAGCCATCGTGAACACAATCGCAAACAAGTAGCAAAACAAATCAAGCAGAACGCCACATTCACACTTGCTCATTTAGCGCGGGAAAATAGACCCACGTGCGATTGACTAGCATGCTCGTTCACAAGCATGCTTCGTATTCTTCACAAAATGGAGTCAATTAAAAATGTGCCAAAGTATACCCAAAAGTATGGAAACAACGTTAACTCCAAATTTCACTCAGAAATCCAAACGCTTGAATCGGTTCAATTCTATTACGATGCGGATATCGAGCGAGATACCGAATCCGATGTATCACATAGATGCAGAAATATAGTGTTTCAAAAAATATATAGATGTTGCGCGTATCGATATTGACACAATATACGCTACAATATCTATTTACTCCCGCCTTCGAGTACAAAATAAGGAAGGATATTCGCAACAAGCCTGATACATACAGAACTCTGTATCGTTACCGCGGAACGCTGTCGGTCGCCGAACTGTCCAACGACAGGCAGTAACATTGGTATGGATTGTGATATATCATTTACAATCAATGCTCATACAATACTTTGGGTCATACTATACGATACGAATATTCATCGCATCAAATGAAATTTATTGAAAATTACGCTGCTAATTAATAGTATCGGTAAATGGAAAATTACAATGTGTATACAAACATAACATAATAGTGAATACAAACCCTGGATATAAATACTCCTAGACTAGTTTGTCAGCTGCGGGACCGAGCAGTACTATTAATCGTGTGCAACAATAGAGTACTGAAAACTTAAACCTTTTCAATTTTGGTTAGATTTATAAATACTTAATTAATAAATGGATAAATACATTGTTGATCCTTTTTCAAAGGTAGAAAATTATATTTACATGACACATTCGTATTATTAATATTTTATAATATTTTAATAATAACTTATCAAAATTGGAATGCAATTCAAAAACCAAGGATTGAAACGGCACAAGAGGATAGATAAAATTTAATATAGTCGTTTCGATTATCAAACTTTGTATCTTTGCAACGATTTACTGTGGACGGTGGAAAAAAAATGATTTCAAATTAAGACATATAAAGTTTGATAAAGCCAGTAATATGTCAACGTAAAATTGTGTATGTAAACCATGGAGTGGGGGGTGGAAAGGACGATATACTTCTATATTAGAAAGAAAAAAACTTTTACTAGCGCCATCCTAAATACTGCTCAATTTTAATTGCATAGCAACTATTGCACATAATTAGTTTATTTCAATATTAACAGAGCGTTGAATACTGAAAATTACTACAAAAATGGAAGCCCCATCTATTGATAATTGTGACAATTGGTGTATAGAAATTAAGATTACATTGAACATAGGTAGTTCAGTAGGAGAATCGAAGGAAAAATTCAAATTTTATTATTATTTTACATTGTCATGACCTACATTGGCAATAGTAACGCCGTCTTATAATTCATCCAGTGTACATATATCTTTATGTGTCCAATTGTTTAATTGTTTGGTGCACGTACATACATCGCGAGTATCCTAATGTTTTGTTTGATTATAACAATTGTAAGTTTACGTTTTAGATAAGTTTAATTCAATTTCACGTTGACATATATTGCCGCACCTCGCAATGGTAATGACAGGGTTTGAGCCAAACATTTTCCCACTCTGTACATACTTGTACATCTGACTCTTTGACTCTACTGAATTTGTAGCGACAGTTCGGCATTCATACCGAAATAGTAAATCATGAACAAATTACGCTCAATTTATTGGTCAACACGAAGGCTCCTCGATTTCACATCTCCCGAGCTAGAAATCAAATTTGTGATCCTACTAGATATGCAAAGCTGACGCTACGCAATTCTTGTGATTTCCTTTTACCTCTCGACTATAATAAGGTATAAATATATAATTCGAAAATAGTAACTGTGCATAATATACAAATGTCGAATCTTAGTCCAGGTCGTATTGTGTAATATTGAATCTTATTTATATGTGTGCAAGGTGGTGGTCTACCTGCCGTCTCGTCGCTGCAGCACTTGGAACAGCACGAGGTTGGTGTCCAGGTCGCTGTCGTCGCTCTGTTGCCAGTGCTGGTCGAGCAGTGGCTCGGAGTGGTCGCCTTCTTTGGTAGATCGCGGTCTGTTTATTTTGAAATTGTCTTCGTCCAGAGCGCGCACTGAACCGGCCACGGCGCGTATCACGAGCACCTTCAAACAGAATCATATCCGGGTCAACGAGCAGTCCATTGCTTTTTTTAAAGTCTAACTAAATTACTAGGCCGGTCACCATAACAGTCACAGAACGGACGAGGTATAGGGGATGAAAGTTATTAAATAGCGGTTTCAGAATCATCCTATCCCCGCTCGAGCGGAATGCTGTTCGTGCGTGCGTGCGTGCGTGCGTGCGTGCGTATGTGTGTAGCGGTGTGTACCTTATGCACGATGTGTCCGACTATGCCGAGCAGGCAGAGCGCCAGTCCGGCCACGTTCACGGTGCTCAGCTGATCGCCGCTCACCTCCACCGCCAACACCAGGATGAACATCTCCTGACAAACAGCAATCATCGGATGAGTGACCATATCACATACATCGCACAGATCCAAAATCGAGTAGCTTTTAGCACTTTCATTATATAAATATATGAAAAGACGGAGCTACCCTACCAGACAAACTACGTTTTGTAAGTACATAGAGAATCCAACACGGAATGTAAAGTCGAGCGCCACTGTGCCTCGGAGACTATGCAAGTGAGCAGATTAGGGCGTGTTCACAGTGATTAAAGTCCACCAACATAGACAAAGGACCCGGCCCGCGGGTATTCATAGAACCCATGTACCCACGCGGAACTATCGCAGATAACATTATTGATAATAATAATAAAATATTTATTTGCAGAAATATAGTTTTACATGTTGTTAATAATTTTTAAAAGCCCAACATATTTTGTCGTCAGGACGACGTACAAATATTATAAGTCATACATGTCATTTAAAAAAGAAATATAAAAATGTCAATAATAATTCCAAAAAACTTAATTTCATTTACTTCTTCTATAATGTCATGATTGAGATGAATGTAATATTTTTTAATTTTACTATGTATTTTTTGAAACTTTATGTATTTAGTTTTATTCATATTAATTTTAAGATTATTGTCGACTAACCATTGTGATACCTGTTGAAAATCTGCGTTAGCTTTATTTTGAAGATCGTCATCTTTATCTTTAATGTTTTATATATAATAGATAATGATAAGAGTAGTATCGTCAGTGAATAAAATGCATTTATTGTCGATCATATTTGGTAAATCGTTTATATAGAGAAGTAATAGGAAAGGTCCTAGTACACTTCCCTGAGGTATACCACATTTATTCCGGCTATATTCAGAATTATAATATTTCTTGATATTGCCTTCCAATTTGGAAATTTCTACGGATTGCTTGCGGTCTTTTAGGTAACATTTTATCCAATTCAAGGCATCGCCTCTTATGCCATATGTTTCTAATTCATTTAGAATTAATTTGTGCGATACGAAATCAAATGCCTTGCTCATATATAAATAAATTGTTAACGCATTTAGTCCAGAGTCAAGAGCACCTGTTACATGTTCTACTATTTTTTCGAAATCTATACTGATCGACTTTGATTATTAATATCAACCGCCGGATTTAATACAAGATTCTTGAATATATAAGCTGCCTTTAAGTTTAATGTTTTTCCGTGTATATGTATTTATTTTTAAATAGTGCCTCGTGATATATGTGTACCTTGAATATGCCGGCGATGGACAGCGTGAGACTGGAGGTGTAGGTGACCACTAGGAACTCGCTAATCTCCATGGCGAAGGCGATTGTGGCACCCACGGACACCTTGAGCAGGGTCCCCGTGACCTGCCCGCCGCGGGACGCCCACTCCGCTTGCAGGTACTTCAAGCAGTCCAGACCTGCAACACGTACAACGTTTATATATGTTACTATTTTTGAAAGAATAGTTCACAACACGTCGAGATCACAGTGAAATACCCACATAGCGAAATTCGTGTTATCGCTCTTGTGGCATTCGCAGAACAACAACGTAGCGAAATCTATGTCGTGGCTGTCATGCTATTCGACCACGACGCATTGTGTAGGTGGCTGTGTAGCCACCGTGGTTTTTGTGAGTAAATTTTTGTTCAACTGTTTCTAAATTCATAGAATTTCAAATCTGTACATGAACATTCAAATACGCGTTCCATTATCACGCGCATCTTCTTCTTATACCTGAAAATTTGTTTTTATGAAACCATATTATCCGGTTTAGGGATTAACTGTGTCCCATGCCAACACATTGCGTATTAAAATAACTAGTATTAAGTATTAAAATTATATAACAAAACAAATCGCGTGTTGCCGGCACTATTGTATTGATAGTATTAAACGGCTTTTACTGTATTCCAAAATTTAATATCTACATAATATTGTGAATTCAAATTTGATCAAATAAGTTAGTATATATCACATAGCTAACTTATTTGAAAATTTTCTTTTATATCATTGGAATATTATTACACTTATATACAGAATAAGATCTTATAAAATCTTATAACAGAAAACGAAAATCTTCATTAATTAATTAAGGCTTAAATATGAAATTTAATATGCAAAAGTCAGTCAGGTGCCTAATAAATATGCGACATAAATGAATTCAAATATATATCACGAAATCGTTGAACCGAGCGCCGACGCTGACGCACACTAATGGGTGTATCCCGAGGGTAGTCGAGCGGAGCGTTACGCGAACGTGACAGCGACCGCGCGCGTCGCCTACATATCGTCAGTATTAATTTATTCATGGATCAAATATCGTCCAGTTCAATTAATTCCTCTATTTAGGGTAACATAGGCTGGTTGGTGGGTGACAGAAGCACATTCTTAATGAATAATGCTTTTTCATTAAGGATATTTTTCAGCGTAGCATTGTAAATGCAAAATTAATCAAATATTAATTAGAACAAATTTTAATTTTTATCGAAAGTTAGAAGAATGGGTGGATTGCCTGAAGATTGATGAAAATACGCTCTGTCTGTAGCGAAAAAGTAACAAGCGATCAAAAATCGCTACAAAAAAAATCAAAGTATGAATTTTAACAATGGACCTCACTTTTGTGTACATTATTTAGTAAATAATCATAAAGATATTTAAACAATTCAGTAAATACTAAATTTGTAGTCGTACTTACCTTCAAACATAATCATGAAAGGTAGCAAGCTGATGAACATCCACGGCTGCACATGGAACACCATATCGACGGGGTTATGGAGCCCGAGCTTGGACTTCTGCATGAGAAGTTGGGCGAACGTCCACCGCAGGCCGGCCGCAAACGATGCCAGTAGCAGGAAGTTAAATCCGAGCAGATCGAACTGAGTCGCCTTGTACGTGAACATGACCAGACCGATCGCGATCAGTAACACGATCCCCACCAGCGACCACGACTGCACACACAAACAACAATTGCAGATTCATCTACTATTACATCTATCTACATATTTGTCGATACTATTTTTACCGGGGTATTGACTTAAACGTCTAAGCATTATTATATTTGTATAATTTTTTCTTCACCGCGTCACGTGAGAATACATTTTTGAAAACTAAAAACAGTACATAAACTAAAACCAGACTACAGCTAAATCACATTATATAAAGTTTGAGACAGTAAATTTATTCTATAGCGATAGCTATATTATAATAGTGATGACCAAAGGACAGCGTAGTCAAAAATCGTAAAAAAGAAACAACTGAAAAGGGAGAATTTTTGTCTTCAATAACATCGAAACACATAAAGTGGATGGTGTAATAGTATATAAACGACCTCTCGCTCATCAATACTTTATTTTTAAGTGATTTTCTAACATATTTAAGTGTGTGCTACATAGCCCCGAAATCGGAGTTCTTCCATCGGAGCCCGCCTCACCTACGCTACTCCGCATCCTACATGTCGAGTCTTCGTTGTTCACCGGTGCTACTGACCGGAGCTGACGTCGGGTCTATCCTCGCCAGCCGCTGGCCGGCCGTGACACACTGACACCGCGAACTCGACATTGAATCCCCTATTCTACTTTAAAAGTCCTCTTAATTCGAGATACAAGAATCACAGCGAGCGAATCTACCCACCCCCTGAGAAATAAAATAAAATTGGTCAAAACATTATTTTGTTTTAATCTTTTTATCTACGCTTCAGTTTATTTTTTTAAATTCAGAGGACTTAGTCACGAAATCACGAATAATCCGTTGGAAAATGATAGTCTGTTGGAGCAAGGTCTGGCGAATATGGAGGATGACGAATGGTTTCTAACTGCAGCTCCTGAGGGTCAAAACGGTTTCTCGTTCTGTATGAGGTATCGCATTGTCATCGAGCAATAATGGTGAAGATCGATTCATGAGTCGGGGCTGTGTTAGTGCTAGTTTTGCCAACATTGTTCGGAGTTCGGCACAATACTCATCTGTCGTTATTGCTTGACTAGATCGGAGAGAACTAAAGTGAGACCACCAAACAGTTACCATTACCTTTTTATTGGCAAGTTTTGCTTTAGGACACTGTTGTGGCGTTTGACCTGGGGTCAGCCATTGCATTTTTCTTTTACGGTTATCATAAAGTATCCACTTCTCATCACATGTCACAATTCGATCCAATATTCCTTCATTCATGTACCGATTCAACAAGGCAACGTAAGTTTCAACACGCGATTCTCTTTGTAGATCAGTCAAATCATGAGGCACCCATGTTTCGTATTTTTTTATTTTGACGCAAATGAGTAAATATTGTGGGTAAGGTAACGTTAAACCATGCCGCTAATTCCTAGGTAGATGGACTAGGATCGGCTTCCACCATCTCTCTTAATTCATCGTTATTCACCTGTGTGGCCGAAATTTCCATCACGAAAGCGTTTAAACCAAAATCGCACGGTGCGTTCATTAGCAGACCCCTCTCCAAACGCAACATTGATATTGCGGGCTGTTTCTGCCAAGTTACTTCCGCGTCGGAACACCTATTCAAAAATCACTCGTATTTTCGCAGTATCCATCTTCTTTGTCTAAGTTGAATAACAAAAACAATTGAAAGCCGATATTCCAATGTTTCACATTATTTAAAAGAATAACATCATAGAAACAATATGAAGTTTCTTTCGAAAACCTCAAACCATGAAGATTATATGTCAATTCAAGGAACTTATTACAATAAAACGGCTATTTCATACTTTAACCCCTAACATTATATTATAAATAAAATTCCGTGGTAGTTATCGATTGCATGGGAGGCGCCGAGCGGTCGTCATGGCAGCAGACGCCGGTCGTCGGGCGAGCAGTGTGATTACAGTAACGACAAAATACATAAACAGATCTACATAATAGAGAACAGACAACGCATATGTTGACAATCGTTGATAACCTATACGGTAATCTCATAATAATTTCTCCCACGCAATATCAATTCAATAGGTTTTAACATCAATACCTGACTAGAAAAAAAAAATGTGACGTAATAAAAATCATCTAAAATGTAACGATACGCCATATATTTAATTACAAATAAAATTTACATTAAAAACTAATAAAATAAACTTGATTTAACACAATCGTGCCTAGTTACAATCAGCCTGATAAATCGAGTCTGCACCGACAAATATCCACTGTTAAATCAGACTAGAAGCGTGAATGTGGACTTGACGAGTTAAAGAAAGTTTCATTTATGCATTCTTCTTAATGAAAAATGCTTAAAGAATCCACAGCCCCAGATACTCTGAGATGGGACTCGATTTTATCATAATGTCCAACTATGTCGGAACAACCGCATAAGATTGCCTGGAATTGTTTTCGTTGACGTGTGGGCTTCCACTTATTACCATTACAGAAATGCTGAGTAGCGTAATGTATGAACAAGAAGACGTCGCCTTAACAAACGTAGTATTTTTTTTATAAGTGATAGCATAGCTAACCGACAGAAACCAATAAGGAAAACGAACCCAACCGAATGCAACCGATACAGTTTCCGTGGCTCAGCATGTTTTTTGTCGCATCGTCTGAATATACAACTGTGTTTCTTATTGCGTACCAATAAGGTGCGAAATTTTCAGAAACTTTTTAATAAAAAATATATTGTTCTTCTCTTAACAGTAGCGAGACGAGCGGTATTCAAGGAATGTTTTTATCTGTTTGTTCATGCGATTTGTCACTTTATAAATGTAGATAGATTATTAAAAGAAACTAACTATCTAAGATGAGCTATATAGGCAAACACTTGTTATCAGAATTGTAAGATTGCTATAAATTATAGCATTATTATGATTAGTTTTATCAGAGTCATTATACAATATATAAATAAATATACTGTGTAATGAAAACAGCATACTTATTCTACCTTGTCGTCACTCTTGCATTCTATAATAATATATTCAACTAGCATTGGAACTCCTGGGGGTTGGTGCGCCGTGCGTAGTAGAAGACATCTCTAGATAACTTCTTAAACCATGTTTAAAATTGATACAGTTATAATAATCTTTTATTTTTCGTCTTAACTTATTGGTTATTTGTAACTCTACATATAGATGAATTACCCCCATGTTAGGGAACCCCTTTTTTTCTAACGGAGGGCATATCCATTAGTGCCTAAGGTCAGTTCTGCATACCTAAGGTCAGTATTGCCTCTATACATCAATACTGCGTAGCGCACAGGTTATGTGGGGGGATCTCCTCTGCCTACCCACGCCAGTGAGAAGGGCAAGCCTAAACGCAGAGGCATTAAAGTCTTCTGATGTCCCTCTCTACAGCCCAAGAACATCTTCCCGCGGCGAGATTGGTAAACCCTAACCTAACCTATATCATCACAAATAATGAATGTTTCACAGGAACAAGTAAGCTCTGTGACTCCCTTGCCTGCTAATTCACATCTCTTACCTTTTCATAAATTCACAGCATTTAACTAATATTACTGGATAGAACTCAATTAGTTAACTTCATAAACATTCCTAACTAATAAATAATAGTTACAAATGTCCTTTAACTGTAGATGTGGTCTCAAAAGACCTATGAATCCTTCAGAGCATAATAGTACTAATAACTTGCATTATTAAATTACATATTTATCTGTTATGTACATAAACATAACTTACCTTCTTCTCGAGTCCCAACATCATTGCAAAGAAGAGTATAAAAATAATTGTAGTAGACTTGGTCATGGTGTACAGAGATATGGTGACCAGCTCAAGGCCCCAGTTGGAGAATCCCACATCGATACCACTAGCCAGCCCGGTGGGGCCTACTGACCGCAGGCAAGTCATGAATGGCAACATCAACTGCGGTGTGCCCGTGATCAGGTATAAGATTGTACGGACCAACACTGACAATATCCACTTGATTATCAGATGATACATCACTACTGTCAGAGGAAAATTGAAACCCTGCAATAGAACATTGACAATTAAGACTAGACTCTTACTGGGCAGGGGCATGTTTACAAATTCAGTAAATTTATTACATTTTCTGCCATATAAATTAACGAAAAAGCAAAACCTTTCCATTATAGGTATTTAAAATAAAACCCAGTAACTTATATGTAGGCTGATAATGATATACAGCATGAAGATAATCTTATACTTCTTATAAAATAAAATAAATTACACATATAGTTTGTGCCACTCTATAGCCAATCAACCTTTGGTTCTTTTGGTCCTATGGTAAATTTTTCTCTGAATGAAACTACATTTAAAATTATATTTCATTGACAAAATAATTTAAATTGTGAAAAGTCGAATAAGTCAATATCTCCACACAAGACATAAAATAGATGATTGGATGGACGAATTGTGTGAAGACCATACATCCAATAATAAGCTGGACTTGAGACTTCAAGTTTAAGTGTGTTTAAAAAGTAACGGTCATTTCGCCTGTTCGCGTCCATTTACTGCAGTTTGTAGATGAATATCAAACTATCACAATACTAATTTAAATGAAAAAATTATATACTCTATTTTGAATTTAGCATTCAATTTTGTTCGAAATATCTTTCATTAAATATACAAATTGGGGATTAGCCTATTTACCCACTATGTGTCCACAAAATCCGAATTGCGTCAAACAGCTTAGAAAAGGAATGAAGAGTGCTAATATTTTAAAGATTTAATTTATTATTATTATTATTAGAGATGCGCCGGATATTCGGTTGGTATTTGGTATTCAGCATCTTTTTTACAATTTATATTCTATTTGTATTTATATTTTTTTTACCACACAAATAAAATAAAGCAATTAAACTTCAAATCATAAATATTTGATTTATAAATTATCATCGCTATAAAAATATAATAGAGATCAGAAATAAAACAAAAGATAAGTAAAATAAATATACATGTTCTTATGTTTAATTAATGGTAAATTATGGTACAGAAACAGCAAGCTCTCAGCTTCAGCAAGAGTCTGTTGGGCTTTTCTTCATATAGGTCCTTTGCTACCAAAATTAATGTCCGCTATACACATGCCATATTATTACAAGTAGCACTTAGAAACACTGGCTTAATAAAAATAATGAAATGCTGAGCCAAATAATTCATATATTCAGTTTGGTAAAGATTATACCAAATATTATTCGGTATTTGGTTATTTGTTGAATCCACTATTCAGCAGATCTCTAGTTGTCATTAATAAATCACTAAAAGTAAATTAAACAACTTACTTTATTTTTGTAGTTGTTAATTGAGCTATCTTAAAAACAAAATAGGTTTAATATCTATTAAATAATAATTAAAAAGAAAATAATACTTGTTGATAATGAAAAAATAGAGTATGTGAATACCTATATTTATCTAGGACAGATAATATCCTTCCAAAACCAGGTGCCACAAGAAATCGACAGGCGAGTAACAAACACATGGAAGCGATACTGGGCTCTTAAAGATATTTTCAAAAACAAAAAGTACAAAATCAGTATCAAGAGAAAGCTCTTCAACACCTGTCTATTACCTATACTTACATATGGCTGTCAAACATGGGCCCTAACCCAAAAACTCCAAAACAAATTAAGAACTACTCAGAGAAGTATGGAAAGGAGCATCCTTGGATACAAATAGAGAGATAAGATGAGTGCATCTGATCTACGCAAGATCACCAAATTCGAGGATGTTAATATGAAATGCAAACTACTAAAGTGGAGATGGTCTGGCCACATTGTAAGACAGCCAGCAGTGAGATGGGCCAAAACCCTGACTGAATGGATTCCGCGTTATAACACAAAAAGGAAAAGAGGTAGACAGCTCAAGAGATGGGCTGATGACTTACGTAGAACAGCAGGGACTCTATGGATAAGAACAGCTAGAAACAAAGAAGAATGGAAAAAGTTAGAGGAGGCCTATGTGTCAGCAGGACACACTGATGAATGATGTGCGAATTTCGGTATAAATTGTAAATTGCAAACTACAAATCAGTAATAAAGGTTTTATTATTATTATTATTAAATAATAATTAAAACATTAATCCTACATTCCTTTTTTAAGTAGAAAATTCTTATTAGATTTCTCAAAATATTTTTTGCTGTGTTCTGTCCAAATATTCCTATAATTTTCTTGTGACTTGGGCTCTAGCTTTATTAATACCCTCCACATTTTTAAATGAGATTAGGCCAAAAAATATTCAAACCACTTTTAATCTGAGCAGTCACTATCATATTTTTTTTTTTCAGAACAATATACAACTATTTCACAATATAGGTATATAATGTACAGCGTTTCTGCATTCTCTTGTTGAACAGTACAGACATACTATTATTTCTAAACAGGATAGGTTGAATATTGAGGTATTAGCGGTAATGACTTTTTGTGTTATTGGTGTGCTAATATTCTAATTTTTGAGAATATTCAAAGGATGATCCCTCAAATGGACACAAACTGGCCGATAGACACAGACTGGGTGATGGACGCCAACAGGCGAAATGACCCTAACTTGTAAGTTCCTATAACTAGAAATAGAAAAGTATAGAAATTTTAACAATCAATCATAATTAAGACTGGTTTCAAACAGTTAACAGATACAATAATCATCATTAATACTTTTCCGTCAAACTTATCCTGATAATGTGTCTAACATATATAATATAGTAATAAATAGATAACAATAATGTATAAATGTTATGTACTAATTAAAATTAACAGTTTTAAATCTGCTAATATATTGAAGTTAATTAAAAATAAGATTAACTTCAATATAATAAGACACCAAATTTTCTTTAGTATCTATCTCGTAAATATTTTAAAATCATACTCGCCTTTAGCAGCCATCGTTGGTAGAAAGTCAAGCCAATAGAGAGAGAAAAGTATATAAGAATTAAACCTAGCGACAACAGGCTTTTTTGTACACAAATATCAGACCATTTTCCCTTTGGTTTGTTTATTGTAACGTTTTCTTCTGTATCACTTTTTAAAGACAGCTGTTCATATTTAGTGCCTGGCATTGCGGAAGCAGGCCGACGTTTTCTTTGCTGGAACTGCTCAGCTGCATAGCAGCTTCTATAAGTTTATGATCACAACTTCCCAATTACAGTCTGAAGTAAAAAATATAAAGTATTTCAAGAAACACCTTAAAAAAGAATATACAGGAACCTATCTCTACCCGTACTCTAAATTTCTGATGATTGGTTTTGATATGAATGGATGACAACATAACATTGACGTCTGTCAAATTTACTTCTTACTTTATTGGCTTGGAACAAAATCTTTTAAGACAAAACTATCTCTGTAGTTAAAAGTAGGGATGTTCTTTGTTATTTTTTTTTTCAGATATGATCTTATTGAATTGAAAGTATAAATATGCCAACTATTTTCAAAAACTGTCTATTTAGTCACATTTAAATAATTCAGAAAACTACAACAACCGAAACCAGTAATTTAATATGTAAATTATTTAACAAAAGTATCGGGTTGGCACAAAAGTAATGAGACACTTGGTTTAAGTTTTTACTTTTTTATTATTATTACAATAAAAAAAAGTTTAGTCAATGATGTAATTGCGTTACTGACACTGCGTTATTCTTCAGTGGTGACTCGTGGAAAGAGACTTTTAACACTGCCCAGAGAGGTTTCAAAAGAGTGGATGATTGGCTGAAACAGAATCTGCTATCCTTAAATATCTCAAAAACTAAATACATTGCGTTTTCATTAAAATCCAATCAACTTCCTCCATTGACACAACATATATATGCACACATCTATAAATGTAGTAATAATCCACCACAATGTTGCTGTCCTGTCCTACAAAGAACAGATAACATAAAGTACCTCGGTGTAATAATAGATCAGCTACTGTCTTTCAAATTCCATATTGAATCTCTTGTAACCAGAATACGTAAATTAATTTACATTTTTAAGGCACTTAAACATGTTGCCGACCGGCACATAATTAAAATGGTGTATTTTTCACTTTGCCAATCTTTGCTGGAGTATTGCATATCGGCATGGGGTGGTGTTTCAAAAACTCACATACTCGAGGTGGAGAGGGCACAACGTGCTGTACTAAAAGTGGCCGCATCTCTACCTTTTCGTTATCCCACAGTGGATCTTTTTAGGGAATGGGATGTATTGACAGTCAGGCAAATATTTATACTATCTATAATAAAAAAGAAACATTCACAATTACACTATGATCCCATGTTGCTCAGAAATAAACGGAGAAAGAGCAACGTATGCCCCAGCAAATCATTAAAAACTGCGGCCTCGCATCATTATTTCTGCTTTCTTGGCTCATATTTAAATAATAAACTAAATAAAATCCTCAATATTTACCACCTTCCGAAATACGCTTGCAAATCAACTGTGACTAAATACCTAAAAACCCTTAACTATCAAGCTACTGAAAACCTTCTTATCCCACTTAAGTAAATGTTTGGTTGGAAAAAAAAAAAAAAAGTAAACAATAAAAGGTTACAACTTACCATCTTAAATAATTTTATATACACAAGTAATAAATTCAGTCTCCACAGTGTTAACTCACACTCACACACACACACACACACACACATACACACACACACACACACACACACACACACACACACACACACACACACACACACACACACACACACACACACACACACACACACACACACACACGCGCGCGCGCGCGCGCGCGCGCGTTCACACATATATGTATAGAAATGGCGACATTTTGACTGCATTCTCTTTCGTTTTGGTTCTTCATTTATGTTATATTTTATCTGTGGGGAGATCCTGGTGACCTGACACAC
Source organism: Diatraea saccharalis (assembly GCA_918026875.4). Lineage (NCBI taxonomy): Eukaryota > Metazoa > Arthropoda > Insecta > Lepidoptera > Crambidae > Diatraea > Diatraea saccharalis. The sequence goes on along the minus strand of OU893332.1, from coordinate 356,798 downwards.
AGGTTTCTACTGAAACCAATTTCGGGCTCCAGTCTCTCACAAAATTAAGATACAAAATGTTTTTAAGAATCTTAAGACTCACATGTATGTACATAATTTTGTGTTGAGAGAATAAATGATGATGATTATTATAATTACCATTAGTATCTAAGACTTCTTGCCAACGATCCGGCAAAGTTTGGATGCCTTTTGCCCAGAACTCTGATGGCTGTGCCTCGAAAAAGTTGTTCAACTCCGCCTCTACGTCAGAGAAATCATTAAATTGTTTACCCCGCAAATGCTGTTTCAGGGCTCTAAACAAATGATAGTCTGATGGGGCGAGGTCTGGGGAATAAGGTGGGTGGGGTATCGTCTCCCAGCCCAAGTTCTCCAACTGCCGGCGAACCACAGATGCGACATGAGGTCGAGCGCTATCGTGCAGTAAAACTACATTGACTCGTCTTCGTCGTTTTTTCTTGATAGCGGCAGATAATTTGGTAAGCTGGGTTGAATATTTGTCAGCGTTTATAGTTTCATTGTGTAATAGCTCATAAAACAGTATGCCTTGCGCATCCCAGAAACAGCAAAGCAGAATTTTTCGGCGGTTCTTTTGACTCGGCTTCGGTTGAGTTGGTGGCGTTTCTTCTCAAGGCAGCCAAAAAGCACGACGTGTATCATTCTCGTAATAAATACATGATTCATCTCCAGTAACCAGATCTGACAAAAACTCTTTACGTCGGGTCGCAGCAAGAGTGACTGACAGATAGCGACACGGACTGCACGACTGGCGTCTGTAAGGATGTGTGGTACCCACCGAGCCAAAACTTTTCGATAACCGATATTCGATAACCAAGCTCATGCAGATGGTGTTCCACGGCGTGGTGACTGCATTTAAGTGCTTCCGCTAATTCACGAGTGGTAGCATCCGGATTCAACTGCAGTTCGCGGCGCAAATCGTCATCATTCACTGCGGGTGGTCGCCCTGAGCGTGGCTGACTTTCAAGGCTCCTGTCTCCTGATTTAAAACGGTCAAAGCATCGGGACACCGTCGCATGGCTTGTACTTCCAGCGCCTAATGCATTGTTGATATTGTCAGCCGCAGCCCGCGCACTGTGGCCTAACAAGTACTCGTATAAGTATAATGTTCAAACTTGTCGCTCGTCCATTTTTCTTCAAACTGACTAAACAAATCGCGAGCGCGGCTTTATATACCCTACTCCAGAAGTACCTAGAATGTTCTACAACATTCTAGAATATTATCGAAAAAATTGATTTTAAAAAGGAAATATTATAGATTTTTCTAGTGTGTCTCATTACTTTTGTGCCAACCCAATATTTCGTCTGATGTACGATGGACTAAAAGTGGGGCAAGACTGGCGACATCGGTTTTCGTACAAAGGATGCATGATCGCTATTCTAACCTCTTTTCCGTATTCTGTGATTAAAACAATACAAGCCCTCTTGCTTTTAATAAAGCAAATCGCTTTACGAGTTTTGGCATAAGTTTGTTTGATACATTTTATTTTATCACATTAAATAAATTTAGTTTAAAATGTTGGAAAAGGGTGATTTCATCACACTTATTTAATCTTTAAATATGGACTTCGAGCTTTACAGGCTTCGCGATAATTTAGCTTTTTACACACTTCCAAGCAAAATACTGTAACAGCCAATAAGGGAGGGAAATTGCAACCTTTATTCAATATGTGATGTATAAGACAAATTTCTTAAGTCTTATAGGCCATACATGCCATAATAGGAACCTATAAGAGTACATGTCCATACTCATGGTACCGTTGTATAAACGATGAGACCCGTGTTTATAAGTTAAAATTTAAAGCGACATTACCGATACAAATTTTCAAATTTAGAACATCCATTGGAGCTTCCTTTATGCAACTAAGTGTAGGTAAGTGAAGTTAGCTGATATAATGAGTCATTTTGTAACTAAGCTCCGATATGAGCAATTTGACAATAATTATATCTGTTAGGCGGATGTTAATGCGTCGAGTATCCATGGTAGAATGTCATTTGACATACTGGATATCGAAAAATAATTTAAAACCTTAAAAAAGGAACTAAGCAGTATATCATAAAAAAAGTTTCACGGAGTTGCTTTCACTGAGAGTACTTAGCCTTCTTCAAAAACGATAGGTTAAATGAGAACGCCAGGGTAAAAATTTGAACATTATTTTTTAGAAATAAATTTTTAAACAGTGTATTTTAGAAATAAATAAACATTTTATTGATTAACTTCTTAGTTCTTTTAGGGTTCCATACCCAAAGGGTAAAACAGGAACCGTAAAAGTTAGACAGTTGTAATTTTCACAGATGATGCATTTATTTTCCCGCTATAACAAAAAATACAAAAAAATGGAACAATAACCAGAAATAAAACTAAAAAATGAAATGAAAGAATAACCAGAATAAAATAAATATTACGTACAACAAACGTGATTCACCAGGCTGTATCTCATAAACCATGCGTGATAGTTAGATAGTTGTAAATACACCTTCAAAACAAGTTTATTGAAATGTAGGTGCAATAAGAAAGTAACTGTCATTCAATTACTTTACTTTTCCTTCGACATTTCAATACTTTGTTTTTGCGTAAATAAATTGGTAATTTAGTTTTTTTTTTTCAATAGGAAAAATGATGTAATACTATTTACTTTCTTTTTAGCTAAGTTTCAGTCTCAATAAAAATATTTTTTCCAATCAAAAACAAAGTGAATTAATGAGGAAGTATTAAAAAAATCCGTTTCTGACCCGTGGAACACCAAAGTGGTTCACCTAGGTGTTCCACTGTTAACTTTTTATACCCATGGATCATTTAGGTGTTCCACGGTTAATTTTGTTTACCCCTGGTTCACCTAGGTACAAATTTTCTGTGGATACTCTTTTCGTTGATCTACTTTTACGGCTATCTTTTTGCACCTATAAATATCAAAATCTATTGGATTATTTCTACACAGCCAAAAATGCCGTTTAAAACTTTCTATGGGTGTATGTAGGAAAATGATGGGAATCGAGACCGCTGACCGTCCTTTTGTCCTTTACTCATGTACTGAGCACCTATAAATATCAAAATCTATTGGATTATTTCTACACAGCCAAAAATACCGTTTAAAACTTTCTATGGGTGTATGTAGGAAAATGATGGGAATCGAGACCGCTGACCATCCTTTTGTCCTTTACTCATGTACTGGCCAATTTTTTTATTTTAAAAATGATATAATGAAAACATTAAGTGTATTTAGACAGCATCACCCTTCTTATAATGTTACCGAAGGCTTCAATGCCAAATGAAACTGAGCGCTAAACAAAAATACCGTGACATTATTTAAACATTTAATTTTTTTTTTTTGAAAAAATTGTATCCGTTGCACCTGCTGATAAAAATTCCTATTAAAAAAGAAAAATAATTCTCGAAAATGATAACTATATTCTCAACATACAAATGCAATGAGTTAATAAGGAAATCACTATAGTGAGTGCATTAGGAAAGCTACGTAATTAAGCGATTTTTTTTTATGCGAACGAAGCACTTGACACAATATCTATTAATTAAAAGTAGAATATTCACCCCTGGAGTAAAGTCTGTTTTCTGTCTCTTATTAAGTTGTTACATCACCAAAACAGATTTCTTTCTTATTTTTTCCTGAAAATCTTTAATTTTATCAATTTTAACATTAAATTTTTCAATTATTTAGGATGACTTGTGTTTCATTAGATAGGTGAACTACGGGTACATTATTTTGAATGGCAGAACACCTAGGTGATCCATAGGTACAAAAAGTTAACAGTGGAAACGCAATAAACGACAATAAAATTCCTTTATGTGATTTAATCATTTATTTGAAAGACAACATGATCAAAAGATGGTGTTTATCATTAGATAATTTTCGCGAAACTAAAGGTAAATGGCATGCCGATATTGTACCTGTACCCAACACTACAGCTTGGTTTGAAAAATCAAAATACTTCGATAGGCAATTTATAACTAGCTTCTGTAGATTAAGAATAGGTCACTGTAAATTTCTATCTCATCTTCACCGTCTTAGATTAAGTAACAACGCCATTTGTAAATATTGTTACTTCGCAAATTGCGATCTTGATGATTTATTTTTTAATTGTCCATATTTCAATATACAACGCCTTCTGTTTATTGGTTTATTTTAAACAATGCCTTCCAAAAAATTTCCTCTAAATGTAAAAGAGTTATTGAAGATATAAGAGATTTATTGTATTATTTATAATTTTTACGTCAATACTTTTGGTCCCTTATAACTGTATGTACTTATTTATAAAAAAAAAAGTTGTGTCGTGGTTTTTGTGATTATTAATGATTGTTTTTCGTTTGAATTCGACAGTAAGATTTATTATATTATAAAAGTTCATTGTGTTAGCTTGTAGTATAATTTTGTTAAATTTTTTTTCACATTTAATGTTTAAGCTGATGGTCAGTGTAGCCAAAGCTTCAATAAAGAAAAAAAAAATTGTTAGCCATTTCCTTTCACGTCTTTGTTTATTTCCTATTTATAGTGTAGAAATACATAATAAATAAACAGTGCTCTTTTCAACGGAAAATTAATGCATAATTTGTGAATGAGTGTGGACAAAATTGTAAACAATGAAGTAAAGTTATTATTATTGACTGTATTATAGTTTAAAGACTTTCTAGACAAATCATACAAAGATGACTGACTCAGATTCTTTCTCTTCATTGATGGCGTTAGTGGATAACCATCTTTCGAAGACCAGCATGCAAGCTAGCAACTCTGCACAGGTTGAGAATGGTTTTCCCAGGTTGCCTCTGCCCAGTTTAAGTGGAGACACAAATAAAACTGTTTCAGAAACACGTCTCTTTATGAGTCCAGCCCAACGACTACCTCTCCCCACTTTAAGTTTGACTGAGAGCCCTATACAAGAGGTGCTGGCACAACAGCTAAACAATATGCTCATAGCGAAGGAGAGAAAGAAAAAGCAAGAGGAGGAATTAGCTCAATTAGCCAAGGAGCGTCAGAAAATTGTAGAAGAAGCAAAGAAACGGAAGGCACAAGAAGAGAATGATGTTATTGATTTGGTCAAAGCAATGAAGGAATCTGTAAATTTTATTGACCCCAAACCGACTCAAAAAGAGGAACCAATGAGCAGTAGCAGTTCATTTGAGTCACTTTTTGAACCAAAATTTATTGATTGTGATGAAGAGCCAGAGCGAATGAAGACTCCAGAACCATTACTTCCTTGTAAAACTGACATGTCATATATTTTGAAACAAAAGATTCGACGAGGAAAATGCTCACCCTTTGGCAAAGTTTTGACTTCCAGATTAAAACCAGTAGCAGCTCCATACTTGATGGAAAAAATTCCAACAAACATAGTACGCTTTGATTTTAGCACTAAATCTCCTTGTGATCTGCACAAGGAAAAACTTCGAAAGCCACAGATGTCTCAAAACCATACTTTTGATATATTTAGTATTTTTCCTGATATGGAGAAATAAATTGATTTGGCTACCATTCTTATTTATAATGAAAGCAATACTATTTTGAATAGTCAATGAGATTTATAAGTACAATACACATGCAACTATTTTTCAGGTGTATTTGACAAATACAAGCCATTAAAATATATATAAACTTTAGTTTTATATCTTTTGTTTTCCCATTAGTTTACTTAGGGATTTATTGTGTCTATCAGTCTCTCGCCCTCATAATATGATTTAACATAGAATTGGGATAAAGCTGTATCAAGATATGTGTCTTGATGGTAAAAATGTTTGCAATCATAGACTTATACAAACCACAATTTGACAGAAGTTACGTATTTGACTTTGATAGCATATGATTCTAGGTTTTGTCATGTTTTAAGTCACAATAAGTAGTAGGAGTCTTATATTACTGTATACATTTGCATCATTCTTCATGGTACTGTATGGCGAAACTCAATGTTTATGAAGTCATGCTAAAATGACTTGATGTTGTATGAGAATGAGCTTCTAAATGGATGTAGTTAGGCAACACCACTGTTGCCAAACTGACATCAGCCCAGCAAACATTTTTTATAATCATCTGCAAAAGTATATACTTCTGAAATTATCGCAACTATATCCCAGACTGAGAAATAAGGGGTTAAATCATGACCTGGAAAGTGTAGTGCTACCAGACTGACATCAGCCTAGCAGTGACACAGAGACTTGCCTCAGATATTATGTAACTTAGCTTATGTTCTTTTTTCAAAACAAAGTGATAAATAATAAGATTAAAGAATTCGTTTCACACAATTTTTTCTGTTATTCAAATACCCCATTACCCACCTGATACCACCTAATGTAACATATATAAGATCAATTGATTTTAGCTGTGTCCTGCAAAGCGACCGCCTAAATCCCGCAAATAAATTTTGCATAGCTATAAACATGTTTTATTGTGTCAATGATAATTATTTCTAATTAGCATTCATTAAAAAGGTTCTTATTTATTTATTTACATGTTAAATGGTTCTAGTACTTATAGTTTTCTGAATGATATTAAATTACTAAATGAAAATATGCTAAAAAAAGACTTAATAAGTCAAACAAAGACGTTTCTAAAATAACGAAATATTATGTGTAGTTTAAAAAATTAACATTAAAATTGCTCTACATGTATACAATATTCGTTTTTAATCAATATACAGTGATTACTTATAATTTGTATCATAATAATTAGATTGTAGTGGGTTTGCTTATTCTGTTTATTATGGATTTACACTAAAAGTAAAATTGCAATTTTAGCGTAAATTTACTAATACGCTTAACCTTGTATATTAACTGGTAGTATTTAATAAAACAACGAAACATAACATTGTATAATTTATTGATCTAATTTTTTTTATTTGAAAATTAACAAAACATTTGTTTGTAAACAAACAGTATTAACGTGATTACAGCATTTCAATTGCTTTCAATGGCCGTTTTATTAATATAGTTCTTGTAACGTATACACGGCTGCACGTCGGACCACCACAATATGTCAAATTTCCTCAATTGATTTTCAACTTTTATCTGCACTGCATAAAGGTTTAAAATGAAGTGGAGAAATTTGAAAGTTTTGTATAACCCGGCGTGCTGTAGACACTACATTTTCAAAATAACAAAAGAATCTATCATCAAGATACTATTCAAATACATATATTCTTAAAGGTCAAATCGATTGGCATTTAAAGTAATCCAACGTACACGTAATTTATTGTTGGAAGTATATTATTTTCACCTACTTCTAAATACTTCAGGAAAATCTGTGTTTTGTTTGTAGGAGAAATCTCAATAAAAATAACTATTACATATTTATTTCGTAATTATTAATATTACAGTAAAAGAATTGTGTAATTGTTTGCTGAAAAAATACTTTGAGTAATTACAACATATGCAAGATCACATTTTAAGTAAAACGCCTACATGTTAATAACATAAATATATTACTCTATGGTGGCATTAAACTTCGCTATTTGCAAGAAGCAAATGTGTGACATTACGTTGACATTAGAGCTTAAAGCGGTCGTTAAACTTATAAAACGTTCTTCTTATTCTATACATGGCTACTTTGCGTCTCACGTAGGAAAGCATTACACGATGTAAATACATTCTCATTATACACCAAACTTTCATTAGATCGTTTGTGCGACTGAGTGAAAACATGGCAGCTACTTGACAATATATGACTAATGTGCAACATGAAAACAAATAGCGAAAAAAAAAGAACCTTAGCGCGAATTGTCAAGTGTAGTGCCGCCATTAGGGTATAAACTTGAGCATAGTAACTTTCCGAAAGAAATGACTCAAAATTACATAGGTATTAGTTATAAACATTATGAATTTATATTCAAAACCTAAAGTCTATATAATCTTGTTTGATTAAAATATTGATGGTGGTAAAAATGAAATATCTTTGAAACTTAACTGTTTCCGATTTGTTTATTCAGTATTTTCATATAAAAGGCATGAGTTTATTTCGAAAAGACTTCGTCGCTTTTAATACTGATACTTTACTTGAATATTGTGATAAACAAACGGATAGCTTTACCTACTTGACTCGTGATCACAGTATAACACACATACAGTGGACCAACGCCTTTGAAGTCACGCCACGCTGCTTTTACACTGAATGGATGAACATCCAAATTGCATTTACCGCATATAATGCGGTGAATACAATCACTAGGGATACTCACCGGAGTATGAGGATGATTGTATGACAGCTTTCATAATTATCCAACCGACTGTAAGTACGATAAACTGTACTAGAACATCAGCGCGTCTCATTAGGTGTCGAGTGTAAGATGCATGAAGACTATAATATTTAATCAATTTTGCATTCATGATGCTATTATACAGGTAAATTTTCTTAGTGAGATGTGTTTAAATAATCCCTCACCCCGAGATGGGACTCGAACCCCCGTTATCCGGGCGATTATATAAGCATTTCTCATTAAGAAAATAAAGATTGTTGTTTGTTACGAATACAAAAAAAAAAAGAAATACATTTATTATTGAGGCAGTCTTGGCAATTTCAATCTTCCCACTTCTCTTTAGTGAAATGTAAATTCGCAGCCGACTAAACATTTAGGTGCCGGCGCAGCGTCTAATGTTGGTAATGCCGCCCGAGGAACTGGTGGGGGTCGTGCAGTTTCCTGGTCGCCTGGTACACGTCCCGCTCCTTGTCCGGGTATTTGGTCGGCAAGTTGGGCGAGTGCAGGTTCACCTTCGCTGCGTATCTGTCGCGGGCAACGGATCACCGGTGATTTATAACTTATTAAATTTATCTTTGGCTGTTTCGTATACCGGTTATAATAAATAATAACGAACATTTGAAGATAGGCAATCGCACAAACATAGTTACCTGATGCCGGCTATGTCTATCTCGTAGTGGCCGCCTAGAATGTAGTCGTTTGTGATCGGCTGCGCGACGCCATTTTTATCCAGGTTCTGAACGAATCCGAGGCACACCTGGTGAATAGAAACTAATTTTAAACACAATTTTTTTTCCTTCAACGGGTATTAAATTACATATTAGATTTGTTTGCATTGAAAAAGTTCAGAAAGTAATGGACCGTTTTTTTTTTTTCTTTTGTGACGCAAGCTAAATTACCCGGATGACAGGTTTATTGTTATGGCGAATGAAACATAGCTGGATCGATTTAAATTTCTCTATAAGTGTTGACTGAACTGTAAGGTACGAGTACAACGTGTGACCTGTTTCTTGAAGGTGAACCCGTAACTGGTGGTGGTGGTCTGGCCGCAGTAGTCCCCGTCCCTGTATATGGGCTCGCCGCCCCACGACCACAGGTCCAGCTCCTGGTCGTGGTCGGTCAGCAGCAGCTGCACGTACTGCCGCCGGATGCCCTCCGCGCGCTGCTGCACCAGCGCCTCGCGCCCGATGAACTCCACGTTTTTCTATTTAGATACCCTCGTCGTTAGAACGTTATCCGAATGGACTATTTTTTCTTCAGAATATCATCCTTGTTTGTTTTGTTAACGCGCAAGCTCTAGAAATGTGGGTAGTCTGCAGAGATAATTACTGATGCGTTTGTTGTTTTAAATTGAGTAATGCACTATCTAAACTAAACCGTACTTGTTGTTAGGACATACGATTTCTGCGTTATTTTATTGTACATCCCACCCCATACAATAAAAGGTACAATAATAGTACTCCGTGGAGATAATACTTTCAACATTCATCAGATCAGGATCTAACGATTAAGTTTTCCTTTCTGCACCATGAGGCAAAATTTATGTATTTCTTTCCCGGGACAGAAATTTCCCACTTTTTTCCCCCGCCCCCTAACCCAGATGTAGAAATTTTGATATTTCGAGGCAACCTGACGTGCAGCCGTGTGTAGGGAAGCTAGTTGTACCAGAGGTAAGTAGTAACAAGCATTTTTGAGCTACACAATAGAACAATATTCGTTTATTTTCAACCTAACCTACTTTTTAACACGCAATGTATCATATAAGCGCGGCCAGTGTCCCGTCGGACGACGTAGAAAGCGGTATTGTCGAGGCGCTCCGATAAAACCAATAAACATTTGTTTAGTTTCACTGTAATTAACTGTGATTTAAAAATGAGCGACCTTTTTTTAACGATGTTATTTCAAAAAACCTCTCTGTGTGTTGTAACACTTTTACAGGGCTAGTGGTAACGAGGTGTGGGTACAATGATCACATGCAAGATGTGGGCACATGTAAAATGGGCGTGGTTGCAAGTTTAAAATTTCTAAATAGTTCAAGTAAAAGAAAGAACAATTTATTTGCTGATTTTTAATATTTATCTGTTAGATTAAAAATTATACTTAATAGCTTAAACCTGTGTGAGCGTGTTCACATGCCAAAACGATTGATTATAAAATATAAAACTGTTTTTCTATTACTTATGTTACAATTTGCCCCTAGCCCTCATTTAGTCTGTTTTTCTTCAAAGCTGTTCCTACAAATAGTTGTTACAGGTTTAATTAAAATTTTATTTGAACTCGATAGTTAGAATAGTTGTTGATTGGGATAGTACTGCTAGATTTACTGAACACCAAACAGGAAAGCTTTTACAGCCAAGAAATTGTTACAACTAGCCCCCCGCTCCCTACATATGTATATGTATTATGTAGTGTAGGTACTGACGTTGAACTTGACCCGCCAGGTGCGGCCGCACTCCAACGGCGTGGTCATCGTGTCCAGGTCCTGGCCCCAGAACGCGAAGAACTTCTCCACGCGGAGGGCGCGCGCCGCGTAGTAGCCCACGTGACTGATGCCGTACTTATCGCCGCCAGCCATCAGCCGCTGGTACACGTGCAGCGCGAACTGCGGCATACACACACACTCATACACACATTGCTCATCTACCACTTGCGTTTTTTTTTTCAGTACAAGGTCTCTCCCTCGGTGTAGATTTGCGAATCGATAGCATCGAGTTTCGACTTTCACGAGTGTTTGTAACAGTATAGACTAAATAAATGATATCGAGTTTGAGTTTAATCTCGAAATAGTGCATATTAAAAAAATATGATATTTTTTCAATCGGCATTCTCTACACATGTCTTCCCTTAATGAAACCTTAATAGTAATTAAAAGTAAACAAATCGTATGAAACTAACACTCCGCTCACTTCATCCGCGCTATATCTCTCAAATGTACACGTATGTTGACGACGCCCTCGCCACAATGAATTTTAAAATATTTAGGTACTTTTTCATCGAGTAAAGCAGTCTTTCAAGCTAAATTATTTAGAATTTTTGACTGCCTGACATTTTGTCGCCATGTCGGTGTGTGCAAGTGTACAAACTGACCTCGTTGGGTATGTACAGCACATATCCGAGTTCGCCTGTGTGCGTGAGATTCATCGCTCTGATGCCGTTGGCGAGTCCGACGTCTATCTCCTTGAAGGTGAAGAAGGGGAAGTGTGCGGGCGAGAGGTCCGTGTCCGTCAGCTCGGAGAGCAGGCTCCTGGTGAAGGGGCCCATCACGCAGATGGCGGTGTACGTGGAGGTGACGTCGGTCAGGGTCACTGACCCGTTGGCGGGCAAGTGCCGCTTCAGCCACACCTTGCACCGGGTCTGCTGGATAGTCGGCGCGATCATCATGTAACTACGAATAAATGTATAGCTACACATCAAAATGCAAAATGCCTGAGCACTGAAAGTGTGCTCGCGAAGACCTGTGTTATATTTCAGATATACTACAACTTTCGACAATTAAATACCTATGTGCAAAACTAGATTTTATTATTCTAGATTGCCGTGTTGGCAAACAAGCAAGTGAATGGCAACACTAACTGGTAGTCTGATATCCTGGCCAGGCTGCAGTCGTTCTCGTACCCGCCGCGCTCGTTCTGCATGCCCGTGTGTATGATGCTGCCCACCGGCACGTCCACGTCGTTGGAGCACAGGTACTGCAACAGGTCCACCACCTCGCGACCGTTGGACTGAAACGATACCACAGTAAAAATATATAAGTAAGTGCACTCGAGACCCGGCCGAGAGGCAATAACCTAAACGTGTAGGGCTGTCGCTTATAGATTATTCAATCGTCACAAATGCATGGTCAATCAATCTCTAAAATACAACTTTTCAATGTTTTTTTTTTAATATATATACCAGGAACAATTTTTTTCATACCTACATCATGTCATCAACTTAGTGTTGGGTAAAATTAAAACGTGGTTTTTATGAATTATGTATTTATTCTTTTTTTTTTTTTCAAATAATCAGGCTACAAACAAAATAGGAAAATCCCGATCCTAATTTTTAATAATCATGTGCTTTGTACAAACAGTTTCTATCAATGGCCCATATTTTTTATAGGTATTACCACAGAACAGATAAAAAGGTTAGAATGATAACGTACTAACATTAGTACTAGGACCGCGCGTGCCAGATATCACACAGACATAAAACTTCACCTATTCAGCTCACAAAGAGAGCGATGCTTCCATTGGCTACAAAAGTTTCAGCAAAATTAGTATACACTAGCCTATTAATACAGGTGATTTTACAGTAATACACAAAATGTATGGCTAGCTATAATATAAATTTGCACAATTACTTTTGTTAGTTTTAAATGTTATATTTTGTGCGCGGATATTAAATTAGTTAATGTGTAAACATTTGAAATACATGTTTCATTACATAAAAATGTTATTGCACGACGTATCTGCGTTAAAACAATTTTTCAAAATATAATGCAAAGAATTTTACGCTTCTGTCAACACTGAAATAGTGAAGTGCCCTGTGATTCACAATTTGATATCGATAATCAGAAAATCATTGATATATATATGGGTTAATATAATAAAATAATTTATTAATTTAACATTTCGCATATTCACGAAAAAAAATCCAATGAAAATAAATACCATATGTATGTAATCACTTCACAATGATTGTAATCAACTTTCACTTGAAACGGCTCGATCAATTAGACCAATTCCTATCTTGCTAAAGTAGCAATGTAACTGCGATTTTTGTCAGTTTTAATCAGAAGTAGGCTGCAACGGGGTCACATATCAAGAGCAGGTGACAGTAATGATAATTTGGCCCTTTGGGGCCTAGATTTTTATAATTTTAATTAGCCTTTTTTCTATTATATAGTCATAGTTTTATTTTTTGATACCTAGCTAATTTTTTTTGTATATTTAATTATCCATATTTTTTTTACTAACTAGGTATTATATGAAGCACAATATATTAAGAATGGAAAATAATAACAAAGATGTCTCATTGAAACTATATTTCAATAATATCCCAATATATCATTTAATTTGACAATATAATCAGAAAATTAGATATAATACATAATATTTCATTATAAATTTGTAAGTAATTTATCATATTATTTAATATTAATGAAATCATTTACAGAAAAATATGTTGAACAAATGTATCTAGTTTTAGAAGGAAACCATTGACCATTTCTATCACGCGTCAATCCACTTTTCTTTTATGTCGGGGTTTCTAGGAAAACTGAAACATACAATACAAAACTCTTTATTGTTCACATTACACAATGAATTACAAAATTTAATAGTAAATTAACACTATTATGTAACAATTGGCGGCAACTATTATGTAACAAATTAACACTATTATGTAGCAAAAACATACAAATCTCAAAAAAAAATCTGTTAACTATTTATCTTAATAGATTTAATGTTATAATTGCATGTAAATTGATTGCCATTCATAATATTAGGGTTAGGTACTATCGATAGCATTTTATCGATATCTGCAAGCACTATGTTAACAACTGACACAATCTCACGGAAAAAAATATGTGATTATATCTCGATATACTGTTATATAACCAATATTTTTTACTTACCGATGAAATGAAATTTCTCCTTTTTTCAGAATTACATTTTCATTACGCAAACGACTCGTAATAACGGCACTATTCGGCATATTTTCGTATTTTTCGACGCACCATAGACCACTATGACATTGTGCAAATAATAAACTGGAAATTTGAGTAACATGACGTTCATATGACCGTTTTGGGCATATGGATGGTCGCACGACCCCGCCCACTTAATCATTCTACCTTTTTATCTGTTCTGTGGGTATTACATTGTCTAATACGCAAATATACAATTCAATATCAATTTGGCAGTATTCGGACATAGAGATTTAACAAATTAAACTACAAATTGATATCTGGTAAACGTAATCTTGAGCACAAATAATTCATAAACACATTCGATGGGTAAATAGCTACACAAAATTATAATTACTTGTATTATAATAAATTATCCGAATACCTACAGAACGAAATACCATATACTTGATTTATAAAAAATGTGAAATACCATATACTCAATTTATACAATATTTTGGTTTAGCTCTCAAAGCCATCTTGTTTATACGCAAGCACGGCGTACTAGCCACGACTGGCGAGTTGCCACTCGTGCCTTGAACTCCTACAACTTGGATAACTTTGCAAGTGTGTGCGTGCGACGCCGCATACGCACGGGCGCGCTCACATACAAACCATTTTCGGTGCGAATGGATGAAGAGCACAAGAGTAAGTACTCTTTATACTCTGATGATACCCACCTCTGAGGCCTGGAGCCACACCGACGGTATAAGACACTTACTAGTATCCAATTCACTTTCCAGATGTTGAGGCAAATGTGACGTAACAAAATGGGGCGGTGCTTGCATCGCTATTCTAACCTTTACATCTGTGGTATCATCGCCGACAGAACGATAAGATCATATTTGTCAAGGTCATTGTGAAGATAGCTTTTTTCTTATTTCTTATACTTTAACTTTTTAACAGTTTCATCGCGTTTAGTTATTGACGTTTCGGACCCTCTACTGTATCCGTGTGCACGTAGAACTAAGGTGTTGATTAGTCTTTTTTTATTAAGAATATAGCTACCTTTAAAACAATACTATCGGACACATTCACAATACAATATAAAAAAAAATGGAAACATTTACATTTATTAAATTTAATAAAATTATTTTGAAAACATATTTGACTTATTTATTTACCCCTAGCTACAGTAGTATCTTCCACCAGTTCCAACCTTAAGAGCCTTTTCTGAGAAGAACTGGCGAAACAAACTTCGACAAGAAAAAATGAATTTTCTATTTAATAGAGACGAAGGTAGGCATTATACCACAGGCTTGAGATAGAGTAATTATTCAAATAAAATCTCAATCCAGACCATACGTTGCAAAACCAAAAGATACAGTTAGTTCGTTCTGTATATATTAAACCAAAGGGAGCAATTCACTATTGCTTTTTGAAGGTAGCCATATTTTTAATTAAAAAGACAATCAACACTTTAACCTTATGTAAATACGGTGTACCGAGGAGCTCGTATTGGTAAATGAGACAGATTATTTAGTTTTACAATTTTATTAATATTATCTAGAACAGGGGGGAGGGCTCGTAATTCGTCGATCGGATGCGCAATAAAAATTCTGGAATACCACAGCCCTGGTAGAGGAGGAGTCCGACCACGGCGGCGGTGTGCCAGGGGATGACATTCTGATCCGATGTCCTGAATGAATTTTAGTTTAAAATTGTAACTGTTGTTAATAAAGGATTAAGCGAACCGTTACAACGGAACATGTAAAGGGTCCGAAACGTCTAAAACTTTGTATTTAGTTTTACACGATGTAACCGTATCGTTCGGTGAGGTTCAAACGGCCCCCAGGTGTGTGTCGGGCGCGTCACCTGTATGTCTATCTTGGTGAATGAGGAGTAGTCTGCCAGGCCGACCGCCTCCCTGCACGCCCAGTACTCGCGCTGGACGGTGTCGAACCAGTGCGGCTTGCCGAACGTCTTCGTGGACGCTATCGTGAACGGGCGCGGCAACGGGGGCCCACCGGCGCCCTCGCACTTGTCTGTACGTACCGAACGACAACGCACCGTCAATATTCCACTCACATTTATATATATTTTTTACTTTAATACTTATGAAAAGATTCACATTTTAGACAGAGATTTTTCAAAGTATACAACGGATTTTGATTCAAAAGATGTTTAATGCGGACCCACGCGTACTAAGGCGCTTGCAGAAAACTAGTAAAAAGCCAAGCAGGAGCTAGCAACCAATGACATAACGCAATATAATCGGCGGTTAAACGGTGCTCTAGGGCTCGGTTGAGTTAATCGGCTGATTAAGGATCTGAATCGTTAGTCAATGTGCGGTGCCCACAAAATCATCTTTGATCAGCCGTTTAAGTACTAGAGCCTTACTGACTTTATTTAGTATGGTGGTCTAAAATAATCTATGAATAAATTTAGATAAAACATATTAAAGAGCGAATATACGGAAGCGTATCAACACCACTGCTGGACGTAGACCATTCCAACCACACGCCATCGATCTATTATCTCGGACTATTCTCGTCCAGTTTCCGCCAGTCACGCCGCCAAGATCGTCTTCCCATCAAGTCTGAGGGCATATCTCATAGGAGTGTGGGAAACGTGTAACATTACCGAATCATAAGACAACACGCATGTGAAATCGAAGGACGGACTAATAGTGTACGGGTTCCGTCTGCTGTGCGGATGTGACGCAACATCTGCAAGGGCCGGATACCGAAATTATCGACTCGAGCTCCTCCGTCCTTCGAAAGGCACGTTAATCTGTTGGTCCCGGTTGCAGCAACCTGTACTGGGCCAGTGGGGTGGACCCTCGCCGTGTACCTGCAATGGACCCTCGCAGCCTTAGTTAAAACAAATATAAACTGTGCATTGAGTGTAATATAATGGTGATGTATATGACCGACTGTCTCGAACCAGGTGGGCCTCTCGTAGCCCATCACTTGTCCGAACACCGCTCCGTTGTCCCTCAGGGTCGGGTAGATCGGGGACAGCCGCAGGTTGCGGCCGGTCTCGAACTCGTGGAACGGGTAAGGCAACCCATAGTGCACACCTGGAGTATATTGCAATATAACATGGGCTCCTCCCTAATGATACTAACATTACAAATACGTAACTACAGAGGGCGCCATCGGTACAAAATTTTTAACTGTCAGGCATGTTTAAAAATCGATACACGAGTCTTTCAGGTACCAATCGTTACTAACATTTTTTTTGTTCATCCGTTAGGTGGATTATTAAAGAATTATAAAATAAATATAGGACAACATCACACACATTGTTCCGATTCCGTGGTAAGTCACTCAGCTTAGGCACTTTTGATACGGATATCAGAAACAACGGGGGGAATACAAATGTATATGTATACAAATGTATACATAATATAAATAGAAAACACCCAGACGCAAAACAGACATAATTGTTAATCACAAAAATGTTTGTCCTGGGTGGGGATCGAACCCACGACTCTCGGTGTAGGTAGGTAATAGTAGGAACGCTATCACCGCGCCATTATGTACACGTATTGAGCCAAACGCGTATTATTTTTATTTTTTGCGTAATCAATAAAGTACGAGTGTATACGTGGAGTTGACATGTCGTATGACGTCACACCATTATATTGCCAAGCTATATTTGTCTAATCATAAATTGAAGATAAAACAAAAAACGTAACTAATATTTATCTATTATCAGAGTGACGGCCTAAATACAATCTTTTCATCACCTCTAGTTATACATCGTTTTATCACATTATTTGTGAAATCAACAATCATAACATGCTATTTTAAAATGCATAGAAAAATGAACTCCAAGCTAAGTTATCATTTCATTTAGGTTAACATCCGTGATACAATATTTATCGATTAATGTTTATATTATAAGGATATAATCGTGACAATTTATGAGATAAAATTAATATGACCAAGTTTGTTTGTATGTAACATTATGATCGTGTGCAAGTCTCACCGGGCACCTCCTTGACGCGGTCCCTCAAGAACCGTTTGTTGTTGTGCAGCCCCAGGAACCTGTTGATGTGCAGCTCGTACATGTCGTACTTGGTGTATCCGTCCAGTATCTCGTCGGCGGTGGCCTCCGCGACGCCGCCCGCAGCGCTGATGCCCACCGTCTTCATGCCAGCGGCCACGTGGTACTTGAACATCTAACACAAACGCATACCACATATCCTCATCCGTAAGAAGACTTGATACTGTACGGTTACCATCCATCTCGCCACACAATATAAATGAGCCGTCTCCTCCCGCTCTTTGTCAAAATACATCGAGGATTCCTAAAGTATTTTGAACGAGGGACCCTTTTTTATATTTTTTTTGGGTTGGCAAGTATTAGTATTTTGGGTTGCCAACAATAATAACAATTCTTTTCACAATATAAATAAAAATAACACATTTCACACTTAATACTTATTACAATGTCCTTTTTTCAAAATGAACTGGTATAAAAATTTCCTTAATTTTAAAAATTGTAAAAAATTATTCACATTAAAATTTGTACATAGAAAATTTCTACTAAAATTATTAGTCGTAATAATATTCACCGACTCTTGGCCGTTGTCTATTTGTGTTCAGACGAAGCCTTAAACAAGTCTCGCAGACGGTGACCACGATCCCAACTTGCATCATATCTTCATTAATTTTAGGTCTGATAAACGCAATCTTGTGTTGTCGTGATGTTTTCTTGGGGTTTTATCATCAGAGCATCAGTTGTCAAGATCGTGTGAGGCGCCGATGCCGGCACGTTGTCGGATCGGTTCGTGCGGAACGTTCGATGTTCACGAATTTAGCTGGACTGCACGAGGGCGGCCACTGTACACGCTCAACCCGTGACATCGAACGCACCGATCGAACACTAACTACGCCACTAACAACCTGTTAAACATTCAAGGGAAACCAACGAGACGAAAACAAACTTAATGCTATTGTGGGAAGTTCAAAATAAAACTATTTTCACCCTGTCTTCTATTACTTAAACATAACTAAGTATTTGTTTAGGGTAAAGCTTATCCCCTATTCGTTTACCTCTGGTGCTTCGCCCACGATCCACTTGCAGTCAGGCGAGAACGCCTCCAGGCCGTTGCACAGTTTGTGCAGCGAGGCCTGACTGAGGGCCGGCACCCGCTTCAACAGCTGTTGCAGGAGTACGTGGAACTGGTCCCAGTCCTCGGGCACACAGCGGGCGGACACAGAGTTTACTGTGTGTCACCATTTACATATTACTAGATAGAGGTTGGAACATTGTCATGAAACTATTCTCAATTAAGTGGGCCGTGGGCACTTACTTTCTTCTTCGTTAACTGGTTTGGCGACTGGCTCGAAGCCACCCGCCAGTATGCAGCCGTCACGCTCTCTCAAGTATATGTAACCGTCGGGGTCTCGGACCACTGACAATAGACAATAAAATGAAAACTATTGCCCACCACGCTCAGAATAAAGATATTCTGGTGTTGTCTTATCAGAGCATCAATTTTCTCGTAGTCTTGTTCTCAAAATCTACCAAATAGAACTATTCTACTATATTTTCAAACGACTACAACACACCTCTTATAATGGTGAAATAAATTAAAAGAAGATTTAAAAAGTGTCAGCTCTGGACCACAAGGCCTCGTTTAGTTAGATAGACCTCTGGACATAGACATATGTTAAACATTATCCCATTTTATATTAATTTTTAACAACATACCCGGCGTCATCGGATCTAAGTTGTCAATCGGCTTGGTGTGCAAATAATAATGTTCGCAAGGCAAGAGCGGTACTTTGACCTGTGGGCGACTCAGTTGGCCAACCTAATAATGAATGTGAACAAATTATTAAATAATAGTGTCAAAAACAAAAAAGCGATATGAGCGAAAGCAACTTTTTTATTTTGTATTAAATACTACTCATATTACAAACTAACTCCTAAATGGATTTTATTACATTCAAATACATAAGAAACATGTCAACATTATTATCTATGCCAAAACATGTAAACCCTATCGGTTGTTTTTGGGTAGATTCGGCGCAAGGAAGCAAACACATAGTAACCTAAATAAAAAAAAAAAACGATTAGTTAAAAAAAAAGTTTTCTGCTCTGAATAACAATTGCTATTTTGCAGGCTACTATGATTTTGTTTTCTAGCGTCCACATGATAACAGCATTAACTTGCCTGCCTGGCCCAGAAACCGGCACAGTTGACAAAGTATTCACATTCCACAGCACCACAACTGGTCTCCACACCAGTTACGTGGTTGTTTTTGGAGAGAACTGAAGTCACGGCACAGTTTTCCATTACACCTACACCTGATAGAGACAGTTTTATTATATTATACATTATCAATGTAATAAAAAATGTCAAACTTACAAGAAACATTTGAAAAATACCCTTTGAAACAGCTTCCTTCAACAAAGACATGCAGAACAGATGAGGATCGCCCACTCCATCGCCAGGTATCCAAAGACCTCCAAGTATATCCTCCACATTCAGCATTGGCCAAATCTCCTGACAACGGTTAGGTGTAACCAACTCGCACGGTATACCCCAGGAACTGTCTGAGAATAATACCATCTATTAATCTTACAACAACAGCTGGTCACACATAAGAGAATATAAGAAAGAAACATACACAGACTGGCTCTTCATTCTTCTATATACTGTCATACGGTCTCTTGTTCGAGCTAGAAGTAACGACCCGCATTGTTTCCATCCAGTTTCCCGTCCCCGTGACTCCAACTCTTGTAACAATTTGATAGATGACTGGGCGAGCCGAACCTGAGCGAGAGACGGTTTGAAGGTCCCAATTAGACCCGATGAATGCCAACGACTGCCACTTCCAACGCTGAAAAAATCATGATAACTGAAATATGTCTGTATTTCAGGGATTTCTTGGAGAAAATAAAGTCCAAATTATTTCTACTTCTTGGTTGGGTCACGTTACACGTTTCGCGATCGTTTTTATTTAAAAAATGAAGGAAAGGAGTAGGCTTATGTTAAATAAAAAATAAGTTTTTTTTTAGAATTAGATGTTTTTTTTAAACACCCGTTTCAGTATCATGCATATTTTCGGGTTGAGACGTAGTACAGTCCCACCCGAAAATGCTTGATAAACACCCAAAAACAGCCGCTTATGAGCGCGCAACCTAATGCAGTGCCTACCTACCACGCCTCCGATCCGAAGAGAACACGAAACGTTGGACGTTTCGTGCGCTCTTCGGCTATGTGTTCGTCAAAACTTGTACAAGGTTATGCCGTAATGTCAAGTTAAAGATCAACATAAAAACAAAGATTTACAAGTTGTTTCAATATTAAACTATTTCTCGTATGTTAAACCATCGTCTTTTGCTAAGATTAACCGATTTTTAACCGACTTCAAAAAATGAAGGTTATCAATACGACCTGTACGTATGCTATATTTCCAGAACTGCCCAATTTTCGCATACGTTGTATTCGCATGTGGTGATATAGAATAATATAAGTAGATATCACCGTCTGAACAAATGTGTATGTATATTTTTTTTGGTTGTTAATTAGTTATTACAATTCGATTGATTAATAATGTCAGACTCCTTTTATATTTTGTAAAAAAACAATGTCTAAAACATTCAAAATGACAACCCTATGGTTTCAATGGAGCGTAGGTATTTATTTTATCAAATAGGCTTAGTTTCTATACTGTGTCATACTTATACTGTGACATTACGGGGGCTTTGGTGGCGCGGGGATGCCCCCAAGGGGGAGTAATCTCGCCGCTACTGTGGAACCTGGTGGTCAACAACCTGATCACACTCCTGAATGCAAACCTTTTCTACACTATACGGTTTGCCGATGATATCACAATATTAACTCTAGGCACCCATGCTTGTATAACCTGCAACACCATGCAAGCCGCCCAAGCTGAAGAGAGTCGAACGCTGGTGTGAAAAGTACGACCTGACCGTGAATCCTGCAAAAACGGAACTGGTAATGTTTACAACCAAACACAATATAGGCACGTTTCACCTACCGAAACTATTTGGTACAACACTACAACTGTCCAAGTATCTAGGCATAACCCTTGACAGTAAGTTAAACTGGAACAGCCACATAGAAAACAAAATTAAATCAGCGAGCGTCATCCTGTGGCAATGCCGCAAAATGATCGGAAAGCGTAGGGGACTTGCGCCAAAACTGTTCTTGTGGCTCTACAACACAGTAATACGACCGATGGTAAGTTATGGTGCTATTGTTTGGTGGACAAAAACTACTCAGTCCTGTGAAAACAAACTGCAAAGCTTCCAACGGCAGGCGTGCTGCGCCCTGACGGGATGCATGAGCACGGCGCCCACGGCAGCTCTGGAGGTAATGTTGAATATTACATCGCTACATATTTATATTAGACAGGAAGCGACCAAGACAGCGTTGAGACAAAAAAATCATAAACTGGTAAGGTTCGATACCGCTAAACATCTCAATGGCTTACTGAAGGAATGGTTAAACACCCCGCTTGTTGAGGCGGTGTGCGACAGAATCGAATCCACCTTCATCTTTGACAAGAAATAAAAGATACATCTTACGGACAGTGACGATCCAAAGGTAACACACAGGGCCCTCACAGTTTTCACGGACGGCTCCAAAACCTGCACTGGTGTATTCTCTGAGGACCTCAACATACATCTGTTACTGCCCCTTAGCCCATACTATACAGTTTTCCAGACTGAATGTATGGCGATCACCCTGGCGGAGAGAGCGATAAGTACAAGGAAGGTAACAGGATCAGAAATCCGAATCTTCTCGGACAGTGAATCAGTCCTACAGGCTCTCAAAGGAAGTTCTGTCCGATCGAGTCTTCTACAGGAGTGTCACCAGGTTCTAAACATGGTAGGGAGACACAATATAATTACTATCCAATGGATAAAGGGACACAGTGGATCACAGAGGATCAGATGCAACACCAATGGGCCCGGAACCGGTCATTCCTATTCCGGTAAGCTGGTTAATTGGTAGGATACGTGAACACTCGAGTAAACTGCATCAACAGTACTGGCACACTTTGGAAACCTGCAGGCAGGCCAAACTTGCACTATCCCGAGTTAACGCTCGCCTCTCCAAAGCCCTCCTACAGCTAAGTAAACCATATTTGCGCCTGGTAACGGGTGCTATTACTGGTCGTGGCAACTTTAACAGGCACCTTTTTAATCTAGGTGTCACTGACAGCCCTTTGTGCAGAGGATGCATGGAGGCGGAAGAAACAGCCACTCACATCCTGCTGGAATGCAACGGAGTGACCAACTACCGGGCAACGCTTTTTTTAATACTTCCTCATTATGTGTTTTTTTTTTTAAATATACTTAACTTTAATTAAATTAACTTACAATTCGAACCGGGGAATTACAAGAACCAAAACACTGACGACCATGACGGAGCATGGTTTAACGTCACATTTCAATAAACTAAACGTCGGTAAACGTCTTTGTTGTGAGTGCAACGTACTCATATTTATTGAATTGTAACATTACGGCTCGAAATGTTACGTTATCGATTGTTTACGTGGGAAAATCTAAATTAATTAATAGTTTTTTTTTTTCTATATATAATGACACATTTGGAGAAAAATTAGTCTGATAGTGGTTTAATATGTTCATGTATTAATAGAAAAATATTAGATAATTTTTTTGCTTCAATTTAACAAGAAATTACTTAGATAATAGGCATTAAAGTTGAGGAGTGGGACTCATAACTACACTGTACAACGTAACACAATGTAACAACATTTCAACACAATTTAACGTAAATGATTTTTATTACGCAAATAATAAAAAATCTTTCTACATGGATTTACATGATTTTTCTATAACACAAATGTGTCAGATAGTTCATCTGAGAAGTACATTGCTAATGTAAAGGGAGCTCTGTTTGGCAATAAACTGTTAAGCAGTTTGGAAGAACAAAAATTTTTTTTTTCATTGTACTGCTTAAGTTAAACTTTTTTGTTATTATTATTAGCTTCTTTTGTCAATCTAATTTGCTAGCGCTAGTGCCACCTCGTTTTTTAAACATTCTCCACGTGAGTTGTGCTCGTTGTTTCTCATCAACGAACACGTTACTACTATTTGCATTAAAAGCAGCATCAATTGTTGCTGATATTAAAGACAATGAAGATAATGAGTGGATGCTGATGCTAATATTCACAACAACTCTGATTGGTAGCTTAATAATAATCTGCAACGATCAAAGTATTTTTGACAAAGATCATTTGTCAAAAATACTGTGAATGAGTTTATTATAATTTAATGGTGTTATTGAACTATTGATGCTTAACTAACCACTGTTATAATACAAATAAAAAATAACAGACCATAAAATTTACAAGTATATGGACAACTTGGTAGTTCAAAATACATGTTTGTACAAAAGATTCAAAACAATAAATATCAACATTTATTATGAATAATTACAATAACTACCTATATCTGATGAACAATGTCAGTAATGTTGGTTCTCCTATGGATTTCTTTGTTACTAATACAATTGCATAGAGAAACACAAAGAGTTGCTCTCTCCATTGCCTTCTCATTGAACGACCACATCTTGCTTACTTAAGTCATCACTGGCAATGCTGGTCTTTGAGCAGTGGCACACCCTTTTGTCTTAAGATACTGAGATGATTTGGACGTAAAGATAATTGTATTGTTTTTAGTATTATGAAGTTTCTTCTTATTCTATAGTTGCTTGGGGACAAAGAGTTCATAAAGAGACAAAGAGTTCAGAGACACACCCGTTTCAGTCATTTGGATAAATATTAAAAATGCAAAATAATGACAATAGTTTGTTATGTATTTATTTTTATGAAAATTATTAAAGTAATGAGTAAAAAATGTGTTCATATTCAAGCAATATTAACTAGTCATAATTACACTAACATCAGCAGACTTAGAATCCTCATATTCAAATGAAATCAACATATCATCAAGTCCTCTTCAAGTTCAGTAAACTGTTAATTATAAATCTTTTAAACTTATTAAACTCTTCAGTTTTACATCAAAAAAATAAATTATGTATACTTACTTTGCAGGAATGTGAGTTAAAACCTAATTTTGTAACTTTAAGTAGGTAATATTTTCTCTATTTCGTTAAAAGTGTACACTAGACTATTAAATATCACAAATAACTAAATAACATTAGCTGCAAAATTTAATTCTCTTTAGAACTGCAGGCATAACTCGCGGTGGGGGAATGCCACCCGCAACGGACCCCACCTTGCACTATTGATTGATTTTACAAATAGACAGCCTAACAGGAGACAGATAGCTATACTACCTAACAGTAGTACCTAGCTCGGCCAGACGCAACTGCTAATAATTGCACATATGCGCCGTCACATCACATCTATATAAGTATCTACATAATACATAGATTGCCGGCGGTCGATACGCTACTTACCTCTCTCTGTCAATGAGCACAGTTTTGTCTCCCCAACCCCTCTCAGCCAAATGGTATGCAACAGCAGCTCCCATTACTCCACCACCGCATATCACCACTTTAGCCTTCGAAGGTAGTGTAGACAAGCATCCTTCCAGCCTCTCTTCATGATCTAATGCGTCCAAACGACTGGACAGGTATCTCAAGCCACCGCTTATGGTTTTGTGAACACTGATACGGCGAACTCCGCTACGAAAGCGTCTAGTCAACATTTTCACTTAATTACGCACATGAATGAAAAAAATACCGATACCCTATTTGAAAAGCAATGAAATCATTCTAAAAATATATCTAAGACAAACGAAGCCATCGAGACGATGCGATGCAATTTAATCGACGAATAGACCTGTACGATTGCGATTAATAACCTATAATCGAGTAACTATATCGTGAATCAATAATGGACTCGACTATTGTATGACCCACACTTTCAGATGACAGATAATTTAGTTAGTTCAAGTTTTTACGCAATCGAGGTTTAGCGCGTTTGGCTCTCTGATTGGTAATAAGATATAAGACCTTGGAGTGAGGAAATTCAACGCCGAATGTCATATAAAGGCATCGATGGTGTTAACGTAAAACAACCCCGTACTAAGTCCCATAACAACCCATATTAAGCTTTAGTTTCTTACATTTACCACCGTGCATTGACGCATTCAATCAAACCATGATACAACAAGCAAAATTTCCCTTTTTTTTCAAAAAACTGATTATCTTCATTTACCTCTCTCTCCCTCAATTTATGTAACATGAACCAAAAGAAACCCGTTCCTATAGGATCGCTCGCACCGCTGCCCAGGGACCAGTAATATTGATGCCCTTTCTTTTGTGTGGTGTGACCTATCGATCGCGGCTCTTCAATTTTTAATAACTTATTTGTCCATATTTGCACAAAATAAAGATTTTATTATTAATATTAGAAATGTTCGAATCTTTTTAACCCGATATTCTTATGAGTATGTCAGATCAACTTTAATCGTGCTACGATAAATTATCGACGTTACGTTGGATCGACACAGCTCTAATTTATTCTTGCGCTACTTAGTTTTATAGCAAAAGGATCTAATCCCTACAATCGCATTTTAATATAGATATTTTTATCTAGTGCTATATGTTTTTTAGAGTATATAAGCAGCTTTTTTTATCTTTTCTTTCTTTTATTTAAGACGATTTATTAAAAAGTAGCCTAAGGTTCTTTACTCATGGCTTGATGCGATGCAATTTGATATCGATGCGCGATATTGCACGAATCGCACGCCCATATATAAGAGAATTGCAAGTGTTTACACATTCAATCCGCATTGTGTCCTACATATGGGCCCAGTTTGGAATGCTGGTGGTTTCATCCATTAAAAATATCTATGCTTATTGCCACCACTCCTCATTGGAACCTATACGCCGGCCCAGTAAGGAATGCTGGGTTGATTAGCTTGATGCTGAAGTAGTTAAGGCATTTAATCTGCCGCTATGAACTGTACGACTATAAAAGAGATATCATTAATTTTTTTTTATTTAATTTGTTAAGAACAGTAGCTCAATCCAGGGTCTTCGTGCATTCAAACCTCCAGTGCTGTGGGTGTGGACTCTATCAGTAGGAAAATGATTACCCTTATCCTTGATGAAATCCTTCCTATTATCTCCCATATTCTTAATCAATCCATAAACACGGGTATATTTCCTTCAGCCTGGAAAGATGCTTCCGTTATCCCGTTACCCAAAAAATCGAAACCACTATCCTTCACAGACTATAGGCCTATTTCCATTTTACCATTTCTTTCCAAAGTCCTGGAACGCCTTATTCACAACCAGTTGTCCAGTTTCCTTTTCGAAAATCAACTCCTTAATTCCTACCAATCAGGTTTCCGCGCTGGTCATAGTACTACTACTGCACTGGTGAATGTAACTGAAGATATAAGATCAGGAATGGAACATGGTAAAGTTACGGTTCTCTCTCTACTTGATTTCAGTAACGCATTTAACATCGTTGACTTTGACATTTTGCTTGGCATATTGCGCTCTTTTAACATATCTCCGGCAGTTATTGACTGGTTTCGTAGTTACCTGTCTGGGCGCCGACAGCAAATACGCATTGAGGATTCCTTTTCTACTTGGTGTGATATTTCCGCTGGTGTACCGCAGGGTGGCGTTTTATCTCCATTACTTTTCGCTATATTTATCAACTCCATCTCACGCCAGTTAGTTTCATCTTACCACCTTTAAGCAGATGATTTACAAGTTTATTCCCAAGCTTGTCCTGATCAACTGTCTCTAGCGATTAATGCGCTGAACCGTGACTTAGAAATAATTTGTGACTGGAGCAAGTCCTATGGCATAAAAGTAAATGCACTGAAAACCCAAGTCATTATTGTTGGCAGTCCCGCAATGACAAATAAAATCAACCGCTCATATTTACCTGCAATTTTGTTCGATGGTGTTGCTTTAATCCCTAGTGATAACGTACGAAATCTGGGGATAGTTATAGATAAAAATTTGACATGGAGACCACAGATCGAGCAGACGAGTCGGAAAATGTTTGCTGCAGCTGGTTCCTTGAAGAGGCTACGTAACTTCTTGCCTGTGGCCACTAAAATTGCGCTCGCACAATCCCTTCTTCCAATACTGGATTACTCCGATGTCAGCTATCTAGACTTAACTGAGGAGCAACTGAATAAACTTGTGAGACTTCAATATTTTTGTATTAGATTCATATTTGGGTTACGCAAGTATGATCATGTATCTGATTTTCACACTAAGCTCAAGTGGTTGCCAATTCGACTTCGTCGGAATGCACATATTGTTTCCCTGCTTTACAATATACTGTTCAATCCTCTCTCACCAACTTATCTTAAGGAACGTTTCAAGTGATACGCACTGTCGTGTTTTGAGATCATCGGAGAACCTAAAACTGAAGGTGCCCTGTGCACTCCACTCCACAAAATTGTTAAGTGTAGCAACTAATGTGAGTTGGCAACACTGAGTTTAAAAAATAGGAAGTGCTAAGAAATATAAAAAATATGGAGGACATTTTGTAATAAGCTGTTAAATTAATAAAGTTAATATAGAACACATAAAAGCATATGATTATTCTCTCTTTTCCTCTGTGCCTGCGAAACCGCGACAGGTTATGGGCCCAGGCCACAATCAAAAGAGAGTTTAATGATAAGTTGGATAAAAGGTAAAATAAAAAATCCATTGCTATACCGCGTGGTAAGAAAAGAAACAACAAAAGGGATTAATAGTAATTATAATAACAATGAGTGAAGAAGAAACAAAAATCGAAAAACTGAAAGATTCCGAAAGTTTTTTTATTGTGGAAATTCGAATTCAATATATATTTAAAGGCTTCAAGCTTATGTGAGATTGTAACGAAAAAACCAGACCAGACATCAGATATCACAAAAGATGCTAAGGTACAAAAGCTAATTATAAATACAATTGACAAAAAGTTAAAAGGTTATATATTAGAATGTAAAAATGCATTTGAAATGTACACAAAATTGTGTAACATATTTGAAGGTTCAGAACAAAGAAACAAGACTTCATTATTGCAAGAATTTTTCAATTTTAGACTTCAAAATAGATCGATAACACAGTTAATATCAGAAATTGAAAATTTGAAGTTTCGATTGAATCAAATTGGACAAAATATTACAGACGAAATGGTGATATCAAAAATTCTAACCTGTTTACCGAGTAAGTTGAATTATTTTTGTACTGCTTGGGAATCAACACCTGATGATAAGAAAACATTAACAAATTTAACTAACAGATTATTAAATGAAGAAAGTAGATCAGAAAACAGAAATGAAGAAAAACAACTTGCATTTCAAGCAACGAGAAAGAATATTACTTGTTTTAAATGTAATAAAACTGGGCATATGAAGAAAGATTGTAAGATGTGTTCTATTTGTAAGAAATATAATCATAATGAAAAAGAGTGTAAATTTAAAATAAATCAATGTAAAATCTGCAAGAAAACCAATCATAAAGAAGAAAATTGCTACTATAAGAATAAAACCAAGAATATAAATAAAATGGATGTGGCACTTTTCACTTCAACAATTAATGATGGCTCAAGTAATTTAAAATTCATTGTGGATTCGGGATGTACAACACACATGACAAATAGTTTTGATATATTAAGTGAATATGAAGAAATAGATTCAACTGTTTTAACAGCAAATAGTGAAACAATAACAGTTCAAGGCCAAGGTACTGTATATGGAGATGGTTGTTATCTACAAAAGACATTACATGTTCCTGATATAACACAAAACTTATTATCTGTAAACGCAGTTACAAATAACAATGGTATAGTTACATTCACAAAAGATAAAGTTGAGATATTTAAAGATTCAAAATTAATATTAACAGGAAGAAAGGAAAATGGATTATACAGTATAGATTTAAAGAAAAAACCAGAAGAAAAGTCATTATTATTGAAAGAAAAAGGAACAGCATTAGAATGGCATGAAAGACTCGGACATCCTGGAAACAAAACATTAGAAATCCTAACAAAAGCTGCAGATGGTATAATAATAAAAGGTTCAAAAGAAATCAATGGGTTATGTGAAATATGTACACAGGCAAAGCAGACAAGGTTACCATTTAAAACAGTTAGAACCAGAGCTAATCGACCATTGGAGCTTATACATACAGATGTTTGTGGTCCATTTGAAACCATAACACATGATGGTTATAATTATATCTTGACCATCATGGATGATTATACTCATTTCACAAAAATCTATCTAATTAAATATAAAAATGAAGTCAAAGAAAAAATCAGAAATTACATAGAAGAAACAGAGCGAGAAAGACATGAGAAAGTATCTACAATCAGATGTGACAATGGGGGTGAATATACAAGCAATGACTTCAAACAATGGTGCAAGAATAAAGGAATAAAATTAGACTTGACAGTACCATACACACCACAATTAAATGGGAAAGCTGAAAGATTAAACCGGACACTATTAGAAAAAACCAGAGCAATATTATTTGATTCAGATTTAGGAAAAGAAATGTGGGGTGAGGCTATGTATTGTGCAACATATATTTTAAATAGATTACCTACTGAAATACTTAATTACAAAACCCCTTATGAAATGTGGTATAATAAAAGACCAAACATAGCTAATATGCAGAAATTTGGTTCAATAGTATATGCAAAACAACTACATACAAATATAAAGAAACTTGATCCAAGAAGTAAGAAGCTTATAATGGTTGGATATGCTAATAATGGTTATAGATTATGGAAT
The DNA here is from genome assembly GCA_918026875.4 of Diatraea saccharalis. Taxonomy (NCBI): domain Eukaryota; kingdom Metazoa; phylum Arthropoda; class Insecta; order Lepidoptera; family Crambidae; genus Diatraea; species Diatraea saccharalis. The sequence goes on along the minus strand of OU893332.1, from coordinate 326,233 downwards.
GAAAAAGAAAGAAAAATAGAAATAGCAAGAGATGTTGTGTTTTACGATAAGAAAATACCAGATGATAAAATGACAAGAGAACAGAAAATAAGAGAAAACTATCATGAAAAAATTATACCAGAAAATTATAATGAAATAACAATACTAGAAAATGATGAAGAAATGACACAAAATGAACAAGAAGAAAATGAGAACTATGATAATATACAAGAAGTAGAAATACATGGTGATGAACTACAAATAGAAGAGAATGATCAGACTACAGTAGAACGAGAATATGATAATGAAAATATAGAAAATGACACAATAGAAGAAATGCAAACTAAAACCAGAAGAGAAAAGAAAGTACCAAGTTATCTTCAAGATTATGTATTACTTACTTACAATGAAGTAATGAATTCCGCTGAAAGGAAACATTGGGAAAAGGCAATAAATTCGGAGAAGGAATCGTTAGAAAGTAACAATACATGGGAAATAGTAGACATAGAAAAAGCAAAAGGAAATAAAATCTTGACTAATAAATGGGTATTTTGTATAAAAGAAAATGGTTCATATAAAGCCAGACTTGTTGTTAGAGGATTTGAACAGAAAGACATTGATTATCAAGAAATATATAGTCCAGTAGTAAGTCAATCAGCATTAAAATCATTATTTGCAATAGCTGCTTCTAAAGAATATGAGATGATAACGTTTGATGTAAAAACTGCATTTTTATATGGAGAGTTAAATGAAGAAATTTTTATGAATATACCAGAAGGATATGAAAAACAATCAAATAAAGTCTGTTGCTTAAAGAAAGCATTGTATGGATTGAAGCAAGCTCCAATCACATGGAATAAGAAATTTACTGAAACAATGTTAAAACTTGGTTTGAAACCTTCAAAAACTGACCAGTGTGTATTTTCCACTAAAGATAAAACAATAATAATTGCTATTTATGTAGATGATGGATTGGCTATAAGTAAAGATAAAGCAAAGTTAATGAATATATTACATCACTTAGAGAAAGAATTTAAAATAAAAATTTATGAAAAACCTACAAACTATGTTGGATTTGAAGTGACTAAAACAAAAGAAGGAATATTACTGCATCAACAAAACTATACAAAGAGATTACTTAAAAAGTATAATATGTCTGAATCTAAACCTGCAAGTACACCAAGTAACACTGACAAGAAAAAGGAATTGAGAAATATAGATTCATCAAATTTTCCTTACAGAGAGTTGGTAGGAGGATTGCTATACTTATCTACAAGATCAAGACCAGACATAAGTCAAGCGGTAAACGAAGCAAGTAAGAAAATTGAAAATCCATCTCGAGAAGATATAATTGCTATAAAGAAAATACTAAAATATTTAAACGGAACAAGAACTAAAGGGATAATGTACAAAACAGGAGGAAATATTACACAATTAGATGCATACTGTGATTCAGACTATGCAAGCTGTATTGAAACTAGACGTAGTACTACAGGGTTTGTCATAATGTTAGCTGGTGGACCTATATCGTGGTGCTCCAAGAGACAACCAATAGTTTCTCTTTCGTCAACAGAGGCGGAGTATATTGCAGCTTCAGATTGTTGTAAAGAATGTTTATATTTGAAATCATTTTTAAGTGAACTAATAGATAGTAACATAAAAGTTGTATTGAATATTGACAATCAAAGCTCAATTCAGTTGATAAAAACTGGTTCTTTTAGTAAAAGATCAAAACATATTGATGTGAGATTCTATTTTATACATGAAAATTATAAAAAAGGGATAATAGATATAAAATACTGTCCAACAAATTTACAAATAGCTGATATGTTTACAAAGCCTTTGTTTAAAGATAAATTTGACTTTCATTCTAAAAGAGTTGTAAAATAAAAAATCAGAACTTTTAAATAATAGATAAGTAAAAGAAATTTGTTAATTTAGAAATTTGTTTGTAATAAAATTGAATAGAATATAAGTATTTTTAAATTTGTTAAAATTTTAAAAATAGGAGAAGGTGTTAAGTGTGGCAACTAATGTGAGTTGGCAACACTGAGTTTAAAAAAATAGGAAGTGCTAAGAAATATAAAAAAATATGGAGGACATTTTGTAATTTTGTAATAAGCTGTTTAATTAATAAAGTTAATATAGAACACATAAAAGCATATGATTATTCTCTCTTTTCCTCTGTGCCTGCGAAACCGCGACAAAAATTACTCCACTAATATGTAAAAATATACTATCTATCACTTTAGGAAGAAATGCCATCGTATCATCCTGTTATATTTATCTTGGTACTGTTTTATTTTAAATGTTTGTATGTATATTGTATTATATTATATATAGTATATTATATTTATATGTAGAGGTATGTATATGTTATTTGTATGTAGGTATGTTTCTCTCGCAATGTAAGACACCATCTACTACCCGTCTATTTAGTAACAGTCCAGTCTAACCTACGGTTGCCTGGCAGAAATTGCTCTTTAGCGATAAGGCCGCCAATTGTACAACTAAACTGTATCAATTGTAATTTCTCTATAATTTATGGTGTACAATAAAGAATTTATTCATTCATTTATGAAAATCTTTCTTTGCTATTTTGGGTTTAATAAAAAGGATAAGCAATATTCTTAAAAGTGAGCCGTTATGAACTATGACAAGAGTTAATCTGCACTAATCAACAAGTCAAAATCATTTATATATTTTTGTTTCAGAGATTGAGAATGCCAAAATTGACCAATTAAAATCGCGATGCGGACATTACTAAATATGTACTAGCCTTTGTCACCTATGCTAGCGTATGATGTAGCTTCCTGTAGGTGAAAGAATATTTATGATAGGATAAGAATTTCCAAAGAATAACCCCCTACAAACAAACAAAGTTAGAAACTTTACTTCTTTGTAACATAATATTTGATTCAAGATAGGTAGTTATAGAATCTTTAAAAAAGTCGGAAGGTTAAAAACTTCGTTTAAAAATAAATATGACAAAAACCACTTTTTAATAAAACATGAGTTTAAAACCCTGTAGTCTATATCATCCATTCAATCATACATAATCAAGAAATACCCATCTTCTTGGTCTTAATCTTCTTCTATTTAATTTTTGGCGTTGCATTTGTGGATTTCGCCAGAATAGTGTTTTGCTGTATATTTCGTAATTTTAGGGTATGTTCCGATATACACTGCGACCACTGAACAGTATGACGTCAATTTAGTATACCCGTTCCTTTATAGCTAGTTATACTGGTGACTTTTTAAAACGGAACGCAGTCTAGTATACTGTTAATCCTATTTTTTGGCGCCATTTTCAAATTTGTTAATGCAAGGTGAATATAAATATAAAGATTCCCTCTTTTCAAAAGAAAATGTTATAAAATTGGAAAATTGTATAAAAAAAATATTTATCCATCTTATAATAAACGTAAGTATTTTTTTTTGTTTATTAAGAAACTTATAATTTTCTGATTCTGTTTCGACTGATCACGTGATCAAAAGCACTGCGAGCACCTTACCTCGAAATCTCCAGTGCTCACAGTACAAATATGGCGGCAATTTATGACGTCATGAATTTCCCTAGGGTACTGTAGCAGTGTACTGGCAGTCCATAACGGAACGGATTTTTCAGCAGAAAGACCACTGCGCAGTGCTCGCAGTGTATATCGGAACATACCCTTAAAGACTGTTCAATTTGAAAAAAATATATAACCGTAACCATAGAAACGATCAAAGAGTAAAATTTATATATATTTAACTTTGAATCAAACTTTATATTATGTTTGATGGTTTCCATGGAAACTACTCCCTGATCAAATCGACAACAAATCGATTTGAATAATTAGAAATAAAAATTATTAGGTCGGATTCTTTTGATAAAAATATTATTTCGATTGTGGTACTTTGGTTATACTGGTTTTTAAACATTTTATAGAATGTCTATAGTTGAGATAGTTTATCATAATGAAAATATATATACAATACTAGACAAACCACCTCCAGAACCTCCTAAAACACCGAGGTTAGTATACCTACTAGCCTATCTAATGGTAGTCGTCTATTATCCAATTCACAGTATGTAAAGTAGAACAGCGTTTATAAATTACACCAGTGCAGCGGCAGTACAAGGTATAATTAGACGAGACCTCCATCCAATATGTTATTTCTTTTGCACCTTGGACTCTTACTTGTTTAAAATTTTAAAATTTTTGCTCCGTTTCATTAACATAAAAAGAATTCGGTTTTATTGAAAATAAAACCGAATTCTTTTTATGTTTTTCAATATGATTATTTTTATGTAATTTTCTGACTGATCTATTAACACTCTAATAGTCGGTATAGATAGACTCATGCCGAGAAGTTTCGCCAAGCCTTCTTGGCGAAAAGAAATATAAAAGAATGAGAAGGCAAGAATAATATCCTATTCACGAGTCCCGGGTGTTCTCGGGGCTTCACGGCGTGAGTCTGTTAGGCCTATAACATTGCTAAGTATTCGTATAGTATAGCTAAAAAGATAGGCGTCGCTTTCCTTGATCTTTTGAGCTGAAACTTTGTATTTAATACACAGAAGATATTTAGCAAAGGATTATATTTCTAAGCAGGCAATAAAACAGATAATCTGCGTAGCAAAATAGCGTAGTCGATACGCATCGTTGATTTCCGCGAAGCTGTATTTTTTTTGATAAAGCTTGACTTTAAAGGTAACTTGTAGCTACGAATCTCTTTTCATATAGATACGAATCGCAGCTGGAGAGGGAACTAAAACAAAGGAAAATACCACAATTACGTCGCACCTTCGGGTATGCAGAGACTCCTTTGAAACCACCTGAGGATTTCCTAAAAAAAGGCCACGGGATCGGGCAGCCAATAAAAAAATCCGACCACAAATGTATTGTTTCGGGAAATCTTCCACCTGTACCCAAGAGACCGCCACCAGGAAAGGGTCCAGAAAAGCCAAAAATCAATTTCCGTGTTGTAAACATAAAGAAAGCAATAAAAACTAAACCGAAGCCTGTTCAACCGAGGTATAATAGCGCATGTATAAGATTTAGGAAACCAAACTGTGTGGAGTGACAATTTGAAGTGAAGGATGAGTAAAGGGATAAGAACAAAGAGGATTGTGAGCATGAATGTGGATGGGAACGCAAGGAAAGGGGAACACTGAAGATAAGACGGATAGGCTGTGTGACATGTATATGATAAGGATATGAAAGGAGGGATTGTTGAGATGACGGCGGATTGTGAGGACATTATTCTGCGACTCCAATAAAGGAATCAATCCGTACTTGCGTGATGTGTTATGGGCTGTCTCCTTAATATGATTATATCCAGAGGGAAGCAATGTGTCCCTACAAAGGGGAAATATAGGCTAATGACATTTGAATAAATATTTATAATTTTAGATTGGTAGATACCAGGGATGGTCACAGAAAGAATATAAAGGGGTCCGGCGAGGTTCCTGAATATTGCTTAAGACCTGATTTTGGACAGATGCCCGCCTACTTGACGAAGAGGAACATGCGCATCCAACGTGCACTTGATAAAATACGACACGCTGAAGAAACCAAGGAGAGTCTTTGCAAACTGATCACCGAGGAAGAACGCCAAAAGTTATTAAATGTGAGTTTTGATCTGAGCTTAGACGTGGTTTAACCAAACCTGCCATACCGTGTATTTACTATAAATGCCGAGCAGAGAATTTCAACTGAATCTGCAATGTCAGCCACCTAATCTGAATAGTTACAAATAGATGGCGGTAACATCTTTCTGATCAAAATGCTTATTAAGAATACAACTGATTCAACTTTGTTCCAGGACTTGAAGCACAATTGGCAACTGATGCAGAAGGCTTTCCTGCAGCTGCCCATGCTGACGGACACCATTCCCAAGATCCTCAAGAAGACAAAGATGGAACAGGAACTCAAACAACTTGAAAAGGATATAGCACTCGTCGAGAGCAACCCTTATATTTATATTTACGAATAATATCCTTCCAGATATCATAATAAAGAGAATGTTATCATACATAATTACTGCAAACACTTTAATTATTCGTGTCTGTCGTTTTTCCTAAAAGTGACGCGCATGACTCGTACGTTAATGTACTACTCGTAACATGACACATAAATATATGTATGCTTCGACATGATTAATGTCGAACCAAGAGTATTTCATATTGTTTCGTGCCTGCTGGGTGGTTGTAGATGTTACAGACGACTCGTCAGGATATACATATGATAATTTAACGCGTTCGGTCTGCGATGTGGTTGTTACACAAATGTCGCACGACTCAGTGTCATAGGGTGACCATGAATTTATTACGTCGAATTGTTCCGTGCTTCGAAAGACACGTTGCGCCGTCGGATCCAGCTGCAATTGTAGTATTTCACACGAACTGTGGTGTTTTTATAAATAATATGTAAATCTCGAATATTATTTTATTATCATTCACTCTGTGGTTAAAGGAATCGTAGTGAAATAAATAAAACGTTTGGACAGAACCAACAATATTATTACGAGAAAGTAATTACAAGGTTCACAAAAATATGTGTGTAGTATGCGTACAACTATATTCTTAACCTAATTGACTATGAGGCTGGGAAGTGAGCCTAGATATGTGTCGCACAACGGTCACATAGACTAGTTACCTAAATTAACTAACTATGCACATTTTCAATATTGTTAGTTATTTTACAAAAAATAATATACCTATAACCTTTTCTATCGCATATTTTAATGCTACAAAATCACGAAGAATAACTATTTAAAGTTGAAAATGCATAAAATCAGTCTAAGCACTGGAAGATCGGAGCACAATTCAATAACAATTAATCACAAAATATTTACATAACGAAGGTTCAGTGTTGAAAATAATTACAATTTAAAACGACTTATTATAGAACATCTGGCATGAGCTATGCTATTCTGTTAAAAGTAAGTTTTATTCTATTGTACTTCTACGCAGTGATAGCGCTACGTTCGTCGTCGAGTTGTAGGATTTGTTTTATAACAGAATAGCACTACAGAACAGAAAGACAAAGTAGAGGTGAGACGCTGGCAACGCTCATCCCGCAGCGCTCATACGCAACTCTCCGTCTGGTTACGGGACCTTTTAATGTTTTTTACATTTAACTTTCTCGCATTTTGTGTACATAAATCAATTCGCAAACATTTGCATGTATTCTGATGACACACAGCCGACAATGAAACAGTGACAACATAAAAAGCAGTTTAGCCAATTATACTTCTTCACTACATGCTTCTTTCTGTTCTGTCGTATCGATCACAATCCAATTCTGAAGAACAAATATGGCCTACCATAAAAAAAAATAATACAAATGCAACTTACAAGATTAACAAATCATAATATAAAACACTTCAAAAAACATTATTCATAAATATGAGAGACTAGACGACTCCGCTAACATTATTTTGCAATATATATTAACAAATAATAAACACATAAATATTAAATAAAATGAACTTATATTAACTTATATCTCCCCCCCCCCCCCCCAAATTACCCAATTGAGGTGTGCCAAAATGAAACCCCGAATGATATGACAAGGGGCTTCATTCTGACAGAGTAATCAGGGCTTCAGTTACGCAGTTGAGTAGCTGCTCTGTATAAATTTAATATATTTTACATTGAGATACTACATATATGTAATTAATGATGGTTTATATGTATAGTGTAAATTGGAATGCCATAAGCTACAGACAAACATACAACGGAGGACATTTGTAATGAGCCCAGTTGGCTCAGTATCAGTATGTGAATTTATATTTATCCTTAAATGAAACCAACTTGTCTAGACAACTAACAAGCATGATACAGTTCAGCTCTTACACCCGGTTAAACAAATCTAGGACGTAATATGGTATCACTTATCTGGTACATTTTGATAAACTTATAAATTCTTTCTGTGTACTAATGACTGGCCTACATTAATATAAAAAATGTGTACTGGAATTAATGAATGCTCGGGACTGAGACAAACTTATTCTATAATTACGTAGGCGCTAACATTAGTGAAGTTGTGAACGATGATGAAGATTCCTTCCGGGAAGACCACGTTAGATAATTCTATCACTTACAACTAAGTTATTTTAATGTAATGTCAAACAGGGACTTAATGAAACAATTAAAAAGATGGAAGTACGTCGTTGACACTTTGTAAATGTAAATAATATAACAATTATTTATTGGAATGTGATGACATCAGAAAATTATGTTTACAGGCTAATAGTTACAGACGAAAATTGTGTAAAAATATATCAATGAAGTCCAGAGTAATAGGGTTTAAAACCTCAATTTCAAAAGTACAGAAAACGTTATTGGCCTGGCTACAGCGTTGTTGCTTTCTAGAGAGCATAAAATAAGAAATAAAAAAATATATATTATTCCATCATTCCGTGTAGAGTATCAAATGAAATTAATAAGCACATTTTAAATATATATATATATATAAAATGTTAATTTATGTTTTAATACACCCGAAATATAATTAAATAATAAATAAGTTAAAAAATTATTACTACAACATTAATAACCGTAGTCGCACGCCACTGATCATAACAAAACAAACTGTTGTGGCACACGACCGCGTTGTATTATAATATAGCTTTTTAAAGAGTTAGTTGGGTTTTATATAAATATATTTTAATTCATTGATTTTCAACTTTTATATGAGGAACAATTTTGTTTAATAAATTAAAAAACAAATTATAAAAAATAAACTAAGAGTAACGTAAAAAACTATTTTAAAAGAGTCAGCACAGCATTGTCACGCGAAAGGGAATACTACTTGTTCAACGATCTTAAAACGAACATCGACCGTACAGTGGTAGACCATGTTTTTGGCAGAGTATACGTTAACTATAATTCTTACTGTTATTTTAAAGTATTTCCTGGGCAATATCCCCGCTTAATCTAATGTTTATATCTATAATAATAAACTCGTCTGCTTTATATTAGACTGGCGCCGCACGCAGGCACGCACATCTTTGATAATGTGACATAATCAATTGATAACAAGTGCTACATTGCTACAAGAATCTTTCGGAAGTAACGCCGCCATCTTGTAACATGTCATAAACGAACGGAAGCAAGTTCAGTGTTGCCCGATATACTGCAATTACAGTAGATTTACATCTTCTGTACGTTGTTTTGACAAAATAACAAGTAACAAGACAATGTTTTGATAAAAATGAGCGCAACATAATCAGGAATTTGAAAATTATGAACTGGCAACATAAATAAATTCATTTTTGGAATTCTTTGTGCTTACAAGTTTGATTATAATTCTGCATAATCTGCATACATTTACAACTAACTAGTTTAAGTATTAGGACAAAGAGAGAGTAAAGCCATTTGAGAATTGCTTGTAATTCTTTTTGGAATTTCTTTTCTTTTGTTAAACATATAACTTATGGAAGTCATGCATTTAAAGTAAGAATAGATTTGGTAACTTTATATTTTAAACTTCTCCAATCAAGCGAGATTTTTTGCATTTTTAATCACATCCGAGTCATGCGTGCATGCGTCTCCAGTCGAAAGCACAATCGTATGTCAAAATATTGAACTATGTACTTGAAATATTACATAAATATGAAAATACACATTCTGACTAGACTAGGTCTGATCTCGTAAAGGATATTTTTTAAATCACTTAATGATTAATCCCCTCTGTAACGCTACAATCAACAGCACGGCAGGTTTTAGAAATGTAAGTGAACATTAGTATGTAAAGCGATCCCGTTAAGAGTAGACCAAACCACTAATAACAGAGTTGATTGTAGCAAATATGACATTATTTGTCATTGATTAATTCGTAGACAGCTCTCGCAATTTTGTACAAGGATTTTTCGAATGAGACACTGTCTCGTTTTCACTTTATCTATATCCTTCATAATCGGGGAATCGTACTAATACTCAATTTGAGCTAATACACGTACAACGACTTTTTGACATTTCTATACTACACAATCTGTGGACGTCTCAATGATTTTATTTTTTTACATATATTTGTACACGTGGTTTTTAAACTTTACAAACACGTGTATTTATTTTTCCAATAATTTTAATTTCCTATAGGTGTATTTCTACAGTTTCGATTTTGTTAAAAAAAATATCCTTTTACTATTAATTAATTCATAATAATTACCACTTTTCCGTTAGCAAATACATACTGATTCAGTTAGAGAAAACCTCAAATTTGGCAGATTTCTTGTTGATGTTCTGATAGATGGACCCCTTTGCGAGTCCTGCGGGTCCCTTGGCGAGTGCCGGCGCGGGACCGCGCGCCAGTGTCGACGACTTGTCGCGAGATTCCGGCCCCTCCGCTACCACCGTGGAACCGCTGCAGCACTCCGTTCTCGGCCCGCTCCACGGCAAATAATCCAACCTGACCAATAGGGAATCTCTTGTGAAAAAAAATAATAAAGAAATTTGTATAACAAATTTCCTTAATATTATAGGTAGTAGGTTAGGAACTCCTAATATACAGAACATGTGTTCTGTAATAGTTAAGTTGCTGATATATAATGTAGGAATGTTGGAAGAGGATGCTTTCCGTCTTTGTCACTCTCTTGCGACGCTTATGCACGGTAAGGCAAGTCAAAACATAGAAGGCGGCGCGGATGAAAGTACAAACGAACCGTGTTGTAAAATCACCTAATCAGTTGATGAATAACTAATTTGCTATAGAAAGTGTATTGCACACATTATTAATTGGATGGTTGAACAAAAGTTGTATTAACATATCTATACTTAGTAATATAATATAAATAGCACAGTGTTAGCACACATCTGATAGGGACGATCGAGCAGGGAAACTGGGGAAGGGTGCTCGAGGGTTTAACGCTAAAATAAACAGGGAGGATATCCCGTGTATGTGTAATGTCTCCTCTACACGTAGACAAGATTCATCTGCAGATGACCTCGGCAGACGCGTCCGCCGACGTGTAGAGGGGGTGATTTGCTCGTCTGTGGTAGGTAGAGTGTACGCGTGATTATTACAGTTTTTTTTGCGTGTTAAAATGGCTAACATGAGCACTGAAGAAACTTTTAAATTTCTGGAGCTGTATCAAGCAGAGAACTGCCTGTGGAATCCAAACGGTCTCGATATCCATTTTGCGTGCGTACGTGTTGCGTCTGACAAGAACCAACACAGACTGATCGACCTTCAGACGTGTGGACGGTTCGTGGAAATTCAGCTGCGGAGGCTTCCGCCGATGTCCGCAGATGAATCCGTCTACGTGTGGAGGAGACATAACGCACGCACGTATCAGTGAGACGACAGTCAGACGACAACCTACTGGTGTAACTGTGCATGACTTTGATCTCAAATGTAATTTTTGGTTATTTTCTTTTCTTAATTTTAAATTACTAGCACACGTCAAAATTAATTTTTGGATTTCGATTTAACAACATTTCGTTGTCGTGGGAGTTGTTTTTATTTTATGTAGACATAGATTAGATGCTATAACGAAACGAACTACTCTGTTTTATACATACTAAGATATAAGTTTCTTTTACAGTTTTTTTATCCTATCAAAGTTTTAATCATAGAAATATAGCATTCACGCTTACTACACTGCATTTTATATTTTGAACTTACGATTACTGTACCACGAGCGTCGCACCACTGTAAAGGGTCCGTACTGAGTACCGAGCCTCATACTCTATGTGAGGGATTTATGTGTAGTTGATCGCCAATTTGAGGGTCTATTCCTTTTTGTTCTCGCGTGGGGGAGGGGGGGTGAACAACCATTTAATAGGCACCACTTATGCATATTTTTATAACCAAATAGTTATTATGGTACTCACAAGAGCAAACTGTCGTTGGGGCCCTGCCTGTTGGCCGGGTCCGGGCCGCTCGCCGTCGCCCGGTACCGCGACTTGTACTTGGAGTCGGCCCCGCCGCTCATCTTCAGTATGGGCCTGCGGGACCACCAGCCCACGGTTATACGTTTACCTAACTCACTTAAACACGCACTAAATTGTTTAGCTACATTCATATCATCACATACAGAATTCCAGTACTGTAAAATAATTTATGTGACAATTTTTTTTTATTGTATTATTTATAACATAAGAACAAACAAAAATGTTAAACATAATTATTTCAGGGTTCTGCAGCATGCAGCTGATAAATACATTTGTATGGCAAGAGTTTCTTTTTTTTATTGATTGCAGCTCGCTTAGTGAATTACAACTGTGCCAGGCTTTAAAGGCAATACGCACGTGTGTACAGTAAACAGCACATCAAATTATACGGAACAGTTGAAATCATATATTTAATAATAAGGTGAAAAAAGATGCGAATTGATGCTTTTATATTTATTACATAACGACGAATGACCTCACAGTGTACGTAAACTCAAATGTAAACAAACCACAAAACCCTCACATTACTCCATGCCTCAGTATTAAAAATATTAAAAGTCTATTTACTTCCATAAATTATAAATGAAAAAAAAAGTTCTTTCCATGCATTATTTGTATAATTCAACAATAAATAATCCAAGTGATAGTATCGATTAAGATTGGAAAAGTGGATGAACTATAAAATACAAAAATATTGCGAAAGCTTAAATAAATATAAAATGTTCATGATAATCAGGTGATATGCTCCAATGAAACACTACAGCCACTACTATGTTATAATAACTCACCATCACTCCACTACCGCTACAATATCTACTATAGTATTGATTATACATACACATTATAATTATAAAAAAACATTCGTATCAAAGTTGCGTTAATACGACAGTAATGAATGTCGTAAGTGGTGGCGTGCACCGTGGGCGTGGCCGCAGCGACCTTGTACGAAACGTCGCCTCGTGAGCCCCCGCGCGGTACGGTTTGCACCGTGAAATACGATGAATACTAGGAAAAATTTTATAAAGATCTCGCAGAATAAATGAGTACATCTCAGTTGGGTACATTTTGTGAAAAGGTACTGAAAAAATTGTGGATCGATGCCACTTCACCCGCATGTACGTAGGTGTCACGCCCACGCACGCCACGCCTTTGTCTAACAAACACACTATGCATGTGCACACACGACATAAATATATGACAAACCATCACGTTATACATAAATCATCCATTTCCCTTTAACATAGTTTTCTAATATACAGGGTAGATTTTTAAGACGGGGCAGTGAGGGCCTTAATCATTAGTTATATGCAAACATGCCTAGAAGACCATCCGTACATTAAGAGATAGAATTACATTCACAAATTATGGAAAAATGATTTGTGAAAAATGCTGAATACCGAAAAATACACATTTTGATCCTATTTTATGCGGGAGCGCTAGAAATACCAGCATCATCAAAAAAAAACCCGATCCGTTTTACTGAAAAAAGACAAAAAAATAATAATTTTCAAACGATTCTATTTCTAACTGTGAACAATGAATAAGGAACAGCATATTAGCATTCTTTCTGATTGTACTTTTTTTCTAAAACCTTTGAATGGAGTTCATTTTAAGATATTTAAAAAAATATGAATGGTCACCTACCTAGGAACATCTAACTAAAATGCTCGAAAAGCTGCCCTGACAATCCCGTCTCAAATATCCATCTTGAATAAAATAATATCTACTAATATTTAATATGTATTCGAAACACAGTACTTTATTCAAAATTAAACAATACATTAATCTACCATAAAATATTTAAGGACGATGCATGTAATATTAATAGTAATGCACCTAGAAAATCATAATGATAAACTAATTCCGCTCAGTGAATTTTCACTGTACAGACTGGATCTTATGAAATAGTATATGTCAATTTATCTTATACAGTACGTTAAGAAAACCCAATCAAATTTATGATTTTTGCACCCAACTCATCTGAATTTAAACAAAAACTACAATATGCAGTATTTTTTGCTTTAAAATAAATTGTAAGTTCATAATCGTCATCGTCTCGAGTCATTAAACAAGGACGTGTGAAAGTTTTAAATGCTTTTCCCACAACAGTCAGTTTTCCTCAAAATTTATCAATATTTTTCCAAAAGGTATCTTGAAAATTCAAAATAAAATATAGAAACGAAACGACATCCGGCGGCACATTACCGACAAATGCAATGGCGCGACCAGTCCACGCAGCGTTCGCGCCCCTGTACGGTCACGGAAGCCGCCTCCCTATTTCACTATTTTTATTTATTTCGAGGTTTTCGAATATGAAATTCTTCTTCTAAAAAGAATTACGTGAGTAGTATACAATCTCCACACCCAATAACGTCGACACATATCGGACAGGGTTTTTTTAACATACTATAGAAAAATAACAAACCAATCAGCTCAGGTGCGCGAGACGATTTTCGAACCCGTTGTTAACCGGGCGACTGCCCTACCAACTGAGGCGTCCGATATTGAGGTAATGCTTTTGCTGCCAAATGTTACAACCTCGAACCTCATCTCGAACAACTGAGTCGGTTAGATTAAAAATCGGTCAAATTTCTCTGCTTGGGTTTTTTAAAACTTACGTTTTGGGGTTAATGTTTAAAGTCTACAATTGTAGAAATTTGACATATTTTCGTAACCTGATGTGCAGCCGTGCCAAAGAAATATCAAATATAATAAGCGTACAATAACGCCAAATATTTTAAGACAATTGATGTGGCACATAAAGCACATCACACACGGCATGCGTTGCACCACCACACGTCTGCATACAGACAGTATCACAATAAGCCACATAATCACGATTGGTGCACCACCGGTAACGGCGACAATACACTCACAAACTCTATTTATTGCGATATCAGGTTTTTCAATTATATAAACATTACCTGAAATATTACAATGTGTGCTCGATTAACTGGATTTGTTGTCAGAGCATTCGAATGTAATATAAACAGTTTTCATATAATGTTATCTAACTTATAACATATTGAAACTTAAAGTCGAGTGAACAAACACAGCCTTTGAAAATCCCTAATTACATAATTGATATTTTCTTATGATCCTCCTTCTTTCGAGTCCGGATGTACTCGCGAATGCGTATAACTGAGGTCCGGTTAATCGAGTCTCCATTATAATATATAATTAATTAAACGAGTTGTACTCGAACAACCGTCTATTGTAGATGAACCCAAAATCAATCAACGCACACAAAATATTGCAGAAGGATCGCTCCAGGTACCATAAAAAAATCGGAAGTAATATTAAAATCTCAATGGTCATTTACAATAATGGAACATATTGATTAAGTATACTTCTTAACCTTCAATATTTACTTACAATATCTATATCATTAACCGACAAGAAAGTACAAAACTGGCCTTCAAAAAAACTTAAAAAAGTGAAACCTTGTATTCAAGAAACTTGAATCAATACGTGCGATTAATAAATGCACATGAAATTGCCGTGTACTGAACTTTATAATCAATTAACACCTCTACGCATTTCAATTGACCATTCCTAGTTAGGTAACATAATGTTTTAATATGACGACTTCAAGCTCTAATTTATAAATTTGTTTTTTGTTAATGGTGTAAACAGTTTATTTTGAAGTTTCTCTGGCTATATATATATTACAGTATTGTTAAAAATGCAGATATATTGAAGCATTAAAAATATTGTATAGCATGTAGAACGCCGCCTATTTCAATAAAGAAACGTTTGATTTACTTTAAATGCGGTAAAATGTAAAACAAAAATTTGTATTAATCTAGTCCTTCATTGTGTTATGCAAAATTAGTCATTAAAACTCTTTATAACTTAATAAATAATATATTGCACCGCACCCGCAATGCGTTTTTTAGGGTTCCATAGTAAGCAAGGAACCCTTATAGTTGCCCATGTCTATCCGCGGTTTAGCTCAAAAACTATTGGTACCAGCTTGGTCAGAGAGAGTATAAATTAATAAAAGAGGAACTAAAATACCTGTCTGTATATTCTTTACATGGCAACACCAAAGTAAGACGTCAGAATTGAAATTAGAGTCTTGAGTTATTTAAATTCACCTAAATATAAGATGTAATAGTAAATCAGAATTGTTATTTATTTTAAGTTTGTAAAATCGCAAAAAGGTCTTACGTTTTTTTAATGAGTGAATTCTCGAGTGGAAATACTAGCCACAATTCTACTTCAGATCTTATCGTCAATCTGTATGATAGCAAACATTCATGTGTTGCAGTTTTAGTGGCTTCGTCGCCAGGGGTCGCTGTTTTTAAGGTTAAGCGGGTCACTTACAGTTGGGTTATAATAAAAAGCCACATTTGACATCTATCAATCTCAACTTGATAATGAGGTGACCTTCTTAAAGTTATCGATTAATTTAACGAATCGATATAGTTTTCAATGAAATGGAAATCGAATTAAGTTATTGTGCAAAAATAATATCAGTTTTATGATTATTATCAGTACAATACTTTGTGAGATAGATTATAAATTATATTTTGTGTCGACACTGTAACAAAAACAACAAAAGTATCACCAAGTTAATTGTATATGAGTTTATAAAAGATTTCGATGGTGCAAGTTGTTAAAAATCCAACTGTTTGCATTTCTTTATTTGTCAATATTTGTGTATTTAAAAGATTTTGCAAATGCAGTGATATATTCTTTGAGTTCAAAACGATATGAAGAATTAATTCCAATTTAAATGTGGTTATTTGTTCATATCTTTATAATTAATTAACTTCCGAGTAGATCAAACAATCTTTCTGACTTTTTGGATACATCCCTACTGTTTAAAAAGGCAACGGGTCCACAGACATACATAACATTGTGGAGGCGTTAATGATATAGATTTATTCCATTTAGAAAGGTTTATTGGTCAAAGTAAAACGTACAATTCCTTTAATTTTTCTACTTTGACAATAAATATATGTATTTTAATAACAAAGAAATTTGTAATTGGGCCCTTTTGAAAAAAAAATGTTTACTACATTACAAGGTTACTTTGAAGTGGAGACAGAGATGTCAAACGAGATCTATTATAATGACCCAATTATAGTTGCACATTTGATAAAGATATTACTGTGTTATTGTGATTTTTTTTAAATATCTATTTAGTAAAGCTTTGTTTTTTTTTACTAAGTAGCAACACTGACACATTTTATTGCACAATTGTTATTTGCTAACCGAATGACGTAATAACACGACGTATAACTTAGCGTTCTAAATTAAATCAAAGAAGACAGTTATGTCAACTTTCACATTTAGTGTCTGATATGGATTAATTTTTCGACATTTAGTACAAGAAATATGCATTTATTTGATATAAGTAAAATAGCGTATTCTGCACGAGTTGGTTCCAACGCGCGATAGGCGCGTGCGTGTGCGTGGCGGCGATCGTTCTGCAATACGTGTGGTGTGGTACGTACGTATTATAATGGACATACTTAAGTCTATCGGTCCAGGTCTTGAGTCGTCTGGCGGCGGGTGCGGGGGCAGCGGGGGCCGCGGGGGCCGCGCTCCTCCCCGCCGGCTCCTCGCTCACGCTGCCGTAACACACACGTGATACCACCACACCCCCGCCCCGACCCCACCCCGCCACACCACCCAACCGATCGGTGGCCATTCGTAATACCTATCCCCTCTTCCCCTTTCACACACGTTACCGCGATCGACAACCGATTAAGGTGACGCGCCACCAAACCGGATATACATTTTAATTAATCGCTAGCAGATCCGGCGACCTTAGCTCCATTTCAATAAGTAAACAAGAGACAATTAAAAATCTATTTAAAATTTAAAAAAAAAAACGATTATTTTGAATAAATAAGGCGATTTAATTATTTTTATCAGACATAAGGAAATGTCTATGAATAAAATCTACTCAAGTGATTGGATAATATTTGGACATTGACTAACGTGGTGAGGAGTGCGGATTACTCCTAGTCCAAGCTTACAATCATGCAGTACAACATTTCAAATATACAGAGTAAAGTCAATGATTGAAAGTCTCTCGAACACATTGTTCGTAACTTTGTTTATACGTCGGTCGATGTTATCGTGTGTGAAAGGATTAAAGGGACGCTCGGCACGGCCTGTGGAACCTTGCACACCACAAGGATGTCGCGGAATATTGGACGTGAATCTTGTGTCATCAAAATTTTCTTAATAAATCCTGACTATTACTATAGAATGCATATACAATTACAGACAAACTATATTTTAACAGTCATATCCAACATTCAGTTCAACGATAATGGGGCGTATGGGCGTATGCCAGCGTCAGGATGTAGGAGGCCGCCATGAGAAACAGGGTATGTTCACATATCACGAAAATGTAATGATCTCTGAAGAGTCAGTTCAACTGAATATCGTGCGCCAGTGAACACACCCCTCGAACAAAATAATAAGATATGATAATGTTAGTGATATACCTGCACAAATATACTGGCACTGAGTCTCTATTGTATACTCGTGTTTAGGGAGACGTTATCATTAGCGCTTAATGTTAATAAAAAATTCTAGCTTTTCTTTTATTTACAACAAAACTGCCCCAAACAAGAACTTATCGAAACGTATGCAATAGATTGAGTATGTACAAGCCTGAGTCTTAGAATGTAACTGGATAGCTATGTAAATACGAAACTAAATAAGTAATTATTTTATTACAATATGCGTTATACTTCTTGTTGTGGATGTTAAGGAAGAAATCCACACATAAGCATAAGAAAAATGCTTTTTTTTTCAATATTAATATATAATTCTGACCAAATTGATTCAACACTTTAAAATATACAGTGTATAACAGAAATAACGCACATCCTTATGTACCCCAATTAGAAATGCAATTATGAACAAAAACGGCAACTGGATTATTTTTATGTACTAGAACATAGTTTATTTATATAAATTACGGTTTAGCATACAGTGAAATGCAACTACGAGTTTACTTGCTCAGTTTAGTAATTATTATTCTACTTGTTACCAGTATCGACGAACATAGTAACACAGTATAACCAGATTGTGCCAAACCATTTAATTGTATTTACTGTACGTTAGTATAACAAAAGAAGGTTGCATGTGAAATGAGGAATTATTTAAAAAAAAAACGAAAGCACTAAATAAGCACCTCCACTAGATGGCGACTCTAGCAAAAGTTGATTTTTGCAGGAAACAAATGGACCAAAGACAGTCATTTCCGTTCCTTTTAACTAACATATTAGAAAACTGAAATTTGCAAAGTTCGAAACTTAGATATCAATACAAATACGAAAAAGTACAAATAGAATATGAGTTGTTTATTGAGTTTTGAAAACTAATTTACTTTTAAACATGAAAGAAAACCGGAAGGGTTGACATGGAGAAATCAAGAACGTACCGTAGCAACATCTAGTTTATTTTTAAATACTCGCTCATTGTAAACGCATGCGTTGTCACTGACATTTGTCACATTTATTTGTGGTATATTATTTATGTGTTTGTTTGTGAATTATTTTACTCTTTGTTAGAAACTAGCTGGCAGTTGGCATAGTGTACATATTTAAAAAGTTTTTATGACATGTTCCTTTTATATAGTTTTTTGACTTTTAGTATATTCTTTGATTTTGTGATTAGTAGCTTAAAATTATTGTTCTGTAACCGACTTATAAACTTGTAAACTTATGTAGTAATATTATATTATTTAATTCATTTTATTTAGCATTTCATTATAAAGTCCTCGCTCTAGTAGTTATCACTCTTCTTAGCGTTTAAGAGTATTTTACACGCAACTCACATTAAAATAAAGCTAAATTCACTTTGTTATTTTTTCTATGATAAATTTTATTACAAACAAAGAATATTAATGCATTTTAAAAAGCCTTATTACATTGAATTATTCATTATTTACCAAAATAGTTAATAACATTAGAAGATTTTAAACAAACTACCACAAAGATGTGCGTTAATTATGTTACAGGTTGTATACATATATATATTATATTATCTATGTCTATCAAATATCATAAATATTATTTCAGCTACGGAAAGTTACGTCATATGCCATAATATAATTGACATCTCGCCCAACAGCAGTCTCACTTTTGTAATTGCTTACTATTCTAAAGCAATAGCAATATAGGTATATCCAGTCGCGTAAGGGCGGTGCAGTATATTTGTGCAGCGAGCGGCCCGTGAGAGAAGCTAAGAAGCGCTGGGGCGTCGATAGTGGACGAGTGTCGTCTCATGAGTGTGTTATAAATGCGCGTGTGTATTCAACATTTTGCTCAAAGATACGATGGAAAAATTTAATTAATCTTATTATTAAAAACAAGATCAAACTAATGAGCAATGTTTATTATACGTTTTTTCTCTACATCGTCGTCTTAGTCACAGTGTGAAATCGTTACCAGTGATCTGTGTACGCATACAATTACTCATTTATTTTGATAAGTATATATATTATTGCTTCATCATTTTTACTTTGAACTTACATTTGTAAGACTAAAATATATCTGAAGTCCGCATTAGTCATATTTCTTTTATATATGACATAGTGTGTATGCAAAGTTATTTGGTAGGTAAATAAATTTAAATTTTAGTAGGGCACGATTTTTCGTGGAGGACATGATATTATGTGAAATTTCAGAAAATTCGATATGTGAAATTCTCGTAGTGTCCGTGTGTGTGTCGCCGTGATGCAACTCACGAGTGGTAATTGTGTTGTGTCGCGGCGGGGGCGGGGGCGAGGGGGTGCCTCCTGTCCTCCTGTGACGGCGGCGGCGGCGGCGGTGACGTCACGCTGAGGCCGCTCTCCTCCTCCAGCACGGCGTCCAGGATCTGTTCCGCGCGCTCCTCCTTGTGGTCGACGCTCTCCAACGCTAACCCGATCACTCGCTCCGGCACGGACGGATATTTCTTCTGAAGCTTTTGTTTCACTAAAAGAAAAATAAGAACAATCCTTATTATTTTAAGTTAAGTTCATCACATTTGGAATATAAATATGGAGATTGAGCTATATAATTAGTATTACCACAGACTCGGTGCAGCCTGGTGCAACTACAGATGTAGCAAGAGACACTATGTATTGTACTAAATAAGTTTAAAATATACACTCACATTGGTTCTTCTCCTCGGCAGTCATCATGATGGTGACGACCTTCTTGGTGGCAGGTAATACTTGTGGCGCTTCCTTCTCTTTCTTTTGCATTTGTATAACAGTCTCCTTCTTGGGGAAACCCATGGAGATGAGCTCCTCGCTGGCCTTCTGCACGTTGTTGTCCTTGTTTGCCAACACGTCTAGAATCAGAGTCTCCTCCGCTTTCGGGAATATACTCTTCAAGTATCTAATCAAGACAATAATCATAGGTGTTTTTTTTTTAAAACGCATATCGTGTATACTTAAATTAATTTATAGTAGCATGACAAATTGTGTTTGTTTATTCTCCTTTCACGTCGCAACGGAGCGTCGTTATAGTACGATAATATTTTTGTAAGAAATTGGGAGACTGTGGAAAGTCGAAAGCTACAGTTTACAGCAAAATGAAAATATAAATCAAAGGCTGAGCCAGCCACGGAAAGCAACTAGTAATAGTCTAAAGAAATGTTGTAGAAAACAAAAATCTACACTTTTTCGTTTACTGTTATTTATTATTTCCGACATTTCACGCAAACTCTGACGAAAGTAATTAAAAGATTGATGCACAAAGCATAAGGTAAGCTTCATAGTTATCACTATCTTTTCAACTCTTTCAAGGATATGATATCTGAATTATTTTTACATATAATGTAGTTATTCTGTTGGTATGAATATGTGGAATCTTCTATATTGGAGAAACAATATATAGCAAATCAGAAACTTACTTGAGCTTCATCTTGGGCGATTGGTGTCGCGACTGTCCGTCCACGGACCGCCCGCCGCCATAGCTGGACGCGCCGGACGCCGGACGAAACAAGGACGGAGATCCTGACACATGTATAATCACATTTATAATTAACCAAAATTATATTAATATAGCAAGATATAATAGATTACTATTTCACGTATTACAGGTACGATTGGTATACAAATTAAAAAAAAACACACACAAATATAACATTGATAGTTATGGCGAAATATCTGGAGCTCTTTGTCATAAACAGAAAAAAAGGGATGTAACTCATCAGGTGGGGGAGGGGGGGGGGGGGGGGGGGTCAGTGAACATTTGTTATTTGTCATTCTTTATGATCAAGATCGACTTGGTTCCTGGCACATTTTTCATTAAGAATATTTTACTGTATGTAATATTTTACTAACATAGCACTGTGAATGCGAAATAGACCATATACTTATAATAATTCATAAATAAACCGTGAAATCTTTCGAGCATGGAAAGAATGTCAAGGAAATCTACTTTGAAAAGCATCTGTGGTAGAGCCAGCGGAGAGGATAGGAGGTGAGATGTACCGTGCGGTGTGCCTGTGTACGGTGTGAAGTGGGCGGAGCCGTGCACGTCGCTGGCGGCCCTGGCGGCGGCGGCGAACTGCAGCGCGGAGCAGACGCCGACCGCGCCGCGCTGCAGCCGCGACGCCGCGGCGCACGGCGACATCGACACCGGACCAGGGGTCGTTATAGGGTGCTTCTCCACCTGCAGCGCGCTTATCACTACCGCCTCGCGGTTGTAGTACCTGGTCCGTGCGGAACATTTGCATCGATAATTAAGTACGGGCCGATTCTGCTCTTCTAAAGTGTACGGAACGTGTAAAGCATTATCAGAGGACGGAGGACATGGAATACATCCTTCTATGCTCTGGAGTCACACTTACGTACTGGGATGTCCTTGCAGCGACCTTTCGTAAGCGTGTGATATGACTCTACAGTAGAAGAGTTTAAAGTCGAAAAATTTATTAATTTTACTTAAGCGTTTTTGTCCTAAAAATGACATACATAATACATAATTTCTAATAAGATGTTTACCTTTAACCATTGACATAAAGAATTCTATGCATACGTCATATACCCATTTAAAGATATCATAAGTTAGTTGAGATATGGTTTGTCCAGACACAAAATACCTACTTACTTCTTCAACAATATCTTGATGTGAGTCTCGCTAACTGTAGGAAACATGGCACTGATCTTGGCGAGCAGCGCGTCCGTATCGGTGGTGAGTGTGAGTGAGTCGTGGAACTTGTCACTGAGGTGGGAGACTCGGCCCGGCAGCGGGCTGCCGCGCGGCGTGAGGCACAGCGCCCGCCCCAAGATCGGACTCTCATTGGGTGTCCCGTACGCGCGACCCTCCTACAGATAACGATGGTAGATAGATAAATTTGTTGTGGAAACTGGAAAATAGCAGACCTACATTTACAAGATTAATTTGATATGCCAATACCGATCGATGACTTAGGTGGACAATGGCATGTAAACTTTCAACGTTTTTTCTTCATTTCCCGTATTCTTTGTGTACCTACTGCTTGTGAATATCAATAAAAAAATTTCTTTCTTAAACTTTTGTACAAAACCAAACTAATGTAAGATTAATTAACAATCTCTGAAAATCAATCTGTTGCATGTTTATAAGCATTAAAAGTTCTTAACATCGCAATGACATATATTATTGACTTGTATATAGAAATACATATTCAGCTACAATAGACATACCTTTTCTAGAAGGCACATTTAACAATGTGTATTGTGCACACAAAGCATACTTACAAGGTGAGGTCTGAGCCCTTTGGGATGGAACATCTTCGGACTGTTCTGATTCTGGAAGGCATGCTGGAGCCGTACAGGGGAGGGGTATGGGTGCACGTGGTATGGCGAGCCATGTGACGACTGGTCCGAGCACAGACATGGGACAAACGGTACTGTGAACAATCGCTGGTGCATCACACTGTGAACGTAACTGAAGCTTTTCACTTCACCATTTATATAAAATAATATTAATTTATGTAAATAATTCTATGTGTCGACTGTCATAAAGATAAAACCACATAGTAATTTATTTATTTTTAGGAAATCCTTTAATGTCATTTTCGTTTTTGTACAGAAAAGCTTCAGTTGAATGTTAAATAACATAAAAAGCTAGTGAACACACAAAAAAAAGCAAATAAGTATATACTTTATTGTCTATCTGTAACTCTCCATTGTAGTAGTTGGTTCTGTGATCCCGATTCTTCATAGCTACTGAAATTTAAATTAATAACATACTTTTATTTCCTTCACATAACAAAGTTAAAGAAAAAATAATCTTTATTCTTAAAAGTACTTTTGAATCCTCCAAAACTTTTTTCCTTCCACTCTTTCAGGACGTCTTTTGGCTGATAAGAAGAACGAGCAAGAAACTCACCAGCTCTAATAGGAGTAATGAAATAAATTAAAAAAAATCTTATAATGATAACATGATTATTTAATAATAATGGCAACAAGATAACTTTTGAGATAAAATGAGTTTAGAAGAAATCCAGATATCCAGATACTGGACCATCTTAAGTCCAAGCATTCTTATCTACACTGATATCATAAAGAGGACAACTTTGTTTGTATGTTTGTTTGTTTATTTATAATCAAAAACTACTAGATTGATTTTAAAAATTCTTTCACCATTCGAAAGCTACAGTAGCCACAAGTAACATAGGCTATATTTTATTTTAGAAAAAATATGGTTCCATAAGATATTTCGGTTTTCGCACACAAAGTGTAAAAAAAAGTCTGCGTCACACTATATGACGATCTATACAGTGAGGCATAACAACCATATTTTTATTTAAAAAAATTTTTTTTTAGACTACTTTTAAATGCGTTTATTTTACTCATGCTGTTTATTAATCCTTATCAAAATTAATTATTTCATCACTGAGAACAGTTTATGTAGATAATATTTGGTCTTTGAATAATTATAATTGGATGTTTGGTTTTGAAGTTATGGCGAAATTGCGAAGTGGGTGTCACCAAGAAGTGCGCGTGCGCGAAGGGAGTTTAGATCTATGAGTAAGGTACTGTTATAATATAATTTCGATTAGTTCCTATTAGAATAAAAAACGCAACATAAACGTTTCCTATCGCATTGTCGTCATGCAATAGAGAACTGAGTCTTGAACGCAATAATAATATTGAAAAAAATCAGTTTTGGATTGGACTCCCGTCGGACACATATTGTTCTAAAACAGTATAATAAATTGTTTAATAATCCAGATACTCTGAGGTGGGACTCGAACCCACTCCAGGTTTTAAAGACTTGCTTAATGTGAAAAATAATATATATATATTTATTTATACATTTATAACATATTTTGGCCTTGAAAGAATTAATTAAAGTAAGTAATCTCTCACATTTCTTTCTGCAATAATTTCAATTTCAAACCTGAGGTGTGAATCAAACCCATTTTGTCAAGGCCAAAATATGTTATAAATAAATATGTATATTATTTTCCACATTAAACAAGTCCTTAAAATATGGCGTCATTTCAACCAATAAAAAAAAATCTTCAATGTATTTTTAATTTAAATTATAGCAAGATTTTCAGTTTTGATATGATCACACTGGGTTTGTTTATCTTGAAACAGGAGCAGAAAACTGCACCACTGTACAGTTCGGTGTATAGGACACCGAACTGTACAGTGGTGCAGTATGCTTGGCTGGTGGCAAGAGCATACTTTACTGTGCTTTATTCGCATACAAGTTCGATAGTTTGTTACTGTCGAATCAATGCTGGCTGTTATTCATACTTATAAAATAAAGAGGATAGATTTCAATTAGCTCCGAAATTAATTGACCAATTTCCTTCATCTACGGAAAGCTACATCATACGCGAGCGACAATCTATAATTTACGCAGGCAATGTCGCGGGAAATAAAACGTAGTTGTTATTTATGCGAGCCTCTAGTTTAACTGATATACTTGTTTTGTGATAAAATAAATCTTAATATATTATTAAAAGTAGAAACCTTTTAAATCAACACAATAAGCATACCTGTGGATGAATACACTCCAAAGCGATGTGATGAGCCGCACTTTGAATACCCTTATGTTTGGACCGCAATTCTTCCATTTCAAATACTGTTCGCGGAAACTTAACGCTATATTTTTAAACTTCTTGTTAGAACAAGTATGGAAAAAGAACTTCACATTATAACCAGACAGTTGTATTGAAAAAGTCGATTTAATTCCATTACACAAATAAACTTTTCATATTATTTTGATGTTTCCCTCCGTAACTTTGTTTGGCAACTGTACGTTTAACGGACATCATCAGTCGCCGAGTAATAAAAACTGACTGTGAAAGAAATGCCCTTATTTTTTATGAGATTATACGAAAATAAATACTTTCTTTATTTAGTTGGTTAATATTGCGTAACAAATGGCGACAGAAATCAATAACATTTTGTCTTTGGTTGTCGTCATAAACTAAGAGGCAAATAAATTGGTTTTCTCCAGTTTTCTCATATTAATGTTTATGATCCAAGCTGTACAGACTTCAACAATAAAAACCATTAAGTCTTATGAAAACCACAAAAAAATCTAAACTTTCCGATATTGCATTACCCTATCTCTAAAGCGAAAACATTGTGATCTGAGGGATTACTTTCGTGAAACGAACTTTACCATAATTCACTTTTTTGCTTTTTTGTAATCGGGTATGAACCATTGACAATATGGAATGAAGTCTTTTTCATTCTTCTTTTATTAATGGCTTATCTGCGCATTTCGCACAATTCTGCCAATGTCAAGTAAATAAATAAATTTCTACATGTAAAATGAAAATGAAATGAATGAAAGATGGCGATGGATCTCGAATGAAGTCTTTGATCAACAATACATATAACAATGACACTGTTGCTAGATTGAGGGGATTCCCCCCAAATTTGTTATTTTTTTATAGCGGGTGGTGGGGAGGGGTAAATGAAGGACGAATAGAAATTATGTTTTTTGTTTTATTTTATGATTTCTTTTTAATTTTTTAGTTGTTGAAGGGAAGTGAACGGATTCGGCAAATGGAGGGATTTCCATAATGACTAAACATAAATCACTACGAGGCTGATACTCATTTTAAATTGGAACATTACTTCAATATATTCATCTATTACATACTTTCTTAAATAACCATAACGTGTCAAATACAACGTGGTGTTCCTGTTTGTCTTACTCACGCTTGACGAGAGTTAGTCGTATGAATGGTCCTATAGGCTTATACGCTACATACTGAATCAGTTGTTTTGTCATGCTTTGCTGCTTCAAAATTTGTCCTTTTAAATTAACTATACTTTTTTATATTTTCTTCATTTTTAATTTGTTGGGACTTTTCTTATGTAAAAGCTCTTTCTGGTTACTTTTCCATTACAGTATTGACAACGCTAAAAGCCGTTGACTATTCAGTTCAGTATTACCAACTTTTCTATTTTACCAGTAGATTTGTATTTGTCCCATAGACTAACTGTTTTATATTATAATTAAATAAAAGGACAAATTCTATACTGGTTTTTTGGGGTATTTGCTGTGAGGCTTGGCGGGGAAAATCATAATAGTATATGGCAACACTGAACAATGAAGTAATAGAAATTAGTCTATGGCTTAAGGTCAATAACCTGTTGCGGTCAAAAGCAGTGTTACTATAATTTCCTTCTTTTTTTGATAATTTTTAATTTTTATATAGAAATATATAGGTACTTTTTTTCTGGGCAATACAATTTAGATAATATAAAAATGAAATGTAGTTCATTGTAGTTCGTTAGATGCAAAGAGTACTTTATTATATGGGGCTCTGTAGACCTATGTAGTGTGTGGTTCAATCTAAAGTAACATTTTTTTTTAGTATGTACTTATATGTTTAAAAACAAAATACAAAAGTAAATAGTATTAATAAATTATGTATTGTGTTCGGGCTGGGTATCACGAAAGGTTAACTTAATATCGCAAATACTGGTGGGTCACAACTTTTTTAAATAAATTGTGACATAGCAATGACAACCTCCACTGACATAAAGAAATAATGACTACTTTATTACCAGTCAAAAAATAAAAGAAAAATCAAATCCTCACGATAGTCTCTCGTATTTAGACAAAAACAAGCACAAAATTATAAAATTCATATTGATCCGTCTTTCTTAGACCATAATAATTTTAATTATTTATACAACATTATTTTAAAAATAAATATAAGTTTTGTGTATGGATGAATCAAAGCGATAATGTTGACATTCAATATGGCGGTATGTCGTCAGTGCTGTGCTGTGTCGTGGTGAGATTTGTTAATTTCTTGATTTTTGCAACTGTTTCTTTCTAAATATATACGTTTAAGTTTAGTAAAAACCAGTTATCAGTGTATAGTATTGTTCGGAAAAAGCAATTTGCCTTAATGCAAATAATCGTATGTGCGGAGACTTGTACGGCGTTATAATTTTGCACATCGGCCTGTTGGGGCGACCAATATCTACCTAGATAGCAATACTAAAATGTAGAATGATGTTCCAATATGATGCTTTGTTCTTATAATTGCGAGTGTCGCTAGTATTTTGCATTATTTTGCGAAGTATTTCCTGATATTAACCAAAGTGTTCATTGCAGCTTGTGAATGTCGGATAGACGTATATCAGATAATAACCGAATTATACGATAACATACCCTCATTTCAACCACCGTACGAATGCAACTCGAAGCTCAGACTCAGCAAGCATTGAAGACATCTGAGGATCTATTTTAACATTATTATAGTTTATTTTCAACAAAATTGTGGTTTGGTGTTTAAAACGTGATTAAACTAAACGCTCGGTGGTGTTCCGCTGAACACAAAGACTAAGAAAATGTGATTTGATTTGAAATTTACTATTGCTAATTAGGAACATTAACACCACGCGATTTTCTGTGATATATTGATTAAATAGAACTGAGATTTTCGACCCATATACAAGCAACCATGTCCAGCAATCCTCAGTGGAAGATGTTCCAGCCGCCAGATTCCCACCCGTCTCCCCTGCAAGACATACTTGATCTCCAGCATTCAAACATGCAGGCAAAGCAAGCCTACCGTAATGGTAAGTGCATAGAGAAAGATGAGAAAATCACAAATAATACAGTGAGAGTGCACATAGTAAGCCATTAATATAATTTTAGGTACATTCAGCAGTGAGTACCCTAGTTCACCAAGAGACAACTTCAGCAACATAGGCAAGACAAGTGGTGGTAACCGATTTAACCTTGGAAATTACAACTTAGACGGATGCCCCATGGGTGACTCTGTGGGAGTATACTCATCTGGATCAACTAATAATTCATCATCCCAATATGACTCCATGAACCACCCTCCTATAAGAGAAACTGGCATTATTGAGAAGCTGTTGGTATGTCATTATTTGTTACTTTGATTTATGTATTTAAATTTATTCAAATCTGTAATTACATAGCCATAGTAGTAAATTTAGTGCTATAGTATTAAACTGCAGATCACTATCAATAACAATTATAAGATTAGAAAAGCCTTTAAAAACTGACATAAATGTGTATCTCTTGGTAACATTCCACTATTCTAGAACAATGAATATCTAGTTGTGTTTTGTGTGTTCTGGATTTGCAACAATACATTTTTTTAATACAGATATATCTATTTCACAATAAACTTAAACAATATAGTGAATTAGATATTGATATTATTCAAGAACCTAACCATAAAGTAGTATAATAAGGTTAAAATACTGTTTTAAGGTTGTAGTATCAATTTTGATATTATTGTTTACTAATATTAGATTAAATTTAACAATAAATAAGTTGCTATTATCACACATAATATTTAAGAAATTTTGAAATGTCCAAATCAATTATTATCAAATTAACATTCCATGAATAGAGGGAAAGATAGTTGATTTTTTAAAATTACTTTTATATAAATTATTCTAAAAACTATGATTTCAGAAACGATACACCGTTTATACAAACATGTTCACAGAATGATATTTTTAATAGGAAGGAAATATTTAAGTTATAAACAAAGATTTTAATAACAAAGTTATTTATTTATATTGCCATATTGTCTGTACTTAAGGAAAAATGCTTTTACTATTAGTCTAGTCTTATAATTAAGTCTTTTGATGTAATTATAATCAGTCTAGTGCAACTTCTCTAAACTTCTACAAATAATTAAAAAATATATAGGCCTCATAAGAAATAAAAAATAAATTCTGTAACTTAATATTTTTCGATAACATCAATATAATTATCTAAATAATAATATTCTCTATTTGCTTGTTCTTTCATCTGTGGTGTTGGGATAACGGCATCCAAAGGGTTTGGAATTTTTTTTTCCTCAATCACATTTTCTTCTGGGATTACCTTTACTTAGATAAAAGAAAGATAAATTTTGAACAAATAATGAATTCTGAAGCAGTTCTAATGTCATATCCCAACAAGATGTGATGGTCAGCTGTTCATTTAAGGAATCTTCCAACAGCATCCGTAGGGTCCTTACTATGTCCAGGCTTCCAAAAAAGCCAATTAGATTTAGTGACTTGTTAAAAATGATTAATCAATGTTTGTTTCCAAAGAGTTATAATTGTTTGGTTCTGATACTGCAAGGTTGAACCATCAGAGGAAATATGAAGTGTGTCATTTTTGTTTTCTAAAATGGTTGTCAATATTGTTTTCATATGATGATCTAAATTTTCACTTACTGATGCAAATGATTTTTATGCTGTATTAGCATTTCTTTATATCCGGAATATCTTTAAATAAAGCAATTTTCAATTCTTTCACTGAACACAATATTGGAACTTTTTGTGTTATGTTAAAACAAATTCTCAACTCTTACAATTTTATCTCCTTGAATGAAGTTTCATATAAAATATGTCA
This sequence comes from Diatraea saccharalis, assembly GCA_918026875.4. Taxonomy (NCBI): domain Eukaryota; kingdom Metazoa; phylum Arthropoda; class Insecta; order Lepidoptera; family Crambidae; genus Diatraea; species Diatraea saccharalis. The sequence goes on along the minus strand of OU893332.1, from coordinate 295,537 downwards.
AAGAATCTCTATTGTCTCCTAATTCAAACTCAGCAATTTTACATTTTTCATATAAACTATTCATGCAGCCATGAGACGTAATATCACAAGTGTATGGTTCTATAAACTTTTATATAAGTGCATGTTTAAGCTCTTTAACATATTTTCATTTTGCAAAATGCATTTAATTTTGGATCAAAATGATTGTGCTCTTAATACTGTCATGTGTAACAGAAAAAATCAAGTTTCTTTTACAAATTTGATACCAGGTCTTTAATTTGAAGAAGAGCACATGCCTTTGTATTTTTTAATACTCTTATTGTCTCGTCTCGTTTGAAGAAATTAATAATCTTTTGGCGAACCTCGGGCTTCAAAACAATTTGACGAGTTTTGGCATCAGACTTTAAAATTGAATTATAGTTCCTCTCCTTTGGTTTAGCAGGAAAAAACTTCTTGTCCATATAAAGAATATTGTATTTCCATTGAAAAATTTATGAAAAACTTCTCTCTCCTTAGAGTTTTTTGGAAATGCATTGTTAGCCTTTTCTTGCAACTGCGTAATCAATACTTCGTTATATAGAGTCGTTTGCGTAATTCCGGAGGATTTAGGTTACTTTGTTATTTACATGTCAATAAACATATTCCCGAATTGACAGACAATTAATGTACGCTCAAGGAATAATAAACTGAAAGGTCCTTACCACTTAAATATATTTTATTTCAAGATGTAAATATACTACTAAACCTAAATTTTTACATGTTTAAATAGTTTGATTTTTCATTATTATTTTGAAGTTTTTGTTGAATATCATATATTGAGCATTCCCGCGTTCCCAAAATGATTTTTTCTGCTTGTATTTGAATATAATTTAAAAATTACTTAATCTGTCAACACTATTGTTTAATGTACACTCAAAACAAGAGTTTGTAGTATTTTATTAATTTTATTTTTTCAATAAACTCAAGATTCGAGTTTTTAAATTGCAACCAATGCCAATTCTGCACCTTGATAATTCTGAGCCAGTTACTGGCAATTTGTTTTTCCAAAATTTTCTACAATTTCTTATTATTTAAACTACGGTTATTAATACTTTCATATATCCAAATACCATAATTTGACAGGTAAGAGATACTTCATCTTTTTACACAAGTTAATACTGTATGGTTAAGTATTTCATAAAGGTATGCCCAAATAGAAAAATAGTTGTCACCTGCATTATTTTCGAACAACCTGCCCAGTACTTACCAATACAATAGTACCTTTTCACAGTTGTGCCGCTCTTGACAGAGTAGTGGTGGTTGTAGTGAAGTGATGTCGTCATTGTCGTTGTTCTTCACAACAACCATAATGACGACATGTTGTTATTAGCCGTCACCTAAGTTCATTATTATGTAGAGTTTATTAAATCTATGTTTTATTTTTTTATATAAAGAAAGGTTAAAATAATCACAAAGAGTATATACCCATCCCAGATGTTGTTATTTTTTATTATATATGCAAATAATACAATAACAATTTAAATGGGGTTTATATACTTGTTAAAAATGAAATAACATTTGTTAGACTCATTAAAAAAGGGAAAATCAATATGGCTAATTTGGGTTTTCAAAGGTGAGAAAATACAAAGAATTGGCAAAAAAATAGTATCAGCAACAATTTCATTTTGTCATATAAAATCTTTGTGGAACAAAGTAGCAGATTCAGCTGGTTTACAATAAATTAATTACCTAAATGTTGAGCAAAACAATTTCTTTCTAACTTTAATATATTTTCAAAATTTTAAAAGTGATACACATATTGTTAAATGGTGTATGTGTTCAATAAATTTCATTCATTGATAATAAATAGGTGAGCACATTTAGTTTGGTAGTTTCATTTGTAATTATAGTTTACTCATTGGTATTACCAAATTGAATATGCCAACCCGACTGAATTCTGTAATGTAATGCAATATAAATCTGACGGTAACTATGATTTTTTAGCATTCATATGGATTCATCCAGTGCTGTGAGCGACAAGCACGTTTGTTCTTTCACTTTAGTCAGTTTAGTGGTAACATTGAACATCTTAAAATCGGTGATCCTGTTGAATTTGAAATGACATATGACCGACGCACTGGGAAACCGATAGCATCTACTGTAACCAAGATTGCACCTGAAGTGGTATGTTTGTTATATATTTTATTTTTTTATATTATACATTGTAGTGTGTGGTTGTGTAATAAAGGATTCTCATTCAAAGTACTCTACAATATCGTAAATACAAAATTGATCAGATAGAATAATTAGGTTATTTGTTAAAATGGAATTTATGAATACAAGGTGCTGAGTGAGGCCCGTGTGACGGGTACTGTTACAACTGAGGTGAAGGGAGAAGGTTCTGGTGATAACACCGGTAGGATCTCATACGAAAACCGTGGCGAATGTTTCTTCTTGCCGTATACGAAAGATGACGTCGAGGGTAATGTGATTCTGCACACGGGAGACGCCGTCAGTTTCCAAATCGCTACTAATCAAAGGTTATTTTCACTAAATAATAACTGCTCGATGAATGAAAGTCCACATTAGTGACTTGGATGTTTTGTTTTTAGGGGTACCTTGGGCGCCTGTCACGTGCGTTTTGAAAATCCTGTTCATCCGGTGAAGTACCATGGGGTAGTTTGTTCTATGAAGGAAAACTTTGGCTTTATCGAAAGAGCCGATGTCGTAAAAGAAATATTCTTTCATTACTCTGAAGCCAAAACCGAGGAGGAATTAAGTTTAGGAGATGACGTCGAATTTATAATCCAAACCAGAAACGTAAGATAAGCTTTTGTTTGTGTAGTATTATTACATGTGTGCCTGCATCCGGCGGTCGTAACGTGAGTGGTTTGGGCAGGGCAAGGAAGTGGCGTGCAACATAACCAAGTTACCGAGCGGTTCAGTTGTGTTCGAGGACGTGAGCCCCGAGATAATGCGCGGACAAGTGTTGAAGCCTCTGGAGCGGGGCAGCATGCAGCGCGCCGCTCAGAACGACCCGCTGCCGGGGCGCATCCGGTACCGTGCCGCCGACCACTCGGAGGTCGAGGTGCCGTTCGGTGACAAGGACCAGTGTGGCGAGTTCACGCTGCGACACGGCGACTGGGTGCAGTTCCAGGTAGCCACCGACCGCCGCGACCAACTCAAGCGCGCGACCAATATTTCCCTGCTCGACGAGTCCTTCAACGTCTCCGGCGAACGGTCAGTATATATTGTACTTTAAATGCAGAGCACAATAGAATTATGGAAAACAATAATTCTAGCATCTATCGAGTGTCGTTCAGAACGAGTCTGATGCGTTGCGCTTTGTCGATTTCGATGAATTCAATATGAGTACTGAATATGTGCAGCCGCGAGCAGGGCGTCGTGTGCATCCTCCGCGAGGGTTTCGGGTTCATCCGCTGCGTGGAGAGGGAGCACACCATGTTCTTTCATTTCGCCGAAGTTCTGCGTCTCGGGCACGAGCTCAGCGTCGGTGACGAGGTATGCGGTAAAGTGGTAGATGGTCTCCGAGGATCGCTCGACGGTAAACGGTATACGTGTGATGTGGTGCGGTGTGCGCAGGTGGAGTTCACCGTGGATCCTGTGTCGACGTTCTCCGCTAACAACACCCGTCAGTCGGCGATCCGCATCAAACACCTGCCCGCGGGCTCCGTCTCGTTCGAGACGCTGGTGGAGCGCGGCGTGCGCGGCCTCGTCCAGAAGGAGGCGCAGGTGCCGCCGCCGGCCCCCAACAACGGCAGCCCCACCAGGACACCGTCACAGGTACATACACCTACACGTACAGTGCCGTGTTCTGTTCCTAGAGCACGAGAAAAATAGACAAGGATCTGAAGTATTATTACGCAAACGATAGATATCAAAACCGTCGCATTCTATAGATTCATTCACACTCCATTCGGAAACCATGCCGAGTTGTTTGTATAGTGCCGGGTAGCGATATGTATCACATTCTTTCGACGTTCACATATCTGTGTCATTGTCAATTTTTTAGCCTCGCTTAAAAACAGTCTTTAGACGGTTAATCTATATCGGCGTTCCTCAAAGTGTGGGGGTCAAATATTTTCACTAAAATGTTTGAATTCACTAAAATATATTTGGGTTAATAATTTTTGTTGTATCAAAGGATGTATATAATTTACTATTAATGAATAGTAGGTACATATAACACTAGGTTTTGTTTTATTTTAAGACTCGGTTTTTAAAAGGGTTTCATTGCCAGACCGTTTGAGAACTGCTAATCTAGAAAATCTTATATATGTGGTATCTTTCGGCTTCGTTTATTAAATAAATTGTTGTGAGGCTGGCAAGTAGATGATTTGAGTCTATTGTTCGATCACGTACCACTCGTCTATTACATGAAAGTTGTTATTACAATAAATTATTTGAAGATAATGTACTATTTCACTTAGTAATTGTACAAGATGTTCTAATAATTATTTAATCAAATAAGTGTATTTATTTATTTTTAATAAAACCACAAGGTCAATATTGATTGGACCATAATATTTGTTTAGGAGTATAATGGCATCATCACGTGCCAAATTAACGGTGTGAAGAAGTCGGTTTCGTTCTCTACCAAAAAGTGCGAGTCCAAGATGTTGCCGCGCGTCGGCGACAAGGTCACCTTCGACATATATCAGGTACATGTCCCCCTCGCTACTTTGTGCAAATTGTATGAGCTATATTTAACGTTGTTATTGTAAGATTTGTAACTGGACTTTAAAAGAAACGTTCTCAATCTGATGCATCAACTGCTTGCTTTGATGGAGGAAATGTTTTTATGTTGTTTCGTTTATGTTTATTTATGCTTTAATGCACAATTCAAAAATGTACAACTAGCTGTCTTATAATGCCATTACGCATATATATTTGTATAGAACAAATATATTCCGATCCTGATACAATGCAACTTGCAAATATGTATGAAACTGATAGGTTTCAGACATGCATGACACATATGTATGTGAGAGTTTAATTGAAATGCATTTTTAGGCAAACGTCCATTTAGCTTAAATATAACGTAAATATTTGTTATTACTAATGAGATGTGAAATATAGGAAAATTACTGGATATGGTATATGTATTGTATTGTATAAAAATTAACCTCTATTCTCTTTTTATTTTGTTTGTTTGTATTATTATTATATGTTTTACCGTAAGTAATCATTAAAGTCAATTCCGTGGACGATCACTGTAAGAATATATTGATTGGAAAGGCTGTAACAAAATAACAGAGCAGAGGGAGCATTTTCTTCTATCATAAGTCATTTCGTTTCAGTATCTAGGATTCTTCATTTGTTTCTTGTTACACAAACGAAGTCTCAGGTACATATGCGGCCGCACTGACAATATATGTACAGAATAATTGTACCATTTCATGTCAATGCAATAATAATGCAAAGAAATGCTAAATAATGGAATGTGAATTCGAGACATATTTGTCAATTGCAAAATTATTGTGATACGAAACAATCATTATTTTTATGGAAATGACGTCATACTAATAATAAGTATGACGTCATTTCCAACGGTCAACACAAGGCGAAAGTTTAATACTTTAATAGTGCGCCCGTTTGTGTTTGTACCATATCATAGCGTTATGAGTGTTTGTGTGTCGACAGGTGAAGCGTACTAAGGAACTGGTGGCGGCGTGCGTGAACATATCTTCCGGTCTGTCGAACGGGGGCGGGGGCGGCGCGGGCGCGGCCGGGGCCGGTGTGGGGGCGGGGGCGGGCGCGGGGGGCGCGCGGCCCGTGCTCCAGGGGTTCATAGCGGCACTCAAGGACGGATTCGGGTTCATCGAAACTTCGGATCACTCCAAGGAGGTGTTCTTCCATTTCAGGTAACGGACTTAATAATTAAATAATATTTGTATTTTATAAGTTTTATTTTAAAATATTTATATTGCACTGACATGTGACATTTTTTTTTTACATTGAAACCCACATGAATTTCGAATATAACATAGCGGTTTAAAAGCATGTATTGTATGTATGTTAGAATAAAGTGTGTATAATTATTTAATTTTAAAATGTTGCTGGTGCTGCACTCTATACTGTTCCTAACACGAACGTGCCAATTTAGATGTATGCGAATACAAAATATTTATTTAAATGCACAGATTATGTCTGATTCCATATTTTTGAATCCATATTGTGTTGGATTCGTGATAAACGCCCAGTTTGCAATATCTATCATAAATCAATTACACAAACGAAGTCTCAGATCAACTTCATTAACTTTTTATATTACATATGAAAATAATGCTATGACCTACAAAAACACCTAATACCTGGCAAAAAATTATGAAAACTGTCCGCGAATTCATTTTGTATAATATTGTTATGACGCTTATGCGATTGTTCTGTTATCTCGTGTTCAAGAAATGTAATGTTGTACTGTAATTATATGCAAGGTGATCGTAAACCAATATGCACGTAAAGCCACTGTGAATGGTAAACAAGACAAGATAACCAAATTTTATTAATACTGTAGGTTATATATTATAAATAGTGAGAGAAGTGGTGATGTCGTACGGGCATTGTAGTGTTACGTTGCACATAGAAAATCTTCTCTATTCCCAATGTATGAAAGATCATCATCAGTCTACTGATATCCTCACTGATGGGGTATATGCCTTCTTCATGAATAGATTTACAAAGGGTCTAGTATCCATAAACATACCAGACATGACCAGTCTAGTGCGGATTAGCGCGTGTTGACTACCGCATACGAGATATGCGGCCGCCACCAACGGCTTAGAGCGCCTTCCGGAGTACGGACGAGGTGGAGATAATGAACTTTTGGCCACCCATCCCATGACCGGTTGAACCTTTGCAGATTCAGATTCAGATGAACCTACTTAAACTATATAAAACAGAAACATGTTGCTTTTTACTTTGCGAAAGGAAATTTTACAAAGCAGATATTACTTGGTGTTTTAGTATCAATATGAATGTTATATTTTGAACGAATTTGACGCGACTGTTTTTGTTATTGCTTGATTTCTATGCCATTGACATTGTATAGCGACTTTTTTATTTACTTTTTATTAATTTTATTGTAATTTTTTTATTGATGAAAATTTCCTCGTACACAAGTTTCAATCTGTATCCATTTCTTGGGTTCGATTCTCTCAGTCGGCACTTTTGTATGTTGTCTCTGGGCGTTGCTTGGGTATTTTCAATTTTTTCATAACCTAACACATTTTTATGTAGATCGTGTAGTAATTACACTTACAAATTTAATTCAATTGACATTTTTAATGACAGTATTTATGTTTATAAAAAAAAAACTGAGAGAAATTATAATTTTTTATACAATGTATAATTTTCATTTTACAATGTTTAATCCAATTTTTTTTTTAATTTATTTTATGTTATTAGCACGTTTCACTCTCTTTCCATAGAAACTTAATTGATTTGCGACATTGTTTATATTACTTTTATTTTATCGTGTAATTTGTTTTTTCGAACATCAATAAAATAATACAAGATGTAGTTTGAGATCTGAGCAATGTATATCATGTTGTCTAATGTAGTAGTTATTTTTGTTTTAAAATTATAGTTAGTATATTACAGCCTTAGTAGATTGGCAAGGTAAACTTTATGTAACTGCATATATATGTAATTGTAGAATATTAACTAATAATTCTATTGTACACGTCAGCACATGGCTACATAATAAGCGGGTGACGGAAAATAGCTAGTTGTAGCTAGCTAATAAAGTATATTTCTAACGAATAATTTGATTATGAATTAATTATATAGAAATTGTTAAGGTTCAAATCGCATGAACCGTATTGTTATTATATTTTACGTATTTAATGAGGTCGATTTAAGTACACACAGTTACGCTCCGATGAGTATTACTTGAGGTTCCAGCTAAGCGATATCAAACAGTAACAAGAATGTTGAACTGCTGCCACACCGACGGACGTGCGGGCGAGGGTGTGTCGCTAGTTCGCTCAGTATCAGATTTAATTTGTCTTTTTATCTGTCGATACCTCATATACCTATCGTCTATCGCTTTGAATCTTTGTTTATATATTACAAATATAAATAGCTCTCTTTATTCTTCCGGGAGCTGCTCTCCTTTCAGAAATTCGATACTGTCTTTGGAGAAATTTCGAAAACTCAAACATAACATACGAACTAACAAATTCATAATCAGACAACACATTTAACAAATAAACCGCCTTCAGATATATTTGTGAGTTAAGCTAAATTAGTAGTCTCGTAAGAGTTACTTTAGGTGATGTTAGAAAGTTTACAATTGTAATGCTATGCGAGTAATATGTAATATGATCATATAAAATGTCTGACGCTGCCGTCGTCTGCTTGTGTCTGTTTTAAAACTGTCTGTGTTCTACAATAATTTCGCCACTGAAGATGGCTACTAACTATACAAATATGGAATTATACAATAATATAGTTTCTATAGTACTACTCTTGCCTATAGGCGACTGAATTATTGTAACAAAGCATTGTTTTGTTATGCCATGCGATTTCAGTAAAACGCTGGCGTATTTCTGAGGCTAGTGTTTATATCCAACAGAATGTATGTAACACATATCTGGTGTCATACATGTACCGACCCTTAATGTCCCCATTGTTCAGGCACAAAACTTCCCTGTGGGTATAATAACATGAAGAGAATTTGCTCCCGCGGATAGATGGGTGTTAACGATCGCAAATGCGGCCGGGACCAGTGCCAGCTCGCTATAATAATGTTGATTTGTTCTGTACCAAATGTTGCTTAACTTCTACAATGGCAGACCGAACACTATCATTGGTGGATACAACCGACTATCGGACGTGATCCGCTTGATCTGTTATAGCAACTATATTTGTTAGATATTGAGAATACCATTAGTGGTACCATTATTAGTGGTTTGTCAAAAATATTTAACGAGAACAACAATTTGTTTTGTCCCTAGAAGTGAGATTAAACGGCAATATCGATATAAATAAGGATAAAAATATATTTCATGTGTTATGGCTTCCACATATATGCCGCCGGCGCAGCACGGGCGAGGGTGGTCGATGTTAGAAAAAAAAAATGGCACGGCACCGGCATGTGTGCAGCAGCCATAATACTAATCAGATATATAAATTTGTCTCGAATACTTATATTAAATTTCCTTTAGAAATGTTATATTTAATTGTGAAAATTAACACATGTTAGTGACATGGGCTAAACGTGGGTGACACTGAAGATGTTTTAGAAAACATGTGAAAGACCTAATACTTGTTAATATTTCGATTGCTTGTCGAAGTAGTCTCGGTTACTTTCTAAAGCAGTTGTCCGTTATTCTTAGAGGATTACTTTCACGCTTTTCGAAACCGAGTCACGGCGTCATCAGGGTTCACAAAAGGAATTTTAAGTTTCCATAATTTACATGAAAAATCACCAGAACAGACATGTACAGACATGGCGAATCCTGCGAGTGTTCAAATTGTTGCAGAGTATTATTTATCCAGAAAGAAAGAGGCGACAGCGAAAAAGAAGAACACGACATTATTCATCCAGTTTGCCGTTTGTGATATTGTTTAACAAGTTAATACCGTTTGAAACAGAGCTAAAAGTGACAATTAATTAACGCGTCAAAATTCCTTGTGCAAAAGGAGTTAAGAGAACTAGTTACACAACTTACATCAATTCGATTCCAGTTCTAGTGAAAATGGCGTTTAAACTGCCAAAATTTGGAATTATACTATCAAAATGTTCAAGGACTTTGTAAAAAAAACCAATGATTTATATAAAAATGTTGTAACGTGATAGCTTTAACGGAAACGTGGCTGAACTCCCGGTTGTCTTCAAATGAAATGTTCGATGTCAGATATATAGTTTATCGTAAGAACGGAAGGTGTAGTACTTTTGGCGGTTTCACGTGAAATTCCTTCTTCTCGTGTCGAGATTCTCGAAGGTGCCTATGAGTGTATTTGGGTGAAGTTTTCCGTTGGTCATTCATTTAAATCGCTTTTAGTTCGACAGTGACATTATAGACCTTAAAGCAATTCTTAGATAAGGTTGAGATGGCATTAAATCAATGCGACAGTTTGGTGATCGTTGGTGATTTTAATCTTAGTTTTATCAATTGGAGTGACGTAGAAGACTGTATGGCTCCATCGAATTACAGTTCGAGATTGGGTTTCATTTTTGTTGATTTCATGTCATCAAATAATATTTACCAATTTAATATTTTATGTAATGATAATAATCATTTCCTAGATCCAAATCTGAGATATTCGAAATGTTTATGTTACAAAACCATTAGAAGGTTTGAACAAAGAGTATGGGATTCATCCTAATTTACAGTTGATGTTCCCTCCTTTTATAAGTGCTGTTTGAAACCGAAAAGATAAGCAGTATTTAATTATTATAAAGCAGACTATTTTATTATTGTGATTAGTTTGAAATCGAATCACTGGAATTTGCTTTTCCATGATTGTGATAATGTAAATGACATAGTTTCTGGATTTTATCAAACTTTAAATGAAGTAAGAAAGAAGTTCGTGCCAAAGGTCATTTATTATAGACGAAATCGTCCTGGATGGCTAAGTCGTGCTCTGGTTGAGCTTTTGGCTGAGAAAAATAAAGTACCTTAAAGATTCAAATATTCAAATCCTAGGAATGAGGTAGTTTAAATTACTTCGAAATCATGGTCATAAGTTACAAGCTAAATGTTAAGAGATTATTTACAAATGATTGAAAAAGATATCCCTAACAACCCAAAAGCTTTCTGAAACTTTATAAAGAGTAAACCTGACGGACAGTCCGCCTTACTTGCAAGTATGCGATTAACTTGTTTGTTCGATATTTCTCGTCAATGTACTCGACTGATTGGCTCTGAATCAACTATCACAGAAAACGGACATAAAGCTAATTTGGGAGTATTGGAGTTAGAAGTAGTAAAAATAATTAGAAAACTTGACATTACTAAGAGAGCCGAAGCTGATTCAATTCCCCCACTTTTCAAGCGTGTTACCTTTTACCATAATTTTCAACAAATCCCTTAGAGATGGTTGCTTTCCCGATGAATGGAAGAAGGCTCGCGTTGTTCCTGTTTACAAAAAGGGTGATCGTGGCTGCATAAAGAATTATAGGCCTATTTCGAATCTTTCTTGTTTACCTGCTGTTAGCATACTGTGTTTCTTGCCATCAGTTGATACCAAAATGAAAACCCCAGATTAAAGAAAATCGAATTAAGATAAATCGGTTCTACTAACTAAATAAGTTTCTGAAGTAAGTAGAACAGTTTTTTTAATAAAACACAATTCATCAATTAATATAAATTTATCAATTGATCACAATTTGATATGACTTCTATACGCGACATTTCAGACTCAGAAACATTACTGTCGCTGCTGGAACCAATGTTTAAAATAAATCTATTCGAATGGTTATTAAACACAGGCTCAAATTTCCGGTACTCATCCTCACACTAGATAGCATGATCACATACTTTCTTCCATTCGTCGGGTCCTATCATATTAACTTTTACTAATATAAGTTCTTTTACCGAGGTCACATTCATGGCAACATTTTTTTTTCGCTACGTGCCCCTTTATTTGGGACCAAATATTCTCGTTGGGGTTAAAATCTGAATGATTTGGTGGTAAAATTTTGTCTCATAAATTAAGTACCTCTTTTTTTAAATAAGGTAATTTGGCGTATTACAGCTCTATACAATTCTTAATACTGAAATATTGCGTGCTGTCACTTCCATCACAGTCGAGGTACTGACGAGTTTTGGCGGCTAAAACGATGATCACACATTGGTTTCTTGATCGATTAAATTCGTAAACACAAAATATACCGAGGTGCATAATTTAAAAAATATATGTGTAGTACTTTGTTAAATCAGGTGTGCCCCAAGGTTTACATCTAGGCTTATTACTCTTTTAAATATATATCAATGACATAATTGCCAGCGTAAGGAACTGCAAAGCTTTTTTGTTTGCTGATGACTTAAAATTATATAGAACAGTGAGGTCTCCTCTCGATAATAAATATGTTCAGGATTACCGTGACAGTATATATTAATGGTGTGGGGTAAACTGTATGGCTTTTAGAATTGAAAATTCATATTAAATATTCCAGGAAGAGAAAATCTTTTGTGACAAGCTATGAGCTGGGTGGCGTAAAGCTTAATCAAGTGGATGCTGTTCGTGACCTTGGTGTTGTCTTAGACAGTGGACTGAAGTTTGATTTGCATGTAGATCCAATAGTAACAAAAGCCTAGTGAGATGCTAGGATTTATGAAACGTAATACTCAACAGTTTACTAGGATCGGTACCAAAATTCATCTGCATAGTGCTTTGGCTTGGAGTCATCTGTAATATGCTTCTTGTATTTTTAGTCCATATTATAGCGTATATTCTCAGAGAATTGAGGTCTTTCGAAGGGCTTTCACTAGGCACCTTGCTTTCTGCACCAGTGGCTTCTCTCATAGACAACTATATGTATAACTGCTAATTAAATTCAAGCTTACCAGTTTTCGTAAACGCAGACGTCTATTGCATATGTGTTTTGCTTACAAAATTGTTGGTGGAATAATACAATGCGGCGAACTTATGTTACGCATGTCGCTTCCAGTGCCGTTTTCAGTATCCAAGACACTGCGTTGTCAAAACATTAGTAACGCACTTCGCTATAACCGATTTGGGTAAACAGTCTCCTATGGCACGAATTTGTAACGACTACAATTATTTATCGAATAATATATTGAGCCTTAACGTATTTGGTGACAGTTTGAGGAAATTCAAATTGAAAATTCTCCATTTTGAGGATTAAATAATTATAAATATGAATGATAATTGACCACTCGATTGAATTTGGATTTTTATTATTGATTTTATTTTTAATTTATGCTTATCCAATTTATTTAGTTAAAATTTCTTATAATATTTAAAATAATTTTAATGAATTTTTAATTAATTATTTTATATCACAAACTCATCTGACTCCAATTTAATTGACTGCGAATGCTATGTACGCCTTAATTGTGACATATATCTGACATTTTTTTTATTTAGAATAAGTTATAATTAAATGTATTAATATTTGTTATGTGGCAGTACTAAATAAATAGAAGCATCCGTTCCCTTTCACTATAACAAAATTGGCGAAATGCATCTCATCATCATCATCAGCCTTTTTACGTTCCCACTGCAGGGGCTCAGACCTTTCTTATAGATGGTTAAGGAGGATGGGCCATGAGTATTAACGACTGCAAAATGCAGCCGGGACCAACGGCTTAACGTGCCTTCCGAAGCACGGAGTAGATCAAAATAGTAATTTATTGGTCACCCGTCCGGTCATCTTACTTACCAATTTATCAACAAACCATTTTCCTTCGACAATTTCCTTTGCATCTCTGTATGTATATGATTGTTGAGCAGTGATGTGATAACACCCCCATTGTTATTTATCGCAAGCTGATAGAATTTTATTAGTAACTAGCTTACCGCCAGCGATTTCGCACGCGCGATCCTTTAGCTACTTCATGTTTTAGTGCTATAAAAAGCACCCTATATTTTAATTCAGGCTTAGAATTATCTGCAGGTATACCAAATTTCATCAAAATCTGTTCAGTACATCCATACAAAACATACGTCACAAACTTTCCCATTTATAATGTTAGTAGGATTTTGGTCACTTTTAACCTGCATCGTCAAATTATCGAGCCACCTAAATTTAATCGCGAGTCCCCTAAAATCGAATGACGAACCCGTAGGAGTTCGCCTACACTACTTTGAGAAACCCTGATCTGGAACTAAGCTTTCTGACGCCTAAATATTCATGTAAATCTTTTGTACTCGAAAAATATGATGCCTTAACTTGCCAGAATCTACTGTATAAGAAGCTGATAGAAGATATTCACATTATATTCAACAGTCGCGGTAGAAGAACGTCCTTCTTGCGAATCATCAATGTGTTTGAATCACGTTTACCAGATGAACACTGCGATACGAATAAGGGCTTCATATGAAATCTAAACTTTATTTTATACATGTTTGTTGAGCAAGGCACACTACGCGATCCAAGATGATCCAACGAGCTGATAATCATGCGTGGTTAGAGCGTGCAGAAGTGGACTCTCTAAATACATTTGGGTTGTGTTTTGTTTCATTCGGGATCTAATTTGGATTGTCTGATATAACTTGAAAAGTTTCTTTCGCCAAATCCATTTCCGACACTCTCAAGTTCCTCCATTTCTGACGCGGTACATGAAAAAGATTTTGTATGAGCGCACCCTAGAAAACTGACATTTGGTTGTAGATAAGACGTTTCTAAGAGTTCGGCGTGGCGTGCGCGCTGGTTTACTTTAAATACTTTCAGTGTTACCCTCGTATAGTCTGTGATTTAGAAAAATTACACGTGCGTAAATTATTTAAAAAAATAATCCATTTCGCTCCTTATAATATACGGGTATGTCTGCCTCGTTGATATCGTCATGATTTCTCTAACTATGTGCGCATTGTGTATGTAAAATACTTCAAGTTGTAGTGTTGTTGTGTGTGCAGTAACCTGGAGGGCAGTGCGGACGATCTGGAGCTGGGCTCGGAGGTGGAGTACGTGGTGGGCAGGTGCGGCGGTGGCGGCGGGGGCGGCGGTGGCGGCGGCGGCGGCGGCGGCGGCTGTGCCAGTGCCGAGTGGGTGCGCGCACTGCCGCCCGGCACTGTGCCGGTGGCGCCGCATCAGTCGCAGGCGCTGCACGGGATTGTGACGCGAACGCTGCGGGCACTCAACCCTGACCAGCCCCAGTACTCCGGTGAGCCACCGCACCGTAACACCTTACACCACCAAAACTTATCTCCAGTAAAACACTTCTCACCTTTCTCAGCATCTGATTAATAAGTTTAACATTATTAAAATTCAATAACCGTATACTGGTCTGTTGATCACTGTCACTGATCTGTCTAAGATCTAAGTCTTGGAAGACACATTCCATAAGCAGAAAATGCTTACAGATTTATAATTAATTAAGCGATACCCAACTAGCAACCCCCGAGGCAGAACAACGAGCGACACTGCAACATTGTCGCAGACAGCCGAGTAGGTCTGTAGACAGTTCGGCAGTCTTACATAAATAAAAAAATTACACTGGCAGAAACAGAATTTTATTTTCAGGTTTTTATAATCTGTCGCAGACAGATCAAAACCCTTCTGCTATGGGGCTAGCAACTATTTAACATTTATATTGTAGTAGAACAGATGTAACACTTAACCTCAAACAATACGATCTGCACAGTTGGCTGCCGCTACACAATATAAATATTAATTATCTATGAATTGTAGAACACAAAAACTTCATATTAGGAGGGACTCACAGAACAAAAAAGAGTAGAAGCCGCAAATGGGCGTTCCCGTTTTCAGTTGGATGGCATATGCCCTATGAGACAGTCGTCAATGACATGTACTAGGGGTGTTTTTGATTTAAAAATTGAGACATGCCTTATTGTCTGATAATACAATGTTAAAATAAGAGTGCAAGCAATAATTTATCCAATGGAGATTATATGTTATCATCGGATAGTAATATTTGAATAAATATTCATTAGAATCATTTAATCTTGTTAAAACTGTTATTATCAACAAAAAGTATGTGAAATCAACTTTATATTTTAGTTACGCAAGGTTCAATCCCAAACCATTAATTTTTATTTTTTCATTGGTTTCATGGCATTAGTTGTACTAAAATAATCAATAATAATCCACTGTGTATTGAAACTCACCGGTATTTCTATTCCAACAAATACCGAGAACTTTGACCATATTATAGTCTTAATGTTAATTAAATAAGAATCATTTTGATTATTTTATGTTAGATGGTAATTAACGAAATAATCACTTTTTTGTAATTTCTGATGCAATATGGTTAATTATATTTTTCTTCAACTGCTAAATGTTGCAGTGATTTCACGGCCAAATGAGGTGCACAGGCAATGCCAAAGATAAGCGTGAGTAACTCATATCGACCAAAGGTTTCTTGAGGGTTCGCTCTCCAAATTATTTTCTGAAAACGTGTCTTCTTGATTATTACATCTGCTACAATACATATTGAAAATCTGCGCCATCGCATCAAAATATGCCTCATATCTTTTTGTAGTTTAGGGCCAAGACGAAGAGTGTCGTTAAGCGATACACCATTGTCAAGATGCGTCAAAAACGACTAGCAATTTGGTCGTTTCCTTATCTTCCCTCACTAACGTATGCTGGGGAAGGTAAACTACCTTTGAATCGAATATCCAAATATTCTTGAGTCACTTTACATTTACAGTATTATTCTTTAAAATTTGGATTTTTTTTAAACCTTTTTTCCAGGAACTAGTATCTTCTTTGTGCAATATCTTTCAACCTTCCGTATTGACATTTTGGGTCTTGACTGTTTATTACAAATCATTTTTCCTTGTTCCCGAAGGTTGAAGCTTCATAAACTTCCTTTGAATTCTATTCGGCTCATTTTCCAACTCCCAGAATTGTTTGAGTAAATTATCGTTTGACAAGTAAACTTATAAATGGTCTCGTTGTTAAAGCTGATGGTAATGTTCTTTCTGAAATAAGATTATATAATTAGCTAATAAAATTCCTTGTGGATGTTTAACCATATCACCTAAGAATATCTGAATGTAAACTTCAGTGCTAAGCAAAAAAATTTTTGCCTGGTAATGTAAATCCTGAATCGGCTCTTGAAAGGTTCTCGAGTTCTAACCAATTAGGTGATAGAATTTTAGTAGAAGGAATTCGTCGGACAAGTGATTTTAATATGTACTCAGTAACCTAAATTGAATCATTTGAATACCTCTTTGATTATACACAGAAAGACACAAGGTATTTTATTTTTAATTGACCTTTTCCCAAACTTGACACGCAACCACTTACTGGTACACGTTTAAGACCTAATAATTGGACGGTTTCTTCTGATACAAAAGATCCTTGAAATCCCTGATCAATTAATGCACGATGTTCTTTGGCAAAATTGGCAACAATCTTAACTTCTCGATCGGTTGATGTTATTTTATCCTTTTCTGTGGCTCGCTTTGTTCCTTATCGTTCGACGTGTAGTAATGAGTGGTCTTCTACCACATTGCGGCAGCACGTAGATTTACGACAATTATTAGCTGAGTGCGTAATACAATTGAAACATAAACACTTAGTACAAATTTTAATCTCGCACTTGGTAAAAGTTGAGATTAGAAATGATTTCCTGGACACGTAGCACATTTTGACTTCATATCACTTTTTTCATCATGTACAGTTGCAAAAGATTTTACTTTTTCTGGTCTTCCAAAATTTTGCTGAGGGGTGCTCTGCATCGGTTTATTACTGTCGATCATTTCTAACGTTCTAAATTGTGATTCCATAAATACAACTTAGTCATTCTCGGCGGGGAGCCCATTCGATGGATCTCGCTAATAGGTAATAATTAGGTACATTACATATGAAATTGGCGTTTGTCGTACTGGCCACTTTAATCACAAATTTCTTCTCCTTGGTTGGGAATTCCAAAAATAGACCTGCAGAACAAGCCCCGTGGACGGCCGAAGACCCAAGTTAATAATGAATAATTGAAGGTTATTATGGAAGCGGATCCATCGCAAACCACGTCCGAGTTAGTTCCGGGGTGCGGTGTTAGTGATAAAACTGTTTTAATCCACTTGAAGCAAATTGGAAAAATTAAAAAGCTTTAAAGGTACCTCACGAATTGAGTGAAGCAAACCGGCAAACGCGCTTCGACTGCTGCGTTACATTAGTTAACCGGCACAAAAATTAAGGGTTTTTAAATCGAATCACTACCTGTGATGAAAAGTGGATTCTCTACGATAATAATCGGAAGCGCTCATCGCAATGGTTTGGACCCTGGCATGCTAGCCAAATCCTGCCCCAAGCGAAAATTGACCCCAAAAGTTACTTGTAAGCGTTTGTTTGACTAGTGCCGGTGTCGTTCATTATAGTTTCCACAAATCTGGCTAGACGATTACGGCAGACGTCTGTTGTCAGCAATTGCAAACCATGCTGGAAAACTAGTTACGCCACTGCTAGTTCACGACAAAGCTAGACCACACACTGCACAACAGACGGCTACCAAATAAGATGAGCTTCAATTGGTATGTCTAAGACATCAACCGTACTCCCCGGACGTTGCTCCAACAGATTACCATTTTTTTTGAAATTTGGATAACATCTTGCAAGGGAAAAAATTCAACCCCGATGGGGCAGTGCAAATCGCCTTCAAAGATTTTATTGATTCCCGTCCGAATGGTTTTTTTAGTACCTATGAGGTGGCAAAAGTGCATAGATAACAATGGTTTATACTTTGATTAAATAAATATATTATTTTAAAAAATATTCGACTTTTTGAACTACCTATGAGATGGCAAAAGTGCATATATAACAATGGTTTATACTTTATTTAAATAAATATATTATATTAAAAAATATTTGACTTTTTGTTCCTCCCATACCAAACGCCAATTTCATATGTAAGGACTTAATATTTATTTCCCACAGTCTTAGTGATTCGTGGTCCAATTTAGACATAGCCATGAATATAATAATTGGATCCTATGAACTTGTAGATTTCTGCTTCGCCAGATAGAGCGCTCTTCTGATAATGCAGCCTTTCAACAGAAGATATTTTGTTATTATTATGTATAACTGACCTAAAGAGCTAATGAAATGGCTGCCATAAGCTGTGTTTACCACTAAAGTTGGGTAATTGTATCTTAGGCAATTTGACATCACAAGACGAAGTTGATCTTATGAAGAAAATTTAATGAATATACAATAATAGTATTTACTGACAATAACACTGACATAAATATAGAAACGTATAAAAATATATAATGATAAAATTAATGCGGAATGTGTTTTATGTAGATTTTTTATTATTGTTACTTTTTTATTGAAATTTGCGTGCCTTTATGAATAAGGTGGAATAATGTTTGGTATAGTTCGCGAATTTTTACTAAAAGTCAAGCATATGTAGCTTTGAGCCGAGTGAGCTCTTTAGAGGGACTAATAATAATCAGTAGTTTAGACCCAAAGCGGCGTTATTGATGTACCCGTGCCAAATTACAACTTTCTAGTACTTATATGTTTTGAGCTAGATCGCGGACAGACGAACATAGAATGGGTTCCTTGTAGGGACTACAGAAACCCTAAAAAAGACTAAGTAAACATAATAATTATTTTTTTTATTAAATACCTAATCAACTTTAATGTTTTTCATTTTGACAATATGGCGTCTGGTAGTTGCTATGCTGAATTTTGATTACTTTTATGTGTTTAGTGACACTCGCAAGGTTAAGACAAATCAATTGATGTATAAATAATCACAATTGGCCAAGTCATTTGGTCTCTACAATGCCAAATAGGAACAAACGCACATACATACATAGACTCATAAACACATTACCCTCCTTTGCGATGCGCAGTCGGGTAAAAAACGCAAACTGAAAGTTTCCTTTTACGTACTAAAAATTGTTTATATACTGATATATTTGCACTAATTGCTAAGGAACAGTTTGGAAAAATATTCAGATTTTAATGCGTGATATAGAATGTACTTTTCCAAAAATTAAATCATTGAGATTTAAATAGCTCTTGTTGAAATACGTCGTGTTGTGTTTCGATCGAGCAGGTCTGATTAAGGTGGCCGGTGCGAATTCAGGCGGCGGGGAAAATGGTTATCAGTTCGGTATAATGGGTCTGGCGTGCAAGCGTGAGATCCTGCAGGTGGGCGACCCGGTCACCTTCCACCCCAACGTGGAGGGGCTCGCAGCCAACATCGTGCCCGTGCGCAAGAAGCGGCGCGCTACAGTCGACGCCATCAAGGGTATACACACGTACACTTATAATGCTTCCACAGCTTAATTGTTACCGTACGATATTCAATATTGCTTAATATGTAATCTTTGTGTATAACTAATTGAAACAAAAATGTTGATTCCCAACCTCCGACACAAATGTGGATTTCGTAATATATCCCCCAGTGTAGATGTTCTCGCAGCGGTATAAATAGTCATATCGGCACTGACTACGGTTCACACTTTAACGTTTTAAGAATACAGAATACAAACAAAATGAAAGTTTTGAAATATTCCAAAATGAAAGTAAAAAAAAGAAGAGATTCATAAAGAAGGGCGGACAAACTGCTTCAGCAAATGGAGTGTCTTAAAAACGACGCCGTTTATATCCAAAAGAAATGGAAATTCTAACGGGTTTCTTCTATGTCAAAAATGTAGTGTGACGACATGAATCGGAGATTAGCATACGAAGTATAGTTGTGTGCATTAATCATTACATATGCGAAAAATATGTAATGATTAATGCGCACAAGTACTCTGAAAAGGAAATGCCACATGGCATGACATTTCGTATTTACGTAGCGTGTACTGAATAATTTTATTCTTATTTTATAGCCAATCAACTAGATAGTTAGACTAGAAAGACTATTTTTTTACATACAACTAGTTATTTTTTATATTCAATATTTAGTTTTCTTTTTTTTTCCTCTTTTTATATATCTTTTACAACGTGCATCCGAAACTACTGAGCGTACAAAGTTGAAATTTGGAATGAAGATTCCTTAGGGAGTGTAGAGAGAGGAGCACTAAGAAGGGATATTTAAAAAGTTAACTCCAAAGTTGCTAAATTACTGGATGATAGTTTGTGTGAAACTTCGTTTTTACAAGTGCAAGGAGTTTCAAATTTTGCATGCGATATTTTTTTAGAACGTAGATGCTCACTAAGACGGGTTTAACGAAATTCGACTCATAAGTGGGTAAAGTAGGGGATGAAAGTTTTTATGGAATATTCTTGTATATAATGAGATCGCGTGGTGTGAGCATGTGTGTGTGTGTGTTGTCAGGTGGTTTCGGTTTCCTGTCTGTGGAGGGCGAGGAGGCGCGTCGTCTGTTCTTCCACATGTCGGAGGTGCGCGGGGGCGCGGGCGAGTTGCAGCACGGCGACACGGTCGAATTCGTGCTGCTCACCAACCCGAGGAACGGCAAGTCCTCCGCCTGCAACGTCGTCAGAGTCGGGTCAGTTTACTAATACCACCAATACACACATATTTATATAATACACGTTTTACTTGTTCTTTACATCGTGCAAACTCACACACACAAATGGTCACACTTGACACCGAACGCTCTGCGCTCCTTTTTCACGTTTAAATTATTTGACAGGTTTTCAGTTGCCTAAGTACTTATCAGCATCGCGTTTCAAAAAAACAGCTTAATAATGCGTCGTAAATACTATTATAACAGTTTTTCAACATTACACCTGGAACCATGTGCCGGCGCACATTGCTCACAAAGATCTTGTGAGCTCGACGATAAGCCGGTTCATGATAATTATATCATTTCAAAACTAGGAACGAATTCTCAAAAATAATTAGCATCAAAATGATAGATTCTTCTGTGTATTTCCAACGTGAAACCGTTCTCTCAAAAGCAGAGATACAAGAAGACACAAATTGAACTTTATGCACGGTTAAACAATATTTATCGTTACCATATAAGTACGGAAAAATAATAGGCTTGTGTCCTACAAGTAAAATAATATTTTTCTTTAATATCTAATTAAATAACTTGTACGCGCATAATCACAATTGTCATGTATGTGGCATACTCCTGTAGACGCGCTCCGAGCGGAGGGGGATCGAATCGTGGTCGCGGCGAACGCGGGGAGCGCGGCGAGCGCGGCGAGCGCGGCGAGCGTGGCGAGCGCGGCGAGCGACCAGAGCGGTTGCTCGCTCGGCTGCGGACCGCGTCGCTGGAAGACGCCGCGCCCCGCGTGCTGGTGCTGCGGCCCCCGCGCGGACCGGACGGGTCCCGTGGGTTCAGACCCCGTCGCCCTGTGCAAGGTATACACATATATGTATCATTATGCTGTGGCGTGCACACCATACATGCAAATAAGCACTGCATACCCTACCCATAAAACCCAATAAAACCATTAACTCGATACGAGTATTCAAAGAGACTCATGATCATGATTTGGTTAAACTAATGAAAGTGCCATCTATAATAATAAGACAGAACTACTATAAAATTAATTTTTATGAAGATGTTTTACTGAATTAAGTATTAATAAAAAATCAAATGATTGTTCAGAATCATCCAAAGCATTTTGTCGGCAGCTGACTGTTTATGTGAACAATGTCTGAAATAATTAAGTATTACCGCTTCAATAGTTGTTACTATTTCGATAAAATAAAATAATTTTGCGGCAACTTATTTCGGTGTTCATGCTGACCAACTTACATATAAATATTCTATATATAACGTGTAATATTATTATATGCCAGGACTTCGTGGAGTTCATATTGTCGACGCTTGTAGGTTTTACAATTTTGTATGAAACTGCTGATTATTTTTCCGTGAAATTGTAGCGTCGGTTTGCGTTACTTTTGACAGTAATTCCGCCCTTTCCGAACTTTATATAATTCTCATTATGAGGGTGCTGACCATCTTCCTTAGATAGTGGGTTCATTTGGTTAGCTGTGGAGAGAACCGAGTACAAGAGACGATTTTTTGTATTGTGTATTATGATTGAATTCAGAAAAACTGCATAGTCTGAGTGTATATTTCGTGTAATATTTTGGATTTCGATCGGTAGGATGGAATTCCATTTTAAGCTATATAATTCGTCTCAGAGTCTCACTCAAAGTAACATCACTTTAAGAGCCAAAGATAAATAATAATTCAAAGACCAAATTTGAATTTAGTGTAGGAACGCTATCGGGCACTTTTATTCTCTTGACTTCTTTGCCTTTTCGATTTCGCCTCCAAAAAGCGTTGGACACCAAAATGTCTGTGTAAACATTGTATTACCCAAGACTAGGCCTATTAGATTATTTTTTAGTTATTTTATTATATATTATTTGCGCGGACGAACAGCTCGTTATATATAAAGTGACATGTTACAATAAACGTTACAGATATCAATGTCAATAGGTGTTCATCACGTGATCTGATCACGTGGCGTGTTGTTTGTTGCAGAGTTGCTGGCGGAATGAGCTGACTGCGCGAATTAGGTCGTGTTATGGTTTGGTTTCAAATTCAAATTGTTCTTGTAATCATGAGAGACTGACTGATCCTGTTTCTTTAGAAGCATTTAAATTGTTTTGTTATTTAATCATCGTAGGAGCCGCAGTAAATGAATGTGTACCGCGACACAGTGCAAGGAACAGAGCCGAACATATCAGTGTGCCCGATTTATTTATTATATTATTGGAGCGCACTCTATCTACAGTTCATAAGAGGTTCTTTTTCGCATAGAGACGTTGTTCAAAATTCCGTGGCGTGGTCGCGTACAGTTTGCCAAATTCCGGAGCCCGACCCTCCTGTAAATATTACGCTAAGTAGTACGCCTGCAGCCGCGTGCTCGCATTATACTTATTTGTGTAGATGCCGAACGCTAAATGAGAGATCGTGGGTGGAGGTACGTGACATATCCGAGGTCGCCGATGCGGAATCTTCTGTGATTATGGAAATTTCAAGTGCAATAAGTTTGTATAATGGTTAAATTAATAAAATGAACGCTAGTCTGTAGGTAGCGGCGGGTAGTCCTCGGCTCTGTGTCGCCGGAACGACGCATTTACACTATGCAATGAACTGGAATGGAACCAAAGACTGAAAATATTTATTATTACAATAATAATATTGGTATTAGATTATGTTTAATTAACTGTGCGCCTGGTGTGTGGACCGCGCGCACGTGTGCGTGTGCGTGCGCGTGCCCGTGTACGTGTACGTACATAGACGTGCACGTACTCGCTCGCGGCGTCCTCACCTGGCGATCGTAACACTCGGCCTTGATCCAAAGAGGAATAGGAATTTTGAACAAACGTTATCATGCTAATAATAATATGCTTAAAGTGAACAACTTTTATTTTGCAGTATAAATTACTCATTTAACCGATCTGTAGTAATAGTTGAGGTGTAATAATCAGGAAATCGATGTTGTAGTTTACGCGAATAAGTCCCGGATGCTTCGGGTGTAGGTACTAATACTAGTCTTGATGCGCTACGTGACAACCGACACGTCATATGTATATAATTCTTTTAAAATCACTCGGTGCATTTTTCAATGAAATTTTGATAAATTACTAATTGATCTGATCTGACGAATACAACAGCTGTAGAGAAATAAATTTGGCAGTTTTATTTATCATAATATAAAGTAACTGTATACATAATTATGTAAGTAGTTGAGGATTTGGAGAGCCAGATATGAGAAATGAAAATTCGGTGCCTAAAAGAACCTCTATGGTGTGACCTATATACCAACAGTTGAAAGTGTTAAAATGTTATAACGCCTTGCAACAATTCCACACCCTCGGATAATCGTAAGAGTTATTTTTTATTTAGTTCTTCAAATGTATTCATTAGACAAGTTATCAATGCCAAATGTATAAACACCATGTACAGTTTTGAAAATTGTGATTAAAACAATGTACACCACATTCCAAGACTTTTAATAATTCCTCCAATCCCGCCCAATCCGCGCTCGCGACCAATCAGAGCATGTTTCTGGTCAGTGACAACTTTTCGTGTTGCTTAGTATCATCATCATCATCATCAGCCTTTTTCGGTCCCTATTGCAGGGACTCAGGCCTTCCTTATGGATGGTTAAGGAGGATGGGCCATGACCCTCCACGCTGGCCCAATGCGGATTGGAGGGTATTAACGACTGCAAATGCAGCCGAGACCAACGGCTTAACGTGCCTTCCGAAGCACAGAGTAGCTCGAGATAATAATTTTTTGGTCACCCATCCCGTGACCGACCCTTGCGAAAGTTGCTTAACGACAACGATCGTGGGCTGCGGCGCTTATCCACAACGCCGCCGAGCTACTTCTATTGCTTAGTATACATATAATAAATTGCAATTCCATTGTGAAAATAGTATTTTGACATATGTGGTATCCAATATTATACTGATAAGACGAACACAACAATACTGAAGGTATTGACGTGACAATGGAAATAGAGCCCGAGTTCTCGGAGAAGACCCGCAGCCGCAGTGGCAGTCATTGAATTCGATGCCCAGCGTAGCTCGTAGTGCTATCAAATAAGACATTCTGCCAAAGGTGATAAAGGTATTATTTGATTAAAACTCGTATAACGAAACAGCGCTGCAGCCAACCACGAGTCTGTGAAATGCTGTTACATGCATAAGGGGCCGTCCATAAATTACGGCACACAAAATTCATAATTTTTTTAAACCCCTTCCCTCTCCTGTCACATGTTTGTCTATACAAATCCTACTAAATATTGTTCTAATGTTACAGTTCGTTGACCCCCCCCCCCTTCTAAAGTGTGATTTATTTTATGGATGGCCCCTAATGAGGAAGTGTTTTAAGAAAAGAAGAAAGCACTAAAAAGCACCTCACTAGATGGTGACTCTAGCAATACTTTATTTTTGCAGGAAACGAATTGACCATATATAGTCATTTCCGTTTCTTTTAACTAACATATTAAAAAACTGAAATTTGCAAAGTTCGAAACTTAGATATCAAGTACTAAAATAATAGAAGTTGTTTATTGAGTTTTGAAAATTAATTTTATTTTTATACATGAAAGAAAACCGGAAGGGTTGTCATGGAGAAATCAAGAAGTACCGAAGCGATATAAAGTTTGATTTCGGGAACAAATGGCTTTTTTTATACTTTCTCATTTCTATAGGTGCTAAGAAAATGTATATGAATTGAACATATAATAGTTGTACGTTCTGTTAACAGTGTAAATAAAACATTGTACTGTTTTTTTACTAAACAGACAGTTAACAGGTTGTGTTAGTCTTAAGAAATCAGTAAATTTGAATTCTTTTAGTTCATCAACCATGATGTATGAGCTAATAAAGCCACAGAATTCTGCGTGTTTGTGGCGCTTTAGGAGCCGAGCTAGCAGGCACACAGTTCGAGATATTTCTGACACACGACAGTCAGAAATATCTCGAATTGTACTGAAGAAGCTCAATAGCGCTAACGCACGTTCGTTTTGTTGATACCATTGTTAAGCAATTTTAAGAGCCAGCCATAAATTATAATCTACAGTTGTCAGTAATGATCAGTCGATCAGTTTCTATACATTTATAATGTTATGTTTTTATTGTTTATGTATTTAATCTAACATTTAAGTTTATTTCATGTTTTGAAATAACTCTGTCTATATCGATTTTTTTATTATTTAGTCACATTTAAATAATTCAGAAAACTACAACAACCGAAACCAGTAATTTAATATGTAAATTATTTAACAAAAGTATTATAAAGAAATATAAACATTAATTGATTAAGTCAGGTAACACATTTCTATAGCCATGGCTAGAGTTATAACGAGAGTTATTTCGAACTCTTCATAACATATCACGTTGTGGCATGGAATAATAGTTTTCAACTAAAACTAGTTTGGGGATGGGAGGTGGATCAGGTAGAAGATTAATAGAAAAAAACTGCAAATATAATAAAAATACTTTATAGAAAGCTATACATTTCAATCCCTGTTTGTGCGTAAATTCATTTATAAACTTACATAACTCTTTACATTTGAACTTTGTCGAACGCACCTTTATTTGTTTATAATGTCAGTCATAAGCTCACAACAGCACCCCTATTATTATAATTTTATAGCTCATTAGGATGGCGTAATTAATTTTTTTAGTGTAGACCATGATTATTACATAATAAAGATTTCATCTTCCTTTATGACATGTTAAAAAATTCACACATGGATATTGTCCGAAAATTTAATATTCTTCCCACGAATGCCATACAATTATTTTCTGTCCTACTATGGTGTCGAATAGTCGGGATAATTTTATCTTAGATATAAAACTTAGTGGTACCAATAATGGAAATAAAACCTAAATGGTCTTGACAATCGCACGCCATTCTAATGAGCACAGCACAACATGACTTATTAGTTAATCATATCTGAACGGTATTGCGTTCTTCGATATTTTTTAGCTCCGTTCTCTTTTGTCGCCCAGAAGTACCGTATTTAAGATCGAGAAAAGTCGAGTTGTTGCCGCTCACTGTCTGCACGAGCGCAGTTCACAAACTTTTTGCTTGGCAAACGATTTTTTTTGGAATGTAATAAAAAGACATAGAGCAGGATAGAAATATGTTGAAGAAAGCGAACAGATACGGTTACTCTTTTAGAGAGTCGCACCCTTAATTTTTGATGTATCCAGGAATATTTCTAATTTGGACCATCACTGTTTGTGTGATCCGCGTAATAGGTCCGATCCGGATCTGGTGAGAATGCGCGACGAACACTCATAGCACTGAACACACCCAGTGCACAATTCACTTTCCGATTCAGATGTCTAAACTGGGGAGCGCACTCCGAAAGTTGCTAAGATAAATTAGCTCGTATTCGTTAACCGTATTGGACCGAAGACGAGCGACTGACGAAAACCGGAACAAATAAAACATCTGATCATCGTGTGCTGGTTTAGGAGTCGTTCCCCTGAGATCGGTCGGAGCTGGCACTCTAATCTCTGTCAGACGTAAACCTCGCCGCGTTTGGAGGAGTCCGGTGGTGTGGCGGCGCCGGAGTCGCTGCCGTGGTCGGAGGGGGGCGTGGAGGGTGGCGCGGGGGCGGGCGAGTGCGGGGCGCGCGGCGTGCCTGGCGCGGAGGGGGCGCGCGCTATAGCGACCGGCGAGAGCGCGAGCGGGCCCGGGGTGGGGGCGGGGGCGGGCCCCACGCCGCCCAGCACAGAGGGCGCGAGGACCGCCTGCGCGAGCGCCGCCGTGCCCGGCTGCCCGGCGTGCAGCGTGTTGTTCACCGAACCACTGTCCAACTCCTGCACGTGACGACAGACAAATTTATCCAATACATCAGTTGACATGTAACACGCACTTTACGTACTAATAATCTGAACCGTTTATTCCCTAAACACAAAAATAGTAATATTTACCATTAAAAATACCATCTATCCGATTTACTACAAGGTTTTACTAACGTTTTAATACTTTTATCAAAAAAAGCCATGGTCTGAAATAAAACATAGCCAAGTGTAATTAATAGAACTTAATTAAATAATAAAGTGAGAGCAGTCGCCCTCATTGCGAAAGGTTATAGTGTAGTAAGAATCACGTTATAAATGTGGTTTGGATGGAATACACTAATATGCAAATAATTCACGTTCGATAAATGTGCTTCCTTAGCAGTTACTTATTACATACCCTTATATCCCCCTCTTAGATTTAAGTAGTATATAAGACAAAGATTGTTTATTTAAATAGAGATCTACAACTTGGAAGTTGGTATCATTTCTGTCTACCGCGCTGACGCTATTCTAATGGGTTCGAGTCCCATCTCAGGGACAAAGACTTTATGATTTACCATTAGTATCTTATTAAACGTTAGGACACGTGCAGAATTAACAAATATATTATATATAGAAAAAAATGAACCTGTATCGGTGACAAGACGAGTGCTCCCAGCACGGGCACTTCGCTCTGGTATCCCTGCGCCATGATGACGCCCATGTTCTGCATGCCGACCGCGAGCCTGTCCCGGTCGAGCACCTCCTTGGCCACGTCCGGCGTCGGGATACGCGGCCGGTTGCGTAGCGTGATCGGCACTGCTACGCCGTTGCTCTTGCCTCCACCTAATTAACAAAATTACCGTTTACCATTACTCGTAAATATGTTTTGTACCTATATGAGGTACCTTAACCTACCCACCACGCCAACAGAGTATAGCGTTTTGTCGATTTTGACGATTGTAAATGAAATTCAAAGGGGCATCACAACACATCATGTACAGTCGTTAAGACCTAGCGATTTTCACAGGGACAGTAAAGGCTATAACCTGCTCTGACTGACTGCCATCAGTTAACAAACAGATATAACGACGATTATACGAGTATGTGAGCGTGAGTACCATGTCTGGAGTTCTGCCTGTGCTGGTGCCTGCCCGACTTGCGGCCGACGAGCCGCTCGTAGAGCGACATCTTGTGCGCGGGCTGGTGGTGGGGGTGGGGGTGGGGGGGCGGCGCGCCCGCCTCGGGGCTCGCGTACACGGCGGACGCGCGCCGCCCGCGCCCGAACAGGCCGCCCGACGAGTACGCCGTCGACGCGGACCGTACCGAGCCCATTCTTGATATCTGTCTCTGAAACCAGTTTTTTCGTCGTTCTACCAATGGTGTATCTACACTCTCCTGAAAGCACGGGAAAAGGTTAGTCGTTAGGTTATCTCGTCGGCCATTCGTCTGATTAATTAATTAATTATTAGAATTTAGCTATTTTGTTCTTGTTATGAGCTTTATTAATAGAATTAAGATCATGCGTGATGAGTACCGTATGTATTGTAAAGGAAGATTGTGTAATTATGACGTAGCTACTATTCAGACCTCCCCTCCCCCAACTAAACGAAGCATATGGCGTATATTATATTATAAGGCACGTATGTAAGGTGACTGAGCGAGCTGTCTCCGGGTGCTCTTCGGCCAGGAGGTGGCTCACCAACCTCGGTAGGTTTTCCACGCGTACACTCAAGCAAAATGGTCGTGTTTCAGTAATACGCTGGTACAAATACGTCGCATATATGTATGAATAAAGTTTCGACGTTGCCCGGCTCGGCTGTGTCCTCGCCTCATACAATATATCTACGACCGAAACTGCCTCGTGAGGCAAACGTCCGAGACTGCCTCGTGCTCGCTCAGTCAGTACCTACGCGCGCGGATATTGGATAGATTTTTTTTTATTAGATGGAAAATATCAAAGCTAGCAGTGTCATTGACACAAGTATTTGGAACGAAAAGTAAAATGTAAAGCAGTAGTAGACAGTGTTGTTATATAATAGGGTTAACGTCAGGGGTGTAACTTACATAATCGGCGTATGTCTCGTCATGGCTCTTCCTTGGAGCCTGCACGTTAGCGTATACCGCGTCTTCAGCCTTCACCTTGTAGTGGTCGGCGGAGCAGGCGGGCTCGTGCCGTCGGTAATGCTCCGAGGCAACTGTGTACGGCAGATCTTTGGGCACCACTTCCTCCCAGTACTGATCCTTCAGTAACTCCGGGTGCTCTTCGTGCATTTCATCCACTATCATGTACGCCGCCTGTTATTTCATAATATTTCTAAACATTAACGGTTTTATGACAAAAAGAGGATAAAGGTAAAGTTAGTAAAACTTAATGTTTAAAATGGGTACTTGAGTTAAAAAATTGGCCTAAACTGAATTAAGAATGACAGAAGAGAAAACGTTAGATAGATACGTGTAGACTCATCTCGGTTGGATAACGATTTGAACCTGGTACTAAAATTAGTCCTCGTTTTATAATTAAGCATGAACGTCAATTCGCGTTGGAGCCGTGGTGGGTTATAGCCCCTTACCCCTATTCGATGCAAACCGTGATGAATCAATAGTGATTCTGCAGTGGGGACAATAATTCATTAATAGGCAAATCTAATGAAGATAAACTAAAAGAATACAAACCTTGATGTGCCTGTCTATGAGCCAGTTGAGCTCGATGTCGTCGTCGTCCTCTCCGAACGGGTTAATTAGCACCTCGGCCACCTTCAACCAACCCACGTAGAAACAGAACTGGAAAAGAAATCATCACCATAAATAAGTACACATACGACAATACGGCAGAGCGTAACTTTTTAAGTCTTTTTTTTTTATCCTAGAGAATATGAAAAATAATTTCTTCTGAAATACATAATGCAATGAAATCTATGGAGAACTGAATGGGCGGCAGGTAAAAAAGTTGGACGATTCTTTTAATTAATTTCTCTGAATAAAGGTTATTTTAAGTTGGACCATGGTACGGCAAGTGTTAATGCGGTGCTCACCTGTAACGCGGTGAAGAGTGGAAAGTAGACGTCAGGCTCGTACTTTGAGGTGCTGCCGGGGGCTGCGGGCACCAGCTGCCGACCCATGAGCGCCGCCACGAAGTACGTGTACAGAGCGAGCGTTACCACCTGTAAGAATTCACTCATAGGGTAAGGCTACCACTATTACACCACAAAATTTTGAATGTCAATATTAAGATGAAGATAATAGTGGTCTGTCATTTAAAATAAAGTAAATACTGATCTCGTTATGGTTACTATGTTTTAACAACTGCTTCTTTAGATGTTGGTTGGATGCATGAACATTCAAACAATACTCATGCTTTATGACGACGGCGTACCTCATTCTCAAACGAATCATTCTTATATTTTGCTTTTGTGTAAATCAAATAGACGACATTACATTTGTTGCTGAAACGTCAAGTAAGTAAAGATCTTGTGATATGGTAATCATAAACAAATATACCGTATCCAATCAGAGCTGAGATAATGACAATGAACCTTCCACGTTCCACGTTGATGAAGTATATCGACAGTAGGTACCTGTGTGTACACTAGTGGCACGCAGACAGTGTCGTAGCCGATGAGCGCGCCCAGCCGGCGTCTGATGTCTGACAACTCCACCAGGAGCGTCTGCACGATGTGATCACTCGCTATGAGACCCTCTTTCCTCGCTCGGTTTATTATGTTAGTCGCCCACACCAGCGGCATCCAGTACTTGGACATCGGACTTTTCCCGTCCATCTTCTCGAATACTTTTCGCTCACTCTCCAACATCAAACCTGTTATAGTATTGTTATACTTTACTTTGAAGTATTGTTAGTTAATTCTCTATGTGAGATACCCACGCTAGAGACAGCCCGCCACATCGCGCCCTCCCCTGGTATCGAACTGGAGCGAGCGATAGCCGGTCCAGGGGCCTCAACGAGCCATAGCGTGACAATGACATCTTTTGATACTGTTTTTAACTGACTGATTTATAAAGAGGTCATTTGGCAAATCAGAACACACGGGTACGTAGTAGTGATAAATTACGATTGATTGAAACGCCATTGGTACTGTAATATTATTGTCATAAAAGCGTATGAATTTATACTGGTGTAAAGAAGGAGTTATCAGAAGTGGTCTTTAATCTAAGGGTAATTACACCCATGGAGGTAAATCAACTATTGTTTGTAATAATCAAATAAAAATTAAACCTAACATCAAAACCTGCTGAATGGAAAACAATATTGATCATAATTTATAAACATTCGGTGGTATAAAATAATCCTCAATTAATTATTACCGATAATAATGAAGAATCATTTATTCATCTTTGCTTTAGTTAAAATTTCAATCAGTTCAATCAACATTCAAAAACATGGAAATATAAATAAATGAAAAAAAAGCAATTGCATATATTAATTGAACCTGTTTTTATGAGAAGATAATGTGGATAGGTAGCAGTGGTTATGTTTACCGGAGTCCACGACGTGCTGCCACGTAGGGAACCGTCTCTTGACACGCAGCGACACGCGCTGCAGGGTGATCACGTACGCGAGGATCATGTACCGAACTATGTTGCGCCGCATCAGGCGACCAGTCTCGTCCTGCAACAGGCGCACGCGCACACACATTTATCACATGAAACTTCTTATTAAAAATTACATGTGTCCTATTAGTAAATTATATGTGTCTAAAAACTATAACTGAAATACTCATTACTATTACTAATTGGGTGTGTTTTGACGATGTTCCGCAGACACATGTGATCAAATATGCGTCTTCAACAAAGAGGAAGGCAATTATCAATTCAAAAGTATTAAAAAATAGTAGATATCAATATCGATCGCCAGAATTTAAGTTGAGCAAAAATCTATTGTCCAATTAGATAACTTATCTATAGCTACCGCTCTCAGAGACGTTATTATACTTTAATAATAAATAAATAAATTAAAAAAGTCGTTTGTTCATAACATTATGTCAATTGGCGTCTCCGAGGA
Organism: Diatraea saccharalis; assembly: GCA_918026875.4. Lineage (NCBI taxonomy): Eukaryota > Metazoa > Arthropoda > Insecta > Lepidoptera > Crambidae > Diatraea > Diatraea saccharalis. The sequence continues at coordinate 262,723 of OU893332.1, read as the reverse complement.
TGGCAGTAAGTTTAGGAAGACATGATAAAAAAATATAACGCAGGAAGTCACTTGGCAGTACGTTACGTACGATCGCAATCGGCCAATACATAACAAAGCAAAAAACCAACATTCGCCATGCTCGCTTGCGTACTCATTGCATGTATAAATTGTACACTTCATGTGTGGCTATTGTTTCATTTAAGATATGAAATATGTATATTCTTATCTGCGAAGTGTGAAATTCAATCGGCCTTGAATGTATCATAGAAGGATGCCTGAACCGATCATGTCGAATTGATTCTTCAAAATATTAGCAATAAACGGTGGCCGCCATACATTGTGCCCTCATGCGATTTTTTGTTAGAGAAAGAAGTACGACATCTTGCCAGGTTCAAAATAAAACTTATAGGTATCTATGAAAAATGGCCGCCTTGGCCTCACAGCTGTTTCAACACAGCTCACCTCGATTGCCTCGCTAATGCCGCACTTGTACTTATCACTTATAATTATTGCTTATTAAGAAACTTAACTATATTTGGTTCTATCTAATAATAATTATAGTGTATACACAGATTATAGTCACACTCATTGGCTGGCCGTCGTAATTCCTAGTTTATAAGTAGGTATTATTTAGGTTTAAATTTGAAATAGAAAGTATGAAATAACAATTATTTTTTGCAGCATTAAATATTTTTGTTTACGATTTCCTTAAGCTGTCAGGAAACTCCACAATATTCTACAGTAACAATACTTATTTACAAAATACTGTAGCGCAATGTCTACATATTAAATTTAATAACAGTTGAAGTTAGTCCGAATACTAATGTTTTAATTTTACTTAAAGCATGTTCCGCAACATAGCCGAAATACTAAGTAATAATTACCCCTAGGTTAGGAACTATCCACTGTCTTAGATATACTACTAAATTGTTGGCCTTTTTACTGTTCATAAAATGTGCAATAAATCTTAAATATTAGGTTGGGGCAAAAGTCTTTTCGCATATAGTAAGAAAAAACATGTAAAAAAAATCTTTCTGACTATACTATTTGTATCTGGTTGGTTTCGATATCATTAAAATGTTTCAATTTTAAAGAAGATTACTCTGAATTCAAATTAGGAAACTCTTCTGCGAACGACTGATAAGATTAAAGCAAGAAGTTGAAAGAAAGCGGCTAGGCCTAATCAATAGAAGGGGTGTGGTTTTTTATCATGATAACATTAGACCTAATCTTTTGCCACTCCGCAAAAATTAAGAGAGTTTGCCTGGGAGGTGTTAATGCATCCGCCGTATAGATTTCCACCTGTTTCGCTCTCTTCAGAATTTTTTAGGCAATGTCAGGTTAACATCACGCATGGAATGCCAAAATCACTTGTCGCAGTTTATTGATCAGAAGCCCCAAAACTTCAATAGCAATGGTATCATGTCCTATCTACAAAATGACAAAAAGTTATCGAATACAATGGTATCTACATACTTTAATTAAATGTAAATAAACTTTATTAAAAATGTTTTGAAAATACATACGAGTATAAAACATTTTCTCTAACCATTAATTACTGACTACCTAACTAGTATTACGATTATCAATTTGAATATAATGTGTCTATACGATCTGTGCGTCGCAGATAGTATAGATATAGATAATATAGATAGTCGTCGTCTAACGCAGCGCTGTATTGTCACAGCTTCAATAAAATAAAACCAAAGTTACCATTTTAGTAGCTTTTATTTAATTGAACCTCTATGCTATGATAGTGCTGGGGCTGCTCTCGACGTCTAGTTCGAGGCTGTTTTTAACAGCACTACAATAGTACTACAGTAGTACTGCTCATCTGTTAAAATACTTCGACTTGAGGCGATGGATGTAAACTGTTTGTTTTCCTCGAGTTTGTAACACTCAATAAGTTTAATAAGCTTATTGTTGCGTCATACAAGATTTCCTTCCCATCCATCGCGTCCCATAATGCGGTTTATTGAAGCAGACATATGATTCCTACCGATATTATAATAATTATAATGAATTTAAACATTACCTACAAACACTAGTACGAGGGTTTTATTACCCGCCATACCACTAAAGACCATCGAGTGCGAATCGAACTCGTATCAATATCTTTTTGTATTTGGACAAACCTTTTTAACGTTATTGTAGTAGATGGTACTGTGCAATATCATAACAAAAAACATATAATTATAAGAAGGAATCGAAAAATATTTTATTTTCTAATTTTAATAATACGCATTTTTACTGTTACAAAAGCATTAGCTTTCATTTTTAATTACAGCTTACGCTTAGGCACCGCTTAGGTATACGGAGTTTCTATCTCGGCACAAAACCATGAAAAAACGATGTATTCAAAAAATATCAGTTGGATTATGTTTGGCGAGAAAACTATTGGAGCAGAATGCACGAGGAATCTAGGTGTCAACCGATATGAAATAAAAATTAATTATGCATGCGTATACATACATACATACATACATGCAGTACAGCTTTGTTAATATTAAGCAATAATGCCTACTATCATTATTATTGACATGTCACATATACTAGCAGGTACCTACAAATTTACCTAATAATAAATGCAATTATGAGTAATTTTTTAACAATTGATTTAAAAACATTATTGCAGGAAACTAATGGACCAAAGACAGTCATTTCCGTCCCCTTTAAATAACATTATTAAAAGATGAAATTTTCGAAGTTTGAAACTTAGATATCAACACAGGTACGAAAAAGTACAAATAGATTAGGAGTTGGTTATTGAGTTTTAAAAATTAATTTACTTTTATACATGAAAGAAAACCGGAAGTGTTGTCATGGAGAAATCAAGAACGTACCGTAACGACATATAGTTTGATTTAGGGAACTAATTTTTTTTAAATACTTCTGTGATGTTTTCTGTTTTTAAGTTCAGTAATTTACCACACATGTTTTATATAAAGCAATTAAGATTTTAGCCAAGATGGTATACAAATTGGTTGCGCAAAACCGTCGTCTTTAATAACGATGGTTTGTAGAATCGAGCAAGTTTATTAACGTTCGTCCATCCCGCAGTTCTTCGTATTGTGTCGTGTCAATGCATACAGCAAGCAACACAACTAGCTGCGGAGGTAGACGCCAGGGCTTGGAAACCGGTTTATTTTTTGAACCGGTTCGACGTAAGTACATGTGGAACTTTACATAAAAGGTTCAGCTCCTTTGAACAGGTTTTTAAACCGGTTCACTAGAAATACGGTTTTCTTCATTAACCGGTTTAAATATGACTCCAGACAATGATCTCAGAAACTTCAGCACGGTCTTAAGTGTCTATACTCCTATCTATTAGATCCGTACACAGGTATGATAAATGTCGTCGCTTAAAAATGATATAATTCGCATTAAAAGCGTAAGAAAATTGCTTTTTACGAACCTAGCGAATTAACCTGTTTTTATTCCATCCGAATTTCACTCCGCACTTAGTTCCGATCCGGAACGGAACATTATAAGAGAACAGGGTTTACCTAAATAAAAACGGTTTATTCTGAACCGGTTTCAAGCCTTGGCTAGACGCATGTCTCGCGCTGTGCGCTGATAATGCAGATGTGTCTACGCCGCTATCTGCCACTGCTAGTGTCGACATAATGCATCTACTTATTGTTTGTGACAATACAAGTCTTTGTGATTTCTTGATGCTTAACAATAGACGGCTATCATTGCCTTGTCTTTTTGTTTTAGTATAATCAATGTAACCTAATAGGGTTGTGGCAGGGCAAATGGGCAACCTTTCTGTAAAATAAGGTAAGAATATGAGGGGTTGCTAGGGAGCAACCGGTTCCGGGAAGGGTCCCGGAACCGATGTTTAGATAATGTCGGTACTAGCGATTGAGATTCCATTTGAGTTTGTACTCGCTGTCCAGTACGAAGTGCTAATAACAAAACTAATTTTTTAGTCATATTCTTCTAAGTATTTTTTTATATATTTGGGTACCATATTGAAATAAAATTTAATATTAATAAGGGGCCCGTGTATGTTAATATGTATACCCTGTGAAAAATCTAAACTGCTTTTCAGTGCATTATTGCAGCCATACTTTGTATTGAAGGAGAATGAAGACATCATTATATCTGTCGATTCTAATGGGATGCAGCAGTTAACGAACGCCTCCCTATGAGAATCGCAGTGTACCCTTTTTTTATTTAGCCGCCACGAGCTATTAGGTTCTGTGGGAGATAGGACCCACAGAGGCCTACCCACTAAAATCCTAAAGTGGTCCATAGGTACAATAGTCAAAAGCCCGACTAGCCTTGAGGTTCTTTGCTGTTCCTTTAGTAAGTACTACATGGTGTAATTAATTTGAATATTGCACTCGTAAAAAAATATTAATTTGATAGGCATGTATTTGCAGAAAGTAGAAAGTCCCGTTAAAGCATCTCATGCGTTGCAAATTCACAATGTTTGGCTCGTGCATGATGGCTTTCAGACTGATGAGACGTCTGACTGTTGAATATGACGTCGGCTTCTTTTATTACCAATTTAAATTAAAAAATACCTGATTTCTACCCTATACACACTAACTTCTGGAATTCGATTCTGGAATTTATAATATGTACTTGATTTAGTGAAGCCCGCAGCTTCGCGCGCGTACGTATAACACGGTTTAAGATGACCAAACATCTATTTGACCCCCTTAGGGGTTGAACTTTCAAAACAGTTTGTTAGCGAATCTCTGTCATAATAACTAATGTTTAGTTTTAGGTGTGCGTTGATAGATCGTGTCAGTTAGTCTGTCAATCACATTTTCTTTTTCAGATTTTATAAATCAATCAAGTATATCAAAACCATACAAGTGCTACTCGGCCTCGCCTAACAAATATTTGCATATAGTTCTGGAATCAAACGTTTTGCACCTAGTAGCTTCAATTTCAAATTGTCACTTTTATTTTAGTTCTAGTTCAACGAGAAATACTCTATCCCCTTTGGGTGTTGATATATGCGTTTCTTGTAGAGGAAATGTTCTTATCTTTTAAAACTTAATTTAGATATTTTAGTTTTTTACAGCTTCAAGGGACTATAAACCTGAATACATGGTTTCCATTCCAACACGATATGTGCCATTCCTTTAATAGGCAAGCTAGATGTTTTTTTTCCAGATTTTTCCCAGACCCCCTTTATATAAGTGTAAATAAGAATCGTTCGACCCCATCAACCATTTAATAAAGTTATTACACGCATGAACGTAATCCATTTTATATTTATAAAAAAAAAAGTTTATTTTGTAGGTGGGTATAATTTACTAAAAGTTTAATCATATGAGTACTTTGTTTCTTTTATTTGTTTTGTGAAACAGACGTTTTTATAGCAATCCATAATTTATTACGTTTCGTTTGAAGCATCTATTTTGAACCCGGCAGCTCTCAGCAGGCGGTAGTGTGAGAAGCGATTACTGCACCAACAATGGCTTGGACCCTGTCTGATACAAATCAGCAGTTTCAATAAGTCTATTAAAACGGCGCGTATAATGAGATAAACATTATTATATCGAAACAAACATTACTCGTGCTAAAAAAATATGTACCGTCATTTCCTGTCTGCTTTGCAACTATATAAATAGGTATTTTCAGTGTCGCGCTTTCGGTAAATCCCAAATTTAAGCATCGTACCTAATATTTGTGTCAGAATATATCTTATAAAATCACTGAAGAGCCCGCCTATGGTGCGAAGTCAGCAACTAAATAGTCTTCTTTTTTACTTCTGTACTAATTATTGGCCCAACACTACATACGATTAGTTATGGCGAAGAAAAAATGTTTGGTATCAACTGCAACTGATACTACAAAAATTTCACAATTGACAAAAGCTCGATACTTCTTCTTCTTCTTCTTAACTTTAATGGCACTTTGCAAAAAAAAAAAAAAATCTCGATACAGATGTAAAGATTTACAAAGAGTTCTTAATTCAAAATCTTAATAATTTATGACAGTTGTCACACGCAGCAATATTATCATAGTGACGTCGGGCCAATTTCTACGACGTCAAAGTCAAAGTCAAGTCAAAGTCAAAGTCAAAGTCAAAGTCACCGCTAAAACGTAAATCTAGTTTTTCAAGCGTAACTCCTTTGTTACGGGATTATTGTAAAATCTTTCAGTGTGAAAACTATGAGTATTTTGTAGTGCGTCGTAGAAATTGGCCCAATGTCATTATGTTAATTCTTCTGCGTACAAGTAAAAAAATTAAATAAATCTTTTTTTTAGTGTACCGACACGCTGAGTTAGACCTCAGGTCAAATGATCCAAACATACAAATAAGTTATCGAACGACATAGTAATTGGCTTATGTCGACAGCGTCGTCGGTGTCACTATTTCAAACGAGTGATTCAGCTCACGGTCTATGTATTTTCATTGTAAAATATTTCAGACTTCAAAGTAAGATAATATAGGTAATATAAGTGTCAAGGTCAGCGCATCAAGACTAAAACACGAAAGGAGAACGGCACGCTAACGATTGCACGACAACATAGTACGTGATGTTGCCGATTCTTGTTAGCACTTGACAGGCAGTATTGGCAGGTTAGTGGATTTCCACTGTGGGATCCGGCGGACTTCATACGGAGGGTTACCAGGTAGGCCACCCACACCTTGACCCAAAAGATCGCTTGGCGAGTCCTAGTTGCATTCTCCTGCGTTGTATAAGAAAAGAGATTTTTTCACAAAAAATAGTGGTTTCGACCACTCCGCTATTTGTAATCACTACAAAGCTACCAACTGGTGAATTAGTGAGTAAACACTTCAACAACTAACTTGCTTTGGGATTGTCTATATTTTATCAGTATTATATTCAAATGAATATAGAATTTAACTCAGTTGAGTGCCATTGAAGTCAATAGGCCTGGGATAGATTTAAAGACGACAAAGATAAGAAAGATCAACTTTTATACGATTGTAAAATTAATATAAGTTTAAAAATCAGTTTCCGTAATATTTTGAAATTCTTGTCTTAGTTTCATTGAATGATTAATAGCAAATGAAATAATTTTCATTATTGTGTTGCGATAAAAAAAAATCTATCTTAAAATAATTAGAACAATTAAAATTTAATGTTTTCAATATTGTTTTTAAGTACGAGTACGTTGTCAAGCAGTTTGTTAGTGTACACTGCGAGTAGATACGACCGCAGACAGTAACTTAACTAATACAGATATATTTGATAAATTAAGTAGTCAAAATGTTATATATGTATTTTTTATTACTTTACTAATTCCAAATTCAATTTAAATAATTACTTCAATGCTGTAATGGCGGTCCTATATTGGCAGATTAAGATAGTAAATTGTCGGATGGTAAATCGAAATTTTTAGTATTAAATGATAACAGATTCTTCTGATCTCGCTAATTTCAGAACGAACGTCATTCATTGAAAAAATTGTCTATAAAGGTGTACAGAACAATAAGGTTAGTGTTTAAATGCCGACCTTGACGGCGTGAACAGGTAAATGATAGAGCGAGTAATTATAGAGACACGGGCGGGTTTGTCTGACGCCCCTTGATGCGTGCGAAGCGGGTGCCACGGACGGACCGACCAGCACACACCTTACACACATATTTTAGGTTCCTCATAAATAATCTTTATAGATCTATTGTTATTCTCAGTCTTTGGTATCAAATTGAAATCAACACAGCCTAGATCTCTAATGAAATAAAACCTTTATTACTGTTTCAAGTAGATTTTATTTGATGAAATATCAGACTTCTGCGTCAAGTCTAGCAAACAAAAAAAAATATTTTAGTTTTTGTTTTTTTAGCATTTGCTATGAAAATAGTTTAGTTTCTCTGTACAAAATCAGTTGAACTTTGTACAAAAAATTTTTTTATGATTTTGGGTGCAAGTACCTACGCGCCCGCTCAAGTTTTCATTATTAGCATACGAGTAAATTTTGAACAAAAAAATAACCAAGCATATTTATTACTATAGCCATTTAGTCAGCCGTCTCAGTTTGCAAATGTTTTTCTAAAAAACATGACACATCACAAGTGTTCCAGGTCATTATTTGAATGATAGGGCGTTCAAGCGGCGCAGGATCCCGGCTACGTAATCCCGCAACGAGCTAGTAGAATACCTATGTTACGAGATAGGAAGACCTACTATTGACCGGCTCTGACTTCGAATGCTTTCATTTGACTTCGCTATGAACTCAGTGCATTATGATCAATGTTTTAAACTGCTGCCTTAAGCGTATACATTATACATAAACAGTGCGGTACTGTTTTTATACAGTATATGTTTGTATACTATATAACAATCAAACTAATTATAATTTGGCTTTATCTTTCTTTTTTATAGTCACATCACATACATAGTTAAATAATACTCATTTATATTCAATTATAATATAAGTCTACTTCTGTCAATATATTTTTGTTATTTAAAATATAATGACAGAAGTAGACTTATATTATAATTGAAAGACTTATATCAGAATGGTTACCATTTTTCAAATCACAAAACTAAGCGCCATTTTGTAGTTTTCCAAGTCATTCAGAGTGCTTTGATATATTAATAAATAAGATGATTCTACTTCATAGGTTCCCTAAATGAGATTGCTATCCAATAAGCCGTCTGCATACTATTTCTATTTTTCCCTGTGTATTTTTTATTTTGACCTGTGTGCTTCATAAAGCTCGTTATTTTACTTTTACCTTTGTGTTTACTTTTACTCACTGACTAAATAAGTTTTTATTAATGTATAGTATAGTTATGAAAGATAATATGTTTTCCTAAAAGTGTCAACAACATATAATAGTGACAAATCCAGCTAAAACATCCGCCATGCAGTGATTTATAAGCCACGTAAGTGTGACGAGAGTACAGACAGCGCTCGGGAGACACAGCGTGAAACATCACAAAACATGCCAAACAACTTCGTCTCTAGCGTAGGTACTTTACCTTGGAACCGCTTCCTCAGTACGACCCTCCTGGGAACAGGCTCGTTAATCGCCACCTAAAATAATTAACTTTGGAACACAGATTCTCATAATATAATGAGCTATTCGCTGAGCAAAAAAAGAACAATGGAAAATCTAAGTTTGGCATTAGCAAATACTGCGGACGTTCGAGAATCCCGACAGCGAAAGTGGTCACCACGATTGCTTACGCATATTTAAACGAATTCACTCTTTCTTTCGTTTACTAACGAACTCAAAACGGCCCCGTGGGTTTATGGCGGTGTATTTTAATGTCCACAAAAGTTTCAATTTAAATGAGCCCGAATTTAATTCAGACTTTTATTACGAAAGATTAGTAGTTAAATAGGTAGGAACATGTTTACCTTTATCGGTTATCCTTTAGATTTCGGCAAGTCTAATAAAATAAGAAACTAAATAACCATAATATTTTCTCTATGTCAACTGTTTTTTGTGTGAAACTTCACTAGCGTAGATAGTTTTTATAATAACAAGAATAGAACAGATATAATCTCGATTATAATTGTGCCTCCAACAACAGGAAATATCGTTCGGTAAACTAAGCATAAGATTAATTTGCCATTCAACTTGATGTAATTCGAATTAAAAAAAAACTGACTATACTACATATATTTGACGACACGATGGGCGTGTTGCGAGTCGATAATTCAATGTTGTTCATCAACAAATAAGCCACAGGTAGATTCAGATATGCTTAGTTAGTGACGTAAGGCACAAATATCGTTTTTAAGAAGTCAAGTTTTCCGATTTAGACCATACAACACAATGGTGTCTAACTGGAGGACAGGCCCCTCCTGAAAGATATCTCTTGATGCCCATGAATATTATTATCACTTAATTTCCTGTCTTAAATCATGTTCCGCATAAAGGCGGTTTTAATATTCTTATAAAAAATTTGCTCTTAATTCCCATAAATTGGTCTGAACGGGGGCTGGGCATCAAGCCGTTCTTTCTGGATCCCAGGCAAAAGTTACAAAAAACCGGTTCCACACGGATTAGCTTATTAATTACTACTGATTTACGGGCGATTTCTGAATTGATAAAGGTACTAAATCTCAACCGATTATTATCAATAACTTTTTTTTTCATAAGGCAAAAGTCCTAATTTTTTTTGGATCGCAATCGAAAAAAGACTAAAACGAGATGTACTTAACTTTAAATACTCAGAAAAATGGTGTTGGAGAAAGGAGTTCGGCATCGTGTAGATTATTTATTACGTTATAAGAATTAAAACATATCATTACAAACGAATAAGAACGTATATATTTATTTATGCTTTATTGCATAATTTTAATCGTTCTAATGGCAGACTTAATGCCATAATTCACTCTATTTCGTTTCCTAATAATGCTTAAAATTTTTATAAATAAATAAAAACATCTCCATTATATAGTTTAAACACGAAATAGCTCCTGACAATCGTAGCAAAGGATTTTCCATTTTAAAGGAAATAAAAAATGCTATGTGGAAACCCATTACAAATATTTACCTAGTATAAAAAAGAAATCATAAACTACCTACTGATTATATAACCTTTATAACCTTCATTGAATACGAAATACAGAATCTTATTCATATTGAAGTTAAAGCAAAAGTGATCAAAGAAGTCCTTACGATGAATGATATACACCACAGAACACTTTTTTTCTGTGATCTAGAAGCATATACACAATTTATTAGAATAAATTGTGATTTGTATGAGGCAAATTGACATCGTGAGCCTTCGCTTGGCAAGAAAATCACATTCGCAACCATAAGTACATACGCCTCATTAAGATTTACGTTTTAATTTGCTTCAGATGCTGGAGATTATAAGTATATGATAATTATGATACCATTGCAAAGAACACGCTTTAAATTTATGGATTTCTTTCTATATTTTAATATTTCATTGCATTACACGATGTGTAACTGTACATCGTTTCGGACCTTGTGGGGCAAAGCATTTACGAGGATAAGATGCTGGGGTTTTAGATGACCACTTTCAATAAATATGGAAGAGGAAGAGGTACAAAAATACCACTTAAACTACTCGTTAGGATTCTTGGTTTAAATTGATCTTTAGCTACCATTTCGATAATAAGGACAAACTTATCAACATCAAGTGTGTAGTCAGTTATGTAGAATAAATAATTATGATTTAAGCTGTAATCAGAGACCGATGGTGAATATAAAGAAATACCACAAAATTAGCATTAGGCATGCGTGAATAATTTTGAGAAAAGGTGGCAAGGATATTTATGTTCTTAGGAGTACCACACGTGTGTAAGTATTAAAAAGCCTCTTTCGGTTCAATTCGACTCTTAAAATCAGACTAACCTAGTGCTTCCAGCTTGTCGTTAAAAAATACACTATTCAGCCGCTTCTACACCCAGAAGTTGTTTAACATCGTAGCTTCTTTACATTGTTTTATAAAGTAGGTAGATGTACAGTGAACCAATTCTGCTGATATTTAAGTAATAATCGTATATCAAATGCAAGAACAATTTGCCCTTTATCCACCTCCTTAACCATTCATAAAACCTGTGCCCTTGCAGTGGGGGATCATCATCATCAGACCTTTTACGTCCTTTTAGGTAGATATTAAAATGGTTCAATGTTAGTCGTTGAGATTCTATTAAGAAGGTAGTTTTAACGTTAGCAGAAATGCTGTGCAGTATCCTTAATCCAATTAAGGTATTTCAAATATATAATAAAAAGTAAATTAAAAAAATAGTAGAAAACAGTTAAGTTCTAAATATGGAGGTAGCCATCGTTACACGGTGTACTGTCGCGACCCAATTCTCGCCAGTGCAGCGAGTGGTGTGGTACTGACCGCCCCAGGTATCCCGGCCGAGATGAACAGCGCGAGGGTGTCCGGCCACGGCAGCAGCTTGTACTGCTCCCACCACCTCTTCACCACGAGGCTCACGTAAAAGCCGAGCACGAACGACATCGGGATCGATTCGCTCTGTGCGCCGAAATATTGTCGCACCTTCTCGAATATCCTGCGGACAAAGCATGGGGATAAGGTGCACAGTTTTAAATCTATGACATCAGTCGTCGGGCACTAAACACCAACGTGTTCAGAGGTAGTAGCGACATAGCATTTTTTTTTTAAATTAATTTTTAGAAATTTATATTTCGCACGGTTTACACGACATTTTGAGGGTCACTGCCATCATCCTCGAAGTATGTCCATATAAGTTATTTCTTCTTAGAGACCATAATTGATTATTATTTTCATTTATTGTTATAAAAGAAGTTAGGTAATTGTTTTATTGTTTATTTGTTTTAATCTTTCACAATTTCACTTACAGACAAACCGAAATGCAGAGCGAACTATAAACTGTACGGAACTTATTTACGAATACGATGTGCATGCACGAACTAAACTTGTCAAGGGTGGTGTGAGGGTGGTGAGTACGATACAAGTTTTGGCTAATATATGTAAAGAAAAAGCAGTTTTTTAATATTTATTTAGATAGTATGTAGTGCATAAAAAACTCTTTGGTTTTCTAATACTGCTAATTTTTAGATATCAAATTATTAAAAAGCTTACAGATCTTCAGTTCTTATGCAGATACCAAAGTTAGATCGTGGACAAAGTTTTAGAAAAGCGAAATGAATGTGATAAAATTGGAATATCAGTTGGTATCCTGAAAGATTGGTTACCCAGAAATGCAATACAGCTTTCAAACATTACTTTGAATGATCCTATACCAAATGAAAACTTGTCACTGAGAGAAATATAGTCTTGGTTGCGTAGTGGATAAGCGCCGCGGCCCGCGTTCGTTGTCGTTACAAATTATTACTCGAGCTACCTCGAGCTACTCCGTGTTTCGGAAGGCACGTTAAGCCGTTGGTCCCGGCTGCATTTGCAGTCGTTAATACCCTCCAATCCGTTTGGTCAGCGTAGAGGGTCATGGCCCATCCTCCTTAACCATTCATAGGGAAGGCCTGAGCCCCTGGCCAAGGTTATTTAAAATGTTCCTGTAAAAAATCGAATATACAGTGTTCTACTAAAAGATGTGTCTGTAAGAAGCATTCAGTGCTACGTAATTCTAGATGTCATGATTCCTCTTCTTGTCTGAACAAAAATTTTAAAATAATTTTAAAGAAACCAAGATCTCAACTTAGTATATAAGATAAAAAATAACTTTAAATGTCGTTTCTTTATTTTCAGGTAGGAATTTTATTAAGTGTAATTTAGGTTTAAGTAGCAATATAATTTGTTTTTGTTACTAACAAATAAATCTTTATTTTCAGAGGAACACATTGAGTTTACATTGTCAATCCTTTTTGTTGAGTCATTAACTTATATATATACATACATATGGGGCCAAAACAAAACGCAGGATACTACCGGCGCGGCTTGTCATCTGATTGATTGCTTCAAATCAGCAGTACATCCTGTTACCACAAAAAGATAAATTTCGGCAGTCAATTTTGAATGTAACTTGACGTACTCTCGATCGTTTATTAGATTATTAATTCATTATTGATAGTTTGAAGTGATATACGTGAACGAGTGTCTGGTTTCTTATGCATAATAATATTTGCCTAATACGATATAGTTTACAAGATTGCCTAGAAACAAGAGATAAGTATGCCGTACAATTGTAAGCACAATTTCCTGTGAAGTATTTTACACCCTAAAACCATAACCATTAGGTTGATAATTCCACGTTTTCGACATTTCGTTTTATTCTTTACTTATTGTATAATATAGGACCATAGGTGATTTAAACCTTATTAAGCTGTTATAAAGAAATTTTCACTTATGTCTTTCATAAGATAATATAACACAAAAGCGCTACGCTTTTATAGACGAAACTAAACTTATAGACGAAAACAAATCAAACTTGTTTGTTCTGCCCACATTAAATTAATATTTTTAAAACCACTGTTTTTAATATGTCTATAATAATAGTAAACTAAAAAAAGCGGGACACTGGTAAAAATTTACAAAATAATCTGACTGGCATTTAAGAAAGGCCAAAACATAATATATGTATAGTCACAATTATTGAAGTAATTAAAAAGCTCTTAAAACTATAAAAATAAGTAAAAACTATTATAAATTTATTGACGTTTTATAATAGTTGCATTTGTCGCTCTAAATACATAAATTTATCTACCTTTGACACTGGCAAATACACAAACCGTGTGATGCCAAAACAAGAAAATAATCTATGCAAAGAAATGGTCCTGGCTCCAGAGTGCTTAGTGTAAGTTTTTTTGACGCTTACGTTCACTGTCGATCGTGAGCGCGTTAAGATTTTAGTATGGAATCCGGTACAGCGCCCCTAGCGGTAACTAACAAGAACTACAAATCTCCATACAAATTCTTAACGCGCTCACTAGTGAACGCGTTAGCGTAAAACTTACACTTACCACTCTGCTCCTTGGTCGCATGTTGAGTGTCACTAGTTGAGATAGTGCATTGGCGTACTTTTGTAAACATCACGGCCGTTATAGAACAGAGCGCGGAAGTTTGGGCTTCGAGTTTTACATGATTGAGTGTTTCTTGTTTAACACTCATTCATTTCTAAGAAACTGTTTACGGACTTCGAGTCCGCTACGGCTACTACAACATCTTTGTATTACGATATTACTTATAAATTCTCACCACAACTACGTACATTTAAAGGCGCCAAATAAAAAAATGGATATACAATAAAATACAAGGATAGTTAGAGGCAACTATCCTGCTACGCTTGTATTAAAAAACAGCCTCGAACTCGCCGTCGAGCGCAGCCCTATCGCGACATAAAGGGCCAATGAAATGAAACTTGTTTAAACATTTGATGAAGGTATACTTTGATTGAACCTCTATGATATGATAGCGCTGTGCTCGATGACGAAAGACGACTGTTATTGACGGAATAATGTTAACACAAACCCAAAATAATGTTAGTTTACTGAGAGTGATACAACAGAACTACCACGTGATAACTTGACATTCTGCTGTGTGTACTAAGTTCACTAGTGACAATTACAAAATAATAAATATAAAAAAACGTGAGGCTGAAGTGACAGCATCCGAGCAGCCTGGCTGTAATAAAGGTACACGTTTTCCTTAGAGATAATATGCATCACGGAATTGTTGACTACAAAAACGCAATCACAATAAAAAAACGTGTCCTACCGCAGAATAAAGAGGTGACTAAATGATTCTTAGGAAACTAAGATATTTACTAGCTGATTTCTCTTGTTTTGTCATTGGTTTCAAAGTTGACAAAATATTACCTTCTCAATTTTGGCAGTCTGTGTATTTATACTTATAAATTATCCTCTTCAATCACTTTGTATATCAATAAAAACGTATTAAAATTGGTTCTTTAAAGAGTAGCACATAGGTTCATTTTATGGCAAAGATAAATGGCACGACAGATTTCAAAAACTGGACCAATATCAGCATCTTACTAGTACCGACGTAGCTTAGGCAGGTGAATTACGACGGAGCATGGGTATATGCAAATGATAGAAATAAACCAAGTAACAGATTAGACCCATTCTAAAAAGCTTCTTCACGAAAGAAGAGATTAATAGTTAATTGGTGACTAAAAGTGGATAATGTTGGTTCTATAAGAACGTGCGGTCGTGGTCAAGGTCGGTCGGCAGGAAACACAGACTATGGCAGAGCCAGTGTTGTATAATTATTAATAAAATTACATCATTATTTTTAATATGAAACACCATACTATAAATTAATACTTCGCCGAAGTTGTAATTTTAAATAAGCCACTATTATTGAAGGCGATTGGACACGGTTGTGGCATAACAACGTTCCGTTCGGTTGTTGAAAGAAAACAAGAGTGCAACTAAATGGTGCACCGGCGACCCACCGACGAGGCGGCGGCGCAGGCGCAGCGCGTGAGCTCGCTGGCTCGATAACCGCGAAATTGAAAGCGAACACTCTCCCAGCACCGATAATTGTTCATTTAATCCGCCTTCAAACTTATTTTAGCGATTGTTAAACAGTTCCCTATAGCGTAGACGAGTAAGTTATGTATTATTAGCGTTGATTATGCTGCCTGCTGATTCTTGATTACTTTAATTCACGTCACAACATTTCGCTTGACACGACATAAAGACAGATAAAATTTTATCTAATAAAGCTTTAGTTTAGGTCTGTAGTAACACGCAAACGATGCAATTGCAAGCGTTGCACGCTTAGGATATCCAAAACATTGATTAATGTGGTGCTTAAATTTTTATCGTGTTGGTCTGAATAATTCCATGTAGGTACATAGATAGAAATTTTGTTAATTCAAAGATAGGGTTGCATCATCAGTGCTTGATGTGATCGACCATTTAATAACTTTTATTTATTTATTTAATTCATTTGGGAAATAACAGCATTGAATTACACATAGAATATACATAATTCAATTAAGTAGTACAGTTGCCTAGACAGTTCCCACAGCTAAACACATGCAATGCTATTAAAAATAAGTAAAGTCAATTTATTTTCTACGGAGCTTTAAAGCGTCTGACAAAAGTTCTGGCCCATGGAAAGTGTCCGATACTTTTAATTTTACTTCAGAATAACATTGTTCATAATCTATTTAAAAATCAGACATTTAAAATTAAGTAAAGTAACGCTGATTTTTAGTAACCTTTCTCACCTGGTACCTGCCCAGGTGCGCAGGTATTAAAAGTACATGTAGAGACTACTTAGAATCGAAAGTTCTATGCGTTTAAAATAAGTTATGTCAGATCGCTCTCGGATCTTACTCTATATGACTAACAAACAATGAAAAACATAACAGTTAGTAATCTAAGTTTTTTTTTATATATTTTAAACGATAAAATGACATGAACATACAATTCAAAGTCCCAAGATCCAAAACATTCACAGAAATCTGAACTGCATTAGGTATAGTTAAAGTATCAGAGAAAAATTATAATTTATTCTCTATCAATTTTTTTAATTGATGTGGTTTGAGATTGAAGATGTCAACATGACCATACTCAGAATTGTAAGCATTCATAGTTCTAGCAACGAAACGGTTATTTCATAAATGTTTAAACGCAATGATCGTCACGTCACTGAATAATTAGCGTCTGACAATAGCTAAAAGCATGCTTTTTATGCTATTTACATGGGCAAGGCGTATACGCGCCTTTCTAACTAAAGATATTACGAACTACCTTAAGTGATAGATTTATCTTTAGTGATTTCTTAGACGATAACGATGATGTGATCGTTATACGATGTTAATTAAGAAAATGCAAATTGGGAATCATGATTGCCATTCTATGTTGACTTTACCTTTAACAAATCTTTATTTTCTGTGATATGTTCGATCTTCAATTTTTATTATTACACGTAATTAGGAAAATGCAGGTAAAAACGTTTTAATAATTTTCAGTATGTTCCCTTTATTGAAAAACTATTTCTGTTGTCTGTTAAAAAAACCAGAAATTTGTTTCACGCAATAATAGTTTGGTAATTAAGGTAAATTTGGTAATTAATTAAGCTGCCAACATGAAACAATAGTCTACGTGAAACACAATCATCTGATGACAAAGTTAGCCACATCAAGAAGTCAATGTAAGCTGATCACGACAACATTATATGTACTTAGTTAGTAATTTAAAAGATAAGCAATAAAACGTGATTATTAGTTATAGTACGACAAACTTAACATTTTCACGCAATGGCTTCTTCTTACAAGGGGCGTCTCCGCAACTCGACGACCAAATTGCGCCTATTTTGCGTGTTCACGCAATGGCAATATTGCTCAATATAAAACATTTAGTTAGCCTCAGCATCAAACCTTTCGACGCTTTAAATACATATTAATTTGCCGCCACACGTACTAGCATAGATGTAGTGAAAATAAATACTGATCACAACAAATATAACATGCATAAAAATGGTCAAAATTCTGCTGCCGAAATAAGTCGTCAAATGTATTTAGACGAGAGTAACTTTTTTGTTTGCTATCTGCTCCCGTAGAACGGTGGGCGCTGTTTCACAACATTTTGGTACCTTCTTTGCTTCAGATTTCAATAATACAAACGCCCCATCCTAAAATCGTTAATATTTAACTATCTCTTAGATGCCGCATTCATTTCCATTTCCTAATTTATTTAATTGGTATTTATGCAAATTAAAATTATAATTGTATGCATATAATGTATGTTCTTCTACGTCATTTGCCTAAAACACTTTTCGCGAATGGGTTTGCTTTATTTAATATGTATGTAATGAGACACACTAGAAAAATCTATAACACTTCCTTTTTAAAATCAATTTTTTCGATAATATTCTAGAATGTTGTAGAACATTCTAGGTACTTCTGGTGTATATAAAGCCGCGCTCGCGATTTGTTTAGTCAGTTTGAAGAAAAATGGACGAGCGACAAGTTCGAACACTATACTTATACGAGTACTTGTTAGGCCACAGTGCGCGGGCTGCGGCTGACAATATCAACAATGCATTAGGCGCTGGAAGTACAAGCCATGCGACGGTGTCCCGATGGTTTGACCGTTTTATATCAGGCGACAGGAGCGTTGAAAGTCAGCCACGCTCAGGGCGACCACCCGCAGTGAATGATGACGATTTGCGCCGCAAACTGCAGTTGAATCCGGATGCTACCACTCGTGAATTAGCGGAAGCACTTAAATGCAGTCACCACGCCGTGGAACACCATCTGCATGAGCTTGGTTATCGAAAAGTTTTGGCTCGGTGGGTACCGCACATCCTTACAGACGCCAGTCGTGCAGTACGCGTCGCTATTTGTCAGTCACTTTTGCTGCAACCCCGACGTAAAGAGTTTTTGTCAGATCTGGTTACTGGAGATGAATCATGGATTTATTACGAGAACGATACACGTCGTGCTTTTTGGCTGCCTCGAGAAGAAACGCCACCAACTCAACCGAAGCCGAGTCAAAAGAACCGCCGAAAAATTCTGCTTTGCTGTTTGTGGGATGCGCAAGGCATACTGTTTTATGAGCTATTACACAATAAAACTATAAACGCTGACAAATATTCAACCCAGCTTCCCAAATTATCTGCCGCTATCAAGAAAAAACGACGAAGACGAGTCAATGTAGTTTTACTGCACGATAACGCTCGACCTCACGTCGCATCTGTGGTTCGCCGGCAGTTGGAGAACTTGGGCTGGGAGACGATACCCACCCACCTTATTCCCCAGACCTCGCCCCATCAGACTATCATTTGTTTAGAGCCCTGAAACAGCATTTGCGGGGTAAACAATTTAATGATTTCTTTGACGTAGAGGCGGAGTTGAACAACTTTTTCGAGGCACAGCCAACAGAGTTCTGGGAAAAAGGCATCCAAACTTTACCGGATCGTTGGCAAGAAGTCTTAGATACTAATGGTAATTACATCATTGACTAAACTTTTTTTATTGTAATAATAATAAAAAAGCTTGGGATCCTTGGTACCAGGTGAGGGTGCTCGCTGTGCAGTGGATTGCTGGTCATCCACAGTCTGCATCCTATAGTTTTCTATTGGCCTTCCCAATCGCTGTAGAGCCAACATGAATTTTCAAGGGAATTCTGAAGTGAACCAGCAGCAACAGTTCCACAAGGCAGGCCAGTGTTTTTAATATAAGATACATATATAGCTCATAGCCACCGTTAGAAGGCATCTTTTGCCTTTGTGCGCAGTCATAAGCTACTTATCTTGAGAAGTTGCGATGTTATTTGTTCGAATTTGTATATGATCACAAGAGCAATTATTATTGCAGAGTGCCTATTTATTATTTCAAACAATGATTTGTTGTGATTGAAGTCGTCTCGTATGAAACATAACATCTATAATATAATAAAGTAACAAAGCAAAATAAATACGGTCGTTTCCGACGAAACAATCGGCAGTTTGCTCGACATTTTATCAATTTTTATCGCTTCGTATTTCTATATACACCGCGGTCTCCCAATATTTGACTATATTTTTTTAATAATTTCATGAATTCAAGTTTAATATTCCAATCTTAAAAATCAATCACAGACAGAATACATTCCTTTTACGAGCAAGTAAGTCCCTTAATGATTTGAGCACGCTTATGGATCTGGACCTTTTTAATTCTAGTTGTAAGTCAATAAGGTCCAAGATGTCAAAAATGTTTTTTGAAATTACAAGCGAATGATGAATCTAGTAAAGAAGGAAAGAAGAAGAAGTATTGTAATTCTTTGTTTGCGTATGTCCTTTGTTTAATTTGTGTCCTTTGCCTTTACTTTTGTCTTTTGTCACAAAGTGGGAATGCATTGTATACGATAAATTACCGAGTGAACTCAAAATTGTTACCTGATTTTAGGGCTAACTTTTTTGTGTGGTTCTGTAATTGGTTATCTGATGTATGTGACGATATTGTAAGATCATTTATGCAACCGTGGATCTACCATGATAGTAAATAAAATTAATAAAAATAAAATACCCTCCCCCTCAAATAACGATAGTAATGACTCCATTTCACATATAATTTGAGGATAAAATTCTGAACAATGAAACCACTGACAAAGTAAAATTTATGTTTCGTAATTTCGTGGCCTCTGGTCGTTCGGTAGGATCGGGAAATATTTTGATTGTCTATAGTCAGTAGCGGCGTTAGGGTAGGGCGCGGTTGGGCAACCGCCCAGGGGCGCCGGACGAAAAGGGGCGCCGCGTCCTGCGGTGCCCCTTTTTCGTCCGGCGCTACTTTCTGATTCTGTATAATGAGGAAGTATTTTAAAAAAACGAAAACACTACAAAACTACCTCCACCTAGATGGCGACTCTAACAAAAGTAGATTTTTGCAGGAAACGAATGGAACAGAAACAGTCATTTCCGTTCATTTTAACTAACATTTTAACTAAAATTTGAAAAATTCGAAACTTTGATATCAATACAAATATGAAAAAGTACAAATAGAATATTAGTTGTTAATTGGGTTTTGGAAACTAATTTACTTTTAAACATGAAAGAAAACTGGAAGGGTTGTTATGGAGAAATCAAGAACATACCGTAGCGACATCTAGTTTGATTCCGGGAACTAATTTTTTTTTCATACTTCCTCATTTCCCACAGACGCCCTCTTATAGTTCCCTTGCTCACTGAATTACTGGGTCAGCGAAAAAAGAATAAGAACCTTGAGGATTTTTTTATTTTCAGTTGCCTCACTTTTAGCATTAATTGAAAGGATACTTAACAAGGAAAATATTATATTATGGTAAAATAGAACAACATACGGATTACCAATATGAAGATATGTATTTTATTAGGTAATACTACGTACATTGGCAGGCATTATCGCTCGGTCATTTAAGAAAATTTTTCGTTTGAGCATGTTTAAACGTTAAGCTGAAGCTAAAATGCTGCAATACAAACGAATGCATCGGCAGTGGAGCCTCTGTCTGGCAAGTCAGAAGGAATAGCTATTCAAGAGATTGTGGATGAAAAATCCCGAAGTAAGGGAGCAAGTTGTGCTATGATTACAGATGCTGTTATTGATGTACAACAAATACATGTACTAGATGATGTTGATACTGTTGTTCCGAATATAGCGGATCCAGCTACTGATCCACTTATTCGAAATAGCGAAATAACAAATAATAAGTAGTGCAAATAACAAATAAAAAGCAAAATAATAATAAGAAGTGGCCCACTGCAAACTCACTGTCACAAAGTTACAACAATTACACAAAGTTATAGATAACAATTATGTGACACCCTGTTAGGGTAAAAATGAATCTGTACTTACCTAATGATGTGATCCGTCAAAAATGAATCAGCTACTTATACACTATTTATATGTCTACTTTTTAAATAAAACTAATGTCACTATAAAGTTGGAACAAGAGCATCGTAACGTAGCGTTAAACGTTTGATTACTGTGTATTTTTGTTTTGAAATAATCGAATAATTGTTTTAAGAGCGTCCACTTATATCAAGCAAGAAGATAATTGTTGATTGTGTTCTTCTTCGTCAAAAATTAAAAGAGATAGATCTAGGGAATCCCCAATTATAGAAAAACACATTGTTTCTGTATGGTCGGAAAGTCGGGAATTCCCTAGAAATTAAACCGATTGAACACTACGTTCCATTCTAATGCTGCCAACTTAACAATCTACCTAAATTTAGGGAAAATTACAAGTAAGTAGGCCGGGTCAGGGAAAAAAAGACAAGTAACTGATTTGTAGTATGTAGTAGTAACTGATTGTAATTGAATTGCAGTTAGAGGGCGCCGAAGAAATTTCGCCCAGGGCGCTAGTAGTGCTAAAACCGGCACTGTCTATAGTTCCTTCGGGGATCGACTTCCTGTTTGTATATGTGTTGATGTTTTTTCAAACATCAAGACAGAGAAAGAAAACACAATGAAAACAACGCACCAATGAGATAGACAATGTCAGAGGATGGTGTTATACACAACAACTATATTGAACTATATAGTAAAAGTTATCCGTAAAGCAAGGGTATGTTAGTGTTTTTTTTGTTAGAGACATTTTTTTAAAACCCACATAAAGACTGTAAAAAAGAGAACTCTACTGTTAGAGTCTCACCTCTGGTGTTCTTCTGATAAGCCAAACCGGTACAGCAGGTTGATGGAGTAGTACAGGGTGAGGTAAGCCAGCAGCTCACGCCACACCAACTTGTACACACTGCCTCGCCACCTGTAACACAAACCACGCATCAGTATATATCTGAATGTTGTTACAGCCTGCTATTACTTAATAAAGAAAACTAAAAAAAGTATTAAACAAAAACTTCTTAAAATTTCTTAAGTCACGTACAAATTAACGTAGCAGTCGTAAGGTAAACGTATACCTTTCACGTAGCACGTCTGGTAACAACAGCATGTCAAATTTTCACAATTTGAACTCTACCCTAAAACTGTAAAACTGTTACGGTTTAGAATCAAATGGGTACCTTTAAAGAAAAATTAACACCTTAATCAAAATCTTCGAATAATAATTATAATACCTAATCTATACCTTTTTCTACTGTACTTTTAATTCTAATAATATATTTCTACAAAAGAAGAGAGAATTGACTTAAAATAAATATGATTTTTCCTATTCTAATTTTCAGTTAGGTATGTGAAAAATATAAATAAAAATGTATTTCTATATTTACAAAAACGAAACTACTACGTTCTCATTTATGAATTATGCCGATTGTTGAGTTTAAGTTAATATGAGTTTTCGAGATGTACTTTAATACAAATGTAATGCATAATATAAGATTAGCATTATCATACATATTTTGCATGCGAATTATACTATTAGAGCTATTAAAGTATCGGAATATCAATAAGCCGGCTACGAATCTCTTCCTAATGCCCAAATCAAATCAAATCAAATCAAAATTTATTTATTCAATTTAGGCTTTTACAGAGCACTTGTGAAAGTCGAAAACTACGCCATCGGTTCGCAAAACTACGGCGGGAGACCTTGTACTGAGAAGAACCGGCAAGAAACTCAGCAAGGGCTATTTTTTTCTCCCTGTTTTATTTCACACAGAGAAGTCTTATTGAAAAGTGACTTCATTAGAATATGAAGTCACTTTCCATTACAATATTAGAAAGTAAATACAACAAAGTTAAAATATCTAACACCATGCCTTTTTGTCATTTAGATATTCCTTAACGGTATAATACCCTTTACTTTGTAGACAACTTTTTATATGACTTTTAAAATGATTTATTGGCAAATCTAATACATCACTGGGGATCTTGTTAAAGTATTGTATACCTTGACCCATGAAAGAACCTAATACCTTCTGTAACCTGTAAGAAGGCACTACTAGCTTGTTTTTATTTCTAGTATTAAGTTTGTGTACATCACTATGTTTGGTATACACATTAATATTGTTCCGGACAAAAAGTATACAACTATATATAAATTGAGATGCAACCGTCAATATTCCAATTTCTTTAAATTTCTCTCTAAGAGATATTCGCGAACCCAACTGATAGATAGATCTTATTGCCCTTTTCTGTAAAACAAATATAGACTGAATATCGGCTGCCGTTCCCCACAATATAATGCCATAGGACATGATACTGTGAAAATAACTAAAGTACACTGTCCGGGCAGTTTCTATATCGGTAATTTGTCTTATTTTTCGTATGGCATATGCAGCCGAGCTGAGTTTACCAGCTAATATAGAAATATGCGGGTTCCATTGCAGTTTTGAATCTAGTGTTATGCCCAAAAATTTTGTTGAACTTACTAACTCTAAATGTTCGTTGTTGAGTTTAATTTCAGTTGGTTCTACTTTTACATTAGGTAAAGTGAATTTTATACATTTAGTTTTTTTAGCATTCAATTGAAGATTATTAACTGTGAACCAAGATAAGACTCGTGAGAGAGTATTGAATTACCCACTTTAGCTAAAAAAAAAAAATGGGTGGTACAAGAAGTAAGACTACTAATTCTTTTGCGCCCCAATCACATTATAGACATTGTACTCGTTTAAACGGGCCATATAATAATATATTGATGCACAGAATTATCGGAACACCGAAGTTGTGCGAAATTTTGAACAGTATAAAACGATGAAGGTTTTTTGTCTATAATGTTAAATGGAAAGTGTGCGGCCGGCAGCGGCTGCGGTGCGCATGCGCCGAGCCGCAGTCATCACGTCACGTTACGCACGTTACTAGGGTTGCAGCACCTCCGGAATTCAATAAAACATACAACTCCGAACGCACTCAAGTTTGAACCTACTCTATTTCCCCAAAAACGAAATTTCGAAATGCTTCCTATTTTTGAAATGCTCATATGAATTCAAAGAATCGCATTTTAAGATTATTTATGATGTTACAGAAGTAAGACATGATACTGCCTCTAATACAGCGTTCTTCACGGATATGTCTAAAACTAAATAGGGATGACGACTAGGTAAAAACTGTTTTAGTTTTTATTTAAGTTAATTCTTTCATGTATTTTTTAAAATTTTAATTGCTTAGTCGTCAAATTCTTTATAAACAGCCTGTGGCAATTTTCCGGGTTCCAATTGGGTTCCCTCCGAAGGGCTGGCCACTCAATTGCCCTTATAACACCTATTGCTTCGTTAACAAATAGCCGTAATTTAATGATTACGAGAAACTTTAAAAAAAACGACTTTAATATTTTTCAACAATCTAACCGACGGACAAACAACCAAACATTAGTCGTCATTCCTATGAGGAAGTATTTTAAGAAAAAAAAGAAAGTACAAAAAGCAGCTCACTAGATGGCGACTCTAGCAAAAGTAGATTTTTGCAGGGAACGAGTGGACCAATGATTGTCATTTCCGTTCCTTTTAAGATGGAGTGGTCATGGAGAAATTAAGAAAGTACCGTTAATTCGTCCAATTTATACCAATCTCGTGCCATGGTTATATTGTTTTAGTAGAAATACTTATAAATACTCAATATTATGTTTCGGTCCAGCGGTTTAAATGAATAAAGGCAGCGTACTTTTACTACCACAACTGTCAGATTTCTTTTTGATCTAATTTTTTTTTTAATCCTACCGTTCATTAATATATTGATGACGTGTACTAAATATTCAGGTTTATGGTTATTAGTTTTCAGTCGAAAAAAAAAACGTTGACAACCCTTTATTATCTCCGTCACAGTTTAAAGCGACGGAAACATCAACACATTGCTTGTTTCGCTTACTCGGACCGTAACTGAATAAATGTTTTTCAGTACTGGTGCCATTGATTGGTTCGCTGTGTTCTATGATATGACTGATTAGATCTTTTTTTTTATTTGACCTATAAAGATTGAAAAAACGTAGCACATACTGCTACTTCTAGAGTGGAAAATCACCTATACCTATCATAGATATAGATAAAGTATCCTAGCAATATTATTTTATGTTTAACAAAATATTTCTTTCTCGATAATTAAGATTTTGTATATTTATAACGAATGAATAACAGAAAAGACTAATCACAATATTTTACCCACATCATACAACATTCATTTTCTAAAAAAATGTTCATCAGCACCCTAGGTACATCAGAGTATACAATTACAACAGTACTAGTGAAGTGAAATCAGTTTCGAAAATCACATAGATGGAATTTGAGGTTATATGAATCAATTTAATCTTGTTTTGTGTTTTTTATAAAAAAATCGTAATTAATGATTACTTCACATTGAATTAGTTAAATCTATGTTATGCAATATTTTATATTAAAGAGGTGGTTTGTGTTCGAAAGCATTTTTTTCCCGAAGGAAGAGTAAGTATTACACATTTAAATTAAATTTACGAAGCGATTACAATAAATCTAATTTTATATTATTCGAAATGACAAAAAAATGCTAAGATAATGAAATGACAAAAAAGCTATGACAATCATATCGAAATTAGGAAAACAAACTCCGGACGACGCTCAGTGGATAGGCACCCACCATGTTGTCGGTGATGACTAAAAATCTCCTTCCACCCCGGAACGGAACACTTACGAATATGTATATTACAACCTCTCTTCTGTGTTCTGTGTACATATTACAGGTAAAATACATATTTGTTAAAACCAAATCAGACAGTCGTTAAATATAGGCACTTAAAATCTCGTATCAGGGCCATTTTGCTAAGTGTTGCGTTATTTGCAATAATTTGTAATGAGTCATTATCATTAGTTACCTATTGTCGTTATTCACTATTTCTGCTTAGTTCGTGGTAACTAGATATTTTGTTTTTATTTTATAACTGTAAACTAAATGAGTTTTTTGTTATAAGGAACTTATACTTAAGTAGGTACTGTTCGTAGTTTTATACCTAACTATGGCGAAGCGAAAAGGAGGGTTATGATTTTTGGCCAGTGTGTATATTCAATCATTCCGTGTAGGATATCAAATGAAATTGCTTAATTAGCATATTTCAATATATATATATATATATATTATGCGTGATATAGCTACAATCAGTTTTTAGTTTTTGAACTTAATTTTCTCTTCTTGCAAATACAGAGGCAGGGATCGTAGGTAGTAGGCGGCGTAACGTATTTCCATGGATCGAAAACAAAAGAACATGAATTCCTAGAGTGGGCGACATCAAGTCTTTGGGGTCAAATCGGTTCCCAGGGGTTTCAGTAGGAACCTATAGTATATAAACATTCATTCCTACTTTTACGTAGGCAATTTTTATCAATAAATTATTATTTCTTATGTTAATTTATGATGAGAATGATCGTTACTTTCTTAACCAACCGCAAAGAATTTTTATAATTTTGGAATCATTGAAATTTGAACAAAATTAAAAAAGAATAGAAATTTCATAATTAATACATTATACGATTACAGCGCCATAAGTTGATAACACAAAATACATTATAGAAAGAAAGACTAACCTAATGAAGAAAAATAAAACCAAAAAGGGAGACAAGAACAAAAAAGTATTTAAAACAACAAAAAGCGATTAGAGATGACCACAATAATCTTCTAAATATATATAACTCAGACTTACTGACATAGTGATCTATCAACTCACAGTTCAAACCACTGTACAGCTCTGCGATTCTGGAATTCGAATTCACTCATGTGTCCGAATTCACGTCATTTAGAGTAGAAATTCTAGTGATTCCATTTTTTTGTAGAAAAACACTAAACAAAACTGATTGATTATACGTGTCTCAGATATTTTAATCCTATATCAGAAAGGTTATTATCAATTCAAGTTTGAGCGGATGCGGTTTTTTAAAGTGAATTCGGACACCTTAGTGGATTCGAATTCGGGTTTGAATTTTTACAGAATCGCAGGGCTGATCGGGCTGAAATTTGGCATACAGATGTTATGACGTAGGCATCCGTTAGAAAGGATTTTGATCAATTCTACCCCCAAGGGGATAAAATAGGGGATGAAAGTTTGTATGAACCTTTGTCAATTTTAAACCGATCGGTCTGAGACTGCATGCATAAAGTTACTATAACGTAGGCATCCCCTAAGAAAGGATTTTGATAAATTCCACCCCTAAGGGGTAAAATAGAGGATGAAAATTTATTTCAGGTATTTTACACAATATAATGAATAAATATTCGTTAGAAATGCTGCTCAAAGTAACTTTACCACGCGGACGAAGTCGCGGGCAAAAGCTATTATAGATATAAAATTATAGAAAGAAACCATGTAAGATACCGACATACAAAAAGACACCCAGTAAGAGTGTAGCAAATTCAAATTCAAAAACATCTTCATTTCAAATAGTTTAAAAATAAAAAAGTTTTTTACACTTTTAAAATAAAGAAGTCTAAATTAATAAAAAAATATATATTATCTTAATATATAATATTATAATACTACCTATTTAACATTAAAAAATTGACAATATTTTATTAGTATTTGTCAATGAGGTATTTTTTTAAATGTTCAGTAAATTAATGGTTTTAGTTGTTTTATTTCCTTTATTATTGTTCGGTACGATATATATTGATATATACACAACGCATATGTGAAAGAAGATAATTGTTTTTGCTAATGTCTGTATGTGATACTTCCAATTTAAATTGCTATCAATGTTGATACCTAATAAAGTTGAGTTATCAATGTTTTTCTGACTTATTATTTTTGTAAGACTTATTAATATTTATAATGGTGTTTTTTGTTATGTTTTTTTTTGTAATGTAAAGTGACTTGACGCTCAGTATGAAATAAAACAGGGAGAAAAAAGCAGCCCTTGCCGAGTTTCTTGCCGGTTCTTCTCGGTACAAGGTCTCCCGCCGTAGATTTACAAACCGATGTAGTAGCTTTCGACTTTCACAATTGCTTGTAACAGCCTAGACTGAATAAATAATTTTTTATGGTTTTTTATGGTTTGAACTGAATTAGCTTTGTCTTTTAGGTTGATTTCGAGATCACGTTATATTATATATTTTTAACCGACTTCAAAAAAAAGAGGCTCTTTCTCGGTTGCGGTGCGGTTTTTAGAAAAGCATTTGTTACTCTTAAAGAAGGTTTCAGTATTTTATCCATCTTAAAAAAAAAAGTAGAACCAATTTGGATGCGATTTTCAACATATTATTATTTGTCAGACAAAGGAGAAGGTTTTAGGTATATTAACAGACTAAAATGGAGGTTACACTATAACACGATTTTGACGCGGTGTTCAGAAAAGTATTTTTAGTTTTACCTATTATAAAAAATATCAATATCACTAAAAAGCATGAATAAAAACTTTAAAATAAGTAGAACTGACCTTAAACTTTTCAAAAGTAATTAATAATACTTATCTCAAAAGCGACTTACTCAAGAAAATTCTATTGAAGTAGGGCTCCTATTGATTGATTAATAACCAAGAGAAAACCTCCGCCCAACTTTAATAACATTTTCTTGAATAAGTCGCTTTTGAGATAAGTATTATTTTTCACTTTTTATTATTAAATATAACTAACAAATACAATAAATAAATAAATTACTGTCAAAAACAAATTAAAAAGTATGAAAATAAAAAGTTTTACAGATACACACACGATTACAGCTGAACAGTGACAATTAGAAACATATATGCATGAGTCAAACATTAAATAGCAATTTAAGATTGTCGAAGACCAACACTTCAACTACCAATTACCTATTGTCAAAAATAAAAACATACTAAGTCTAATGAAAACAATGGCTATTCTCCATTTTTATAATGTTGACGTCAAATGATTTCTTATGAGATTATCAACGGTCATTTTAGTTAAAAATAAAAAAAAACATCTAATCACATAATGACGTCATAGTCTCGTTCTTTATTGCGATTATTTACTCAATGTGTTCAGCAGAATTTCTCACATTGTTTTATCTAGATAAATACCATTTTCTTTTTGTTAATGTATTTATGAAATAGTTTGCTTTTTAACATGAATATTTCAGATATATATTCCATCTGCGTATCTATAAGTAAACAGATTTTCAGATTACAAGATGAGTAGCGAAAGCCCCAGTATTATGGAGTACCTGCATAGTCTCATTGAGACAACCGACTAATCTATGGTTTTCAGTCGTATCACTCTTTGCTTACTTACTGTAGTGAGAAAATGAGCATCGCTTGACTAAAGGATAATATTTAGTACAACTTAATTGAATAATATTTAATATAAAATTTGACAGTGGAAATTCCTAACAACTTTAATACCTACATATTTGAATTATGAGCTCTTTGTAGTCTACAAAAAACAGCTTCTAGTGATACCTCCTCGCTCTGTATTCGATGTAAATCATCACAACTGCGGCCTCTACAACATAACAACAAACAAGTTTTTTGCCAATTCTTCTCAAATTTATGTAAGAAATAGGCTGTTTCGATTAGATATGCAATTAAAACGTGAGGTTTATTTTTTTGCGTGGTTCAAACAGGTTTTATACACGCGTTTCACAGCCCGACTTTTGGATGGTCACACTCCGTTGAAACAGTTTTTAGAGCACCCATTGCTTTATCAAATAATAATAATAAATTTTGCGCAACATCTTAGAAATATACCAAGTAGTTAGTTAATCGAGTGCCGAATCCAGGTTTAATAGCTGTGTTAATATATGTACTATTTGTTTGTATACATTTTCAAATTCGAGTAAGATGGAAATAGGAAATCGATGGCGATACTATCAATATAAATATTTTTTCTCATAAAATAATCAAATTAGAACATTAGCGTTATCTATTGACAGCCCAAACGGATGAAAACGATTCACCTGAGGGAGTCTTCAATTGCATAATTGATTTTGACCGAAGTCAGTTCAATAAGCTGTAATAAAAAAATAAAAAATGATAAAAGGAACCTAAAGATGATTTTAAAATACCTATTCAACGTCACCCCACTTGACATAGTCCATCGATTTTTTTTTCATTTTGACAATATGGCGTCTGATTATCGATATGGTGAATTTTGATTGCTGTCACGTCTTTAGTGACACTCGCAAGGTTAAGACGAAACATCAAAATCGGCCAACGCATTTGGTCTCTAGAACGCCACATAGAAACAAACATACATACATACATACATAGACTGATGAACACATAACCACCCTTGCGTCGCGTAGTCGGTCTAAAAATGAGAAAACCACAATATACATGTAGAGACAACTCGGGAAATTTTCTTTATACAATATTCATAAATAAATAAAAATAAAAAAAAATTGAGATGTCATGTCAGTCATGGGTCGGCAGTTTGGAATTGAGAAAATTTAAATATTACCATAATAGTTGGCGAGTTGAGTTTCACTGATTTGTTGATTTTGTTAAGTGTTGCTATTTGTCAGTAGGTATCTTAAGCGTGTATGGCATTTTTCCAACTATGCTATTCACTTAAAAAAGTTTCTAACTTGGCTGTGCTATGCTGGAACTTGAAGTAGTTGTTATTTGATTGCACCTCAATGCTATCATAGTGCTGCTCTTGAAGTTTGAGCACATAACAAGATGAGTTCAAACTGTATTATGATAGAATAGCACACTGCACACTGTAAATGATTGTATTGCCATGGATAGACGTCGCACCAAAACGGCACCATCAACCAGCGCACAGCCGCACCATTCGCCCACACAAATCGTTTAATATCTCGGTCAAACTCATTTACCGGGCCGTCATTAGAAGTTAATGAAATCAACGGTTAATAGACACCTTGGTTTCAAGGATCCACGATGAATTTCACAACGGCTGCTGTAAAAAAAAGTATACAATCGGCCCTCTCGACGCGACTACTAACATTAAACTGCGACAATGACAATGCTTCTAAACAGCATCTTTGCAAAAGTTCTCGGAGGGCTTTTAACCTTTACTTATTATTTAGTAGTGTTTTGAAAAGTAGCAACCACTTTTAAACAGTACCAATACTTTTTTCGAAATTAAAATTATGAAGTTATGTGGGGAAAGAGTGCAAACTGCCTGTTTAAATCACAAACTAATTACATTTGTAAAAAATGTGAGTCAGATTGGTAATTATTTAGAACGCTTTGGCTTGGGCATGGCGTCGTTCGCTGTGTCCGTGTTTTAGAAAATGTACCGACGTTTCTATAAAATTAATTTAAATGTAGTCCATACCCAACACATAAATACTGCTTTATTATCAATATGTATAAAACAATATGAATATTTTCATTATGAATAAAATAAAATCATGAAATCAGACCACTAGCGCCATCTCTTGGCAGTTAAAACGAATGAAATTGTCACCAGTCTACCAGATGGCGCGTACCAAAAAATACCGACTACTAATTGTTGTACGCAACCCACTTAATGAGGTAGTATTAATAAAAAAAATAGTTCCCCAAATCAAACTAGATGTCGCTGCGGTACGTTCTTGATTTCTCCATGACAACTCCTCTGGTTTTCTTTCATGTATAAAATTAAATTAGTTTCCGAATTCAATAAACAACTTATATTCTATTTGTACTTTTTCGTATTTGTATTGAAATCTAAGTTTCGAACTTTGCAAATTTCAGTTTTTTAATATGTTTGTTAAAAAGAACAGAATGACTTTCGTCCATTCGTTTCCTGCAATAATCAACTTTTGCTAGAGTCGCTATTTAGTGAGGTGTTTTTTTAGTTGCTTTCTTTTTTTAATACTTCCTCATTGCAACTCGATAACTCTAGACGCGTTTCCGAGATAATTCATAAAGGCATATAAAAAATAACGTGTAGTTCCGCGGATTAGGATGCTCTGTGGCAATATCATAACGACGAATTTTTATTGCAATACGTATAGAATTAATTATATTAACGTTTAGTTTAATAGGTAGTTTTTTAAATAATATTTTACAAAATAATTATTACATCCCACCTTGTAAACCATTTCTCACTATAAACAATAAGCGGTTACGAAACAAGTGAAAAGTAAAAGAAACCACTGTGCATTCGAAACAGTTTCATATTAAAAAGGTGGTAAGGTCGATTTCTGGTGAGTGACGTTGTTGACCTATCCTTAACACAACCTTCGCATTGACCTTCCTTTTTGTTCGAAGCAACAACATCGACTCCTGCGTCGCTATTGCCTTCATTGAAATCTGTGATTAGTTTCATAATTTGGATTTATTTTGTTTTTTTTTTCAAATGTATAGATACCTATGTAACTTCGTCGTTATGTTATGATGGTTTTATGAGTTTGGTGTGAATCTAATTGAATACTAGTAATTAGATGAGATCATTATTTATTTACTAATCAAAAATATTATTTTTAAACACTTTTGAATCGATCAACATGTTTTCAGAACATCTTTTGGCTGTTATGGATAACGGACAAGGAACTC
Source organism: Diatraea saccharalis (assembly GCA_918026875.4). NCBI lineage: Eukaryota > Metazoa > Arthropoda > Insecta > Lepidoptera > Crambidae > Diatraea > Diatraea saccharalis. The sequence goes on along the minus strand of OU893332.1, from coordinate 229,616 downwards.
ATCAGCTCTAATGGAAGTAACGATATTCACAAAAAGCATATAACCAAATATGCAGAGATGTACAAAATACCCTGTACAAAGTATCTGGAATACAAGATACAAAATACTTTTAAATTAAGTATTTCAGATACCAGATACGAAATACTTTCGAGAAAAGTATTTGAAATACTAGATACAAAATAGGTATCTTATAAATACTTTTTATAAATACAAATACTTTTCTAAAAAAAGATTTGAATTTAAGTTTGTTAATTAAAGACCACAAAAACCTAAATCTTAGACCAGATGGTTCCAGGGACAAAGTGGATTTTTAAGCATTTTTCATTAGAAACAATTTTTGTAAGCTTTTATTTAGTTTTCTGTGTTTGTACTCAAATCTTACAAGCTAAATTTCACCCACTTTTCCTCCGTTTTATTTGTTTGTCAATCACAATGTAACATATAAAAATACATCAGCTTTAAATTATTTTAAATTTTTTAATTCCTTTTTAATATTTTTTTTTCACAGTGAAATTTCTTTAAAAATAATTTTTTTGAATGCTGTTGTTAGTGGAAAAAGTATAATGTGCAAAAAAATAATAAAATTTAATAATGAGTTTAATTGATATACTGAGTTTTATTTATAGCATATAACCGGGTTTTTACATAAATCAAGATTTTTTATTGCTTGTAACTGGTTATTCGATTTCAAGCCCTATGCGCCATCTATCAATTTTTACTAGGGAGGATGTATTACACCGGTATTACCGTACGTTCAGTTCTACGCATTTACTTTTTAAATGACACTAAACAATCTTTGGATTCGAGTTATTTTTAACTAAATATTCATTGCGTTGATAATTGAACACTTTCTTTTTGTAAATATGTATGTTTTAGGCAAATAATGTTTTGTGATATTTATAAAATGTAAGAAATAATCTTTTTATAAAGTATTTTATCAGAAAAAGTATTTAAAAGATACTAAACAAAAGTATTTAAATACAAGATACAAAATACTTCCTAAAAAAAGTATTTTAGATACAAGATGAAAATACGTATCTTGTATCTGTATTTCAAATACTTGTATCTAAGATAAGTCACATCTCTGCAAATATGTTATGCTTTTTTATAATAATTATTTCCTAATAATAATCAAAAAACTAGTACATGCGTGGAAGCTATGAGGAATTGACAATTATGTTGTTTTACTTTTTTTTTCTCTAGCAAAACCGGTTTTAGTCAATGCTAACATAAAATACTGTTTTTATCGTTTCGATAGTTTCTTATGATCATTAAATCTAATGAAAACTTAATGTCATGATTAATCCGTGCTTTGTTTCTTATTACCTATAATTCATTACAACTAAGCAATTCGAAGATTTCTGTGCGTTCTCTTAATAAATTGATTAAATAGGTTTTGTCTTATAAACGATAAAAGCTTCGGCTGACGCCCTTTTTATAGGCAAGGCATCCCACTTTTCAGGGCTTATATTACAGTATGAATCGCGATTAGTAACGATTTAAAATGGTAATTGGTTATGCTGTGTAGTAGGTACCTAAGTGTGAATAAAATATCACCTTCCAAAAAAGACCATGCTGTAAGCTCGACAGAAAATAAACAGTCTCAAAATAAGTAAATATTGTACTAATCCAACAAAATAACGGTACATAAAATCGTGATTCTAACATAAATATCTGTATTGACCATGCAATCCTCTATATCTAACGGGTTCCACCCAAGATCACTCATTCACATTATTATGTAACCTTAGTAGATAGTAGCCGGCAGCCCTAGGTGTGGCGGTCGCGGCCGGACCGCACTTTGAGAACCGGTCAGGTTCTCAAATCGTGTCAACACAAAACTGGTCCGGGAGCGACCTTCGAGGCCTTCATAATGTGCCTCCCCCCGGGCCACGCACATGTGCTACAATACGACTGATCGTAAACTAACATACAAATAACGGATCTTTGATTCCACGACACCAGGGATGTCCTAATTATCTAACATCGTAATATTAGGGGTTTGGGTTAAAGTAAGAAATTGCCGTTTTATTGTAATTGGTTCCTTAAATTGACATAAAATCTTCAAAGCTTGAGGTTTTCAAAAGAAACTTTTTTCACGTGGTTGCTATGATGTTTTTATTTTAAAAAATGTGAAACATTTGAATAGTGACTTTCAACTGTTTTTGTTATTCAACTTAGACAAGATACTGCGACAATTTGAGTGATTTTTGAATACGAGTTCTGACGCGGAAGTAACGCGGCAGAAATAACCCGCAATATCAATGTTGCGTTTGGAGAAGGGTCTGCTAATGAACCGTGCGATTTTGGTTTAAACGCTTTCGTGATGGATATTTCGACTTGAAGAATGAGCCACGAGGTAGACCGGCCACACAGGAGGAATAACGATGGATTAAGAGAGATGTTGGAAGCCAATCCTAGTCGAAACTACCCAGGAATTAGCGGCATGGTTTAACGTTACCTTAGCCACAATATTGACTCATTTGCGTCAAATCAATAAAATAAAAAAATACGAAATATGGGTGCCTCATGATTTGACTGATCTGCAGAAAGAAACGCTGAAACTTGTGTTACCTTGTTGAATCGGTACAGAAATGAAGGAATATTGGATCGAATTGTGACATGTGATGAAAAGTGGATTTTTTATGATAACCGTAAAAGAAAAATGTAATGGCTGACCCCAGGTCAAACGCCACAACAGTGTCCTAAAGCAAAACTTACCAATAAAGAGGTAATGGTAACTGTTTGGTGGTCTCAGCATGGAGTTATTCACTATAGTTTTCTCCGATCTGGTCAAGCAGTAACGGCAGATGTCTATTATGCCGAACTCCGAGCAATGTTAGCAAAACAAGCAGAAAAAAGGTCCCGACTCATGAATCGATCTTCACCATTATTGCTCCATAACAATGCGAGACCTCATACAGCACGAGAAACCGATTTGACCCTTCAGGAACTGTAGTTAGAAACGATTCGTCACTTCGTATTCACTAGACCTTGCTCCAACGGACTACCATTTTTTTCGCGATTTGGAAAATTATCTACGTGACAAGTTTTCTTCCCAGAAGTTCTTTCGTAAAGGTATAAATGACCTTCCTACTAGATGGCAGCAACTTATATATAATAATGGTAACTATTTTGATTTTCAGTACAAATCGGCAATTTCATACTTTAACCCCTATTATTTGGTCCAGACGGACAGACACGATTTTAAATGAAATGTTGTTAACATGTTATCTCTTTATAATACTTATTAACGATCAGCAGGGTTAGAATTCTTTACGTCAAACGATTCCGTCATGCGATATGTGTCATTGTTTGTCATGCTCTCTTTAATTTCTTTGTGGTGGTATCGTTTGGGTCCAGTTGTTACGTTCCCTAAAATATGGTCGAGCGAAACGATGGCAGGCTTATGCGTCATGCTCGTGAATGGGTACTGGTAGTGGGGACAGCTTGCTTTAGCTAGACTACTCACGCTTGCTTATTTTGTTTTAATATATTTTTAATTATTAAATGAGTTTGCTTGACACGATATTTCTAATGAAATCATTTATAATTCGATATCTGAAATGAAACAGCCCTTGTCGAGGTCGGTGTTATGTTTTGGGGGCACAGGCTACGCCACAATTTCACCTAAATTACTTAGCCGTAATCTACTCTAGGTAGAAAACCTGGATCAGAAACTAAATAGATGAGTCAATTTTGTAAGTAGACTCGTGAATACATACTATGTACCCGGGGTGCAAGCTGATGTTGCGCGTACCTTCTTCTCTTGCACGAGTATCTATGCTGTTCAGTAGAATATTGTGCGCTTGTGTACGACATATAGTACCTGACCTAATGGAATTATTACAATATATCGCTACGCTCTGGGGTAATTCCGGAATAAAAGCTTGGTCTGTAAAAGTTGTAAAACTTATTTCTTGAGTAAATTGAGAAAACACAGTAGGTATGTATATGTACTCCATAAATATCCAAACCTATTTTACCAGAGTTGTTTATTATTAACTGATATTTATGAATACATATATTCAAAATGAGGCCACCAACACCCGTCACTGTGAGCAAAGAAATCAGTTCTCACTGTAAACATTCATCAATTTTATATAAGATTACATTAGCATCAAATAATTTGTTTTTAGCTACTATTTTAATATATCTATAGCATTGAAATATTTTTGAAACTTCATTTAATCTTAGTAACACAACAATATTCATCAAGTCATGTAGATATGTTGTTATGTACCTATACAATCAGTAAATTTAAATGCGCATTTAGTATTTTTAACCGACTTCAAAAAAGGACGTTCTCAGATTGACCTGTATGTATATATTATGTTCGTGCGCGATTATCTCGCGATTGGCTGGACAGATTTTGATGCGGTTTTCAGCATAGCATTTGTCTGAGGAGAAAGTTTTAGGTATATTAACCGACTGAAAAATGGAGAGTCGCACTGTAACAATATCAATATCACTAAAAAGAATGAAATAAAAACTTTTTTTAAATATAAAAAATAAAACCGACTTCTAAAATTAATTTTCGATCAGTGGCTTTGAACAGGCGTCCGGTTGGAGCATAACAGACTTGATCTAATCGTTCACTCTTTCACACTTTCAATCATTCCTCACGCAGTCTAACCGTGTCTTCCTTTTGCTCTCCATTTATAAAATTTTAATAGAACGTAAATCCGTCATTCCTATTTCAGAACCCACGGCTAGCTACCTACTATTTGTTTTCATTTTATATAAACACAGACTCATTGCAAAACCTACAGCGTGGAAAACTTTTCAGGAAAACCCAACAAACTATAAATTTTATCAACCAGCCAATACCAAATCTACATAAAGAATAATGAATCGCTACATGTCGCAAGAGCCAAGCTTGAGTATAGCCAGCCAGTGCTAATACTTAGTGCTGTTGTTTTATATAAACAATATGTCGGCGTCGAGGATAACGCTGTCACACATGTTGTAAAGGCGTTGTCCACAGCATCGAGTTCAAATCTGTTTTTTAACAGCTGTACATACGTAGATCAACCACGAACTCTATCACCATAATCAAACATGAGGTACGCAAGAAACCCAACAGACAAAATGTTGTTATTGGATTATCTCCTACTCGACACAACATTAATTTATTATGTACTAGCTTCCCGCCAGCGTGAAACCTTCCTTTCTTTTAAATCGCCCTATCTATTAAGAAAAACTGCATCAAAATCCGTTGCGAATACATAGAGACAGACGACGGATAGCGTCTTTATTTTATACTGTTTTGATAAGAGAAACGAAAAAAACCAAACGCGCACGTGAAACACGTGAATCGCACCAAAAACGAGTTGCGCACACATTATTTATAATTAAATGTATATCGATTTCACAACAGTCAAGGTGGACATCACGAGGAAACTATACTAGTTTGTAAAGAATGTGACACACAGACACACAGGCCTATCACAGTATACTTATATTAAACAGGACGATATTTACATATTTTGGCCGTGTACATGTGTACATGCCGTGTACATCAAAGAGTTCCATGCGCGCAGGTTTAATATCCACAGCTAAATAGTAGTATAACTTAATAGCTCTAACAAAAAAATATTTGGCCACGATGTCGGTAGAGCAGGATGGAATAGTAAAATTAACTAGGAACTTAAATCTTAGAAGAGGAAAGATTAAAAACCGTTCATCTTTTTCCTATGTTCTTACACCTCTGACTGTGTACAGAGTAATGAACTTAGAAAAAGAATATGGCTTTCATTAGAGGAGCTGATAAGCCTAATAAAATCCAAGGAAATACACTTTCAATAAAATGTCATACTGTCCAAAAATCCTATTTAATTTCTTCTCGTCCAACTGTGATTTCTGCGTGATTATTCTCGGAAACAAAAACAAATTAACAATTTTGACTTGTCGAATAGTGAAGAATAACTCTTGGTATAGAAATTAGTGGCTCAACTTTTTGGAAATTTTGCTCATCTTTTTAATTAAATCCAAAATACCAGAGAAAGTTTTTCATAAAATGCGCAAAGACACTTTTTTGAAGTCCTGGATTGAGCTACTGTTCTTAACAAACGAAATAAAAGAAATAGAATGATATCTCTTATATAGTCGTAAAGTAAACAGTAGCTCGAAATTTTGAAATAGCACTGATTAAATATAGAAAAACAATTATATTACAAACCAAAAAACATCAAAAATTGCTTGAAGTTAACTTTGAATTTCTCTTAGCCACAACAATATTATTTAACAAAATTTATGCCAGATTAATGACTATTTCATGAGGAACAAAGTTATCATAATTTTAAAGGATAAATTTATTATATTATTTCAATAAATACGATAAATGTAAACGCAAAATCACTACAAAATAAGATGCAGCGGCCGTCTGAGCTCAGTACCGCGCGAGCGCTCCTCAACGTTAGACCTGTGTCGCATTTCTTCGCGCCATTTTTCGATCTAGATACGTTCGAGCGAGCGTAAATAGAGCAGTATTTTGAAGAGACTTTCACTAGAAGTTGACTTACGTAATGAGGATTAACTTAGACTTATGGCTCGATGCAATTCGACCGATATCAAATTTATCGGAGATCCGCATATGAAACAACTTTTTCTAAATTCAATATATTTTTAATCCCGGACGCAAAAACGACGCGGTGTTATAAGTTTGACATGTCTCTGTGTGTGTGTGTGTGTGGTGTGTTTGTGTCTTTTTGTGGCATCATAGTTCCCGAACGGATGAACCCATTTTGATTTTGTTTAAAAGGTGTATTAGTCGGGAGTGTTCTTCACTTTGATGAAAATCGATACAAGATGGCCGCCGCCACAAAATGTCGGATCACATATTTTATCACCATTCCATCAATATGGGTATCAAATAAGAGGGCTTGAGTAGTAGAATACTGAACACTATGACAAATTTCAAATCCAAGATGGCCGCCACCAAAAATGTTGGATTACCTACATATTTTTCACGACTCCCTCAATACGGACATTAAATAAAAGGGCTTGAGTAGTAGAATACTGTTTACTATGACAAAATTTTATATACAAGATGGCCGCCGCCACAAAATGTTGGATTATCTATTTATTTATTTTGTACACACATACAATTTCATATGAACAAATGTAACAGACATTAGTACAAGGGCACTGCTTATTTCAAATTGAAATTTCTACCAGCAGGCCCAAAACAGGAAAAAGAAATACAATAAGGTAGTCAGTGTGTACCTCCTAAATAAATTAATATGGAATAAAAAAAAAAATTCAAATACCGGGAAAGAGAGAAAATAAAAATACATAACGGTTCAAACATTATATAAATAATAATATATATATCTATAATATATAAAGATTAATAATACCTACACTATCCAATATCAACAACAGGAAAGATAATGATCCTTTACTCTTTTTTTGAACACAGAAATAGTGCGACTGTCACGTATATCGGCAGGCAAAGAGTTCCAGAGTCTAGCAGCATGAACAGTGAAGGAATATGAAGCAAAATCCGTTTTGTGTGAAGGAGTTTGAAGACTTAAGGTGGGATCTGCAAAGAGCATCAGAGAACGGAGAACGGAGAAAGGAGAAACGCTCACGCAGATAGGAAGGATAGACGGGATTATACAGGATGTTGAACAGAAGACAGACAATCCTGACATATCTACGCTGACGAATGGGAAGCCACATGAGCTGCTTACGTAAATGTGACACATGATCATACTTACGAAGACCATAAATAAATCTAATCGCTAGATTTTGAAGTCGTTCAAGTTTGTTTAATAACTCCTCAGTGGCATCCAAGTAACATGCATCTGCATAGTCAAGAAGAGGTATAATTAAGGATTGTGCTAGTAACACTTTAGTTTTAAAAGGTAAAAAGTTTTGAAGGCATTTAAGTGTGTGAAATGAGAAGAAGGTCCTACGACTAACCTCAGATACATGGGCAGTCCATGATAGATTTGAATCCATTGTAATTCCAAGATTTTTTACAGTGTCTGTTAACTCGATCTGAGTCCCATCCAAAAGCAGGGGTGGTAAAGATAATGCAGAAATAGAATTAATATTAAACCTGCTACCTATCACAATGGCCTACCTTAACCTCCTCAATCGCAAATCAAACGAGCTATCCGGCACCATCGAGCTTTTCATTTGTTTATATACGGATATTGCCGTATTTTTTTGTAAAATTCAATATATTTTTATGATATGGTAAGTATGAGCAAATGAATCGTTCCTCGATATTATTGAACAGAAAATCAAAAGCAGATCGAGCGTTCTACTGCCTTCATACATTTGAAGTGATACCGCAGACCATGAGATTTGTGACCGATATTGACAGATAGTACAATCTCATGAGCAAACACTTGAGTTTTTCCATACATTTTATAAGTGCATGCGATTCGTGTGATATCGTTCATTCATATCGAATAACATCGCATCTAGCCATGAGAAAAGAACCTTAGGTTACTTTCCATTCGCATAAAGCCGCGGGCACAACTAGTTTAATATAATTCTAATTTACTACTTTTCCAAACAGGAAACAGTCCACGTTTCCTATGGATGACGAAAATATTTCGAAATCGTCGACGAAAAATATGGCACGCATATTTTTTAATTAATATTTATAATTTTATTGTTATATTATCATCGCTATTTATATTTATAGCCTATGATTTGGCTAAACTTGTTTCTTTTAATTTTTGTCCGATCTTAGCAGTCGTGTTTTTAATTTTTAAATAATTTTTATATTTTATTCATTTTAGTGAGCAGTTAATTTTGTATACAGATTATATATTTTTAATGAACCTTTAATTTGATACCCATAAAGTTATGATTATAAAAAAACATACTTTTTTAAATGGCGTCACACGTCCCCATACCTATTTAATATTAATAATTAAGCTAGTTTCACTGATACTCTATGTATTTTGTGGTTACTTAGGATGATGTTTCTAATGATACCCTGTACATTCATATCCGTTATATCTTTCAAAAGTTATGGTGCAATAAAAATACTCACATACATACATTCATTCTAAAAACAATAGACTCCTTTTCGAGAGCAGTCGTTTAAAATATTCGGGAATCGATAATGAATCTCACCATAGAAATACTGAAATAAATACAAAAATTGGGAAAAGTATCAAAATAGCTTGAACGTGGTTTCAACACAGCATTGTGGACTCGTGACCTTGAACAAGTTCTCGAGAACTCAAATCACAGAGTGAAAATTTGTTAATTTCAACATTATTACAAGTAAAATTTCAGAGTTGAACGAAATTAATTCTACTTTATGGTCATAATGTCTAATTATGACACGTTTGAGCGAGTTAATTTAAATTTTATCGTGAATCTCAATTGATTTTATAACATAATTAAGACGGACTTGTTTTAGAATCAAGTATTATGTGAACAGTTTAATACAGTTTTAATAGATTTCAGATTTCATGATGTAATGAAGTATTATCGGTATCCTTTTAATATTTTACACATCGATATTGAGTACCGATATAAACCACACATACCTACTAGGACCTTATTATATAGTATGTAAGTCCGCAAATACATGTCCACTTTCCATACATTGATTGATCTGTCACATTTTTTTTTTGCTTAGAATAGAATCATATTTTAACATCTTATTTGAAGGTCAAGGAAATTTGTAATTTGTAAATAATATTATAATTTGGGGTTATAACAGCTAACAGCAGAAGCTACTTTGAAAGTTAATGCAATAAAATCAAATCTTTTTATAGTTTGACTCGTAAATATGGAAATAAATCTAAATGTAATGGTCAATGTGCACTTTTTACCTAATGATATGACGCAAGAATATTTTTCCGTAGTAGAAGAAACGAACCGTAGCAAGTGAACCGTCATTGGGTCCGAATCGCATTCGGGTACTACTATTAGTACTACAGTACTACTATTTAAAATAAATAACAGCCTCGCAGTTTTTATCCCGACTTTTTTTAAAGATTTAATTTTCTGACATGAAATAAGTAAAAAATAAGCTAAATTAATTATCACATCACTAGACGGTTAGCGATTGTTTAGGTCAAAATTGGACATGATTCTTTGACCCACTTCTCAATGTCCGATAGATTTGCAGTTTTGCACAGACAAGTAAGTCAGATACGTATGCAATATTATGATGTTAGTAATGATTAAGTAATCTGAGCGAAACACTGGCGAAATCCACGACGGCAACGCCATTAATTAAAAAGAAGAAGAAGAAAAATGATGAAGTCGGAAGGCGGTTATAGGAACTTAGTGATGAAATAACGCAACAGCATCGTGTTTGGACTTTTTATATCCGTCTTATAGAAGAACAACAACATATTGAGACAAAATTTTCAACAACAAACAGTATTTCAAAAACAAGCTTTTATTTGTGCACACTAAAACGTAAATAAATAAATTCTAAACATTTTAAGTACTTATAATAAAGAAAATCTCTAACAGTACCTAGTTGACTTGAAAGCTTATATCGCGTAAAAATATGTGTATAGCTACAACATTTTCAAGTCAATTAATGTTAGAAATAATGGCTAAACACAAACAGTGCAAGCCAAATAAAAAAAAAGTTGGAGATTTTTTATTATTATAAGTACTTTAAATCTTCAAAATTTATTTATATGTGCTCCTATTACAAACAATTACATTAATTATAATAGATTGAAACCGATTTCTAAATTCGATTAAATTACTTTATAAACGGTTAAAAGACTGCTGGATCCGTGGGAAGATGGTCAAACGAATCACTTTCAAATGATAAGCGAAATATAACCTATAGTGCGATCCACGACACATCGGATCATTCGCAAAAGCTAAGATTAATCGCGAATATTTGTCATTTTTAGGTATACTCTTGCGTTGCTGGGTCTACCTACAGTACCTACAGGGTTTTGGTCTTTATTGTAAACTAACTGTTTTGTGTGTCTTACAAGTGAAAATACAGATTTCTGTTATATATTCGGAAAATACGAAGCATTTTAAGTTATAAATATTTCATTAAATAAATTTTATTACACTAATTTGGAAACAATACGCATTGAAAACTTGAAAAAAGTAGGGTAAATATGTTACAAAATTTGATAAAATATATATGGCATTAAGTTAACGTAACACGTAACCTACAGTAGCACTGTAGACATGTTGCTACTTCTACATTATATCAATGGACTGGAAAATAAAAAATAGATGTTCCGGTGCCTTTTCATTGCAAACAAATATTTTAATAATATTATTGTAGAAGTAACTTGTACTATAATTTTACAAAAGTGTAGTTTATCTGAAAGCGTAAAAACTTAAAGAAAGTTATAATTTTTATAAAAATTCGAGTGTAAATTATTGTAACTCAATATATGCACATATGAAACTATTACATAGATATGTGATTTGAAATAATGGCCTTTTTTATTTTATATTCATAAAGAAGACACTCGCGTCCTTCCTTCATCATTGAACGAGGAGACTACAATACAGAATGCCAAGTGGTCTCTTGATCACAAATCCAATACAACAATACTAGTTCTGCAGACCACAGAAAACGTTATTGGATGTTCATACGAATGGGATTCTTTTGCACAACATTGGAATTTCATGATTATCTTTTGTGATATAAACTATAAAAAGTTTAGCTATTAAAATTAAACTTTATATTACAAACGAATTTGCATTAAATCCAACGATTTTAAAGAAGCAGCAAGACACGCCTATTATATTCACGCTATTATATAACTTTGTAACGATTTCCGTTTTCATTATAAAAATGCTGGTATTATTTATATCATTGTATTTTTATTTATATTCTGATATGTATTTCATATAAATGTTGGTAATATATATTTTTAACCAACTGTTTTCCAGTGACTTCGTCTGCGTAAAAAAAAATTAATCTACAAAACACGGACAATTGTCAATCATATTTTGCTAAGTAAAAAATTTTAACTTTACCAGGTAGGTATATACATCTTAGAAATTTGTGAATTTGTAAAAAACATCCAGAATTTTTTAATAGGCGAGAGGAATTCGAGATACACTCTGCGAGATTGTAACAAACTTATAGTATAGCCGGCTTCATGCATGCAGATAAACCACTCTGGCCCACTACTCATGTCCGCTAGAATTTCTTAGTGACAAATCGTTATTATACAATTAAATAAACAATATCAATCATTTATTATGTAATAGATAATAAAAACAATATTTAAATATATAAGTAACAACCTATACTTGGGATTTATAATGCAATTACGTGTGAACGTAGATTATACCTGTTTTTCTTTTAAATATGCGTCTTATACTCTCCTAATGGCCTTGCTCGACGATACTTTTCTTCTTGGTAACACCTTTGTTATACATACATTATGGAGTGCAATAAAGAAATTGAATTAATAAATAAATATTTAACAACATCACATACATTGCTCAGATTCCAAGATGAGTAGCTAAAGCCCCCGTATTATGGAGTATCTGAGACAACGAAGGTACCACAACACCCAGACCCCAGTCAATATAGAAAAGTTCATTTTCTACATTGACCCGACCGGGAATCGAACCCGGGACCTCAGAGATGGCTACACCATGAAACCGGCGTGCGACCCACTCGGCTACGGAGGTCGTCAATTGAATTGAAATTATAACTTATGTCGCACGCATATGATGTAGTTTCCTGTAGGCGAAAGAATCTTAAAATCGTTCTAGTAGTTTTGAAACTATTCGATGCAAACATACAAATGTTTCCTTTTAGAACACCGGCGTCATCTTTTGACGGTTACATTAAAAAATATTAAATGACGCGGTGTTATATATGGAATGGGAAAGTCACAAAATCGAAGGATTTTTAAATGTAAACGATATGTTAAAATGGTTTTTCCCTGAATACGGCCGTGACTCGACACACATGTAATCACAATGAAAGGCTAAACCGATATCAACGTTGCGATTATATCTGTACTCGGAATACCAAACGAGAAGTTGTCGAATTTTGTGAAACGGCCTCTGTGCAGCCTAGCCTTGCTTGCAGCGCACCGCGGCCACCGTCGCTGGGAAACGATTGCTAATTACCCACTGAATTTTGTGACAATCGACCTTCTAATACCGATAGAATAGCTGTTAACGATTCAACTCAGTTGCAGGTTTTTTTATTTGAATATAGGTATATTCAAAATCGGTAGGTACCTACTGAGGAAAAATGGGGGAACATCTGGAAATCTACATCGACTTTTTTATTTATCGATCGTTATTATCGGTAGTACCTTAAGTAAATTAAAATATTATTAAGACCTTTTGAAGTAGTTCATATATAGGCAAACTAGGCAACTGCCTAGGGCGTGAGTTGTTGGAGGATGGAAACAGATTATAGTTGCTCTAATCAGGTATATGAACCCCGAATATGTAATACTGTACTCTGAACACCCTGTATTATTTACTCATTAACTTGACGTGGGCACTTGACGTCACCTTCAATGGGCGTCAAGTCACCTTGACTTGATCGTCTCAGGGATCCAATATATATATATTCAATAGTGCTATTCAGTAAAAGGGCTGGCCGTCCAATATATGTCTAGATTAAAGCAGTTAGCTACGATGTAACACACTTTCCCTAAATACTTATATGATTTAGTATGGCTTCAATAGTCTAGTATACACGCAATAAACTTGTCGCTAGCGATCGTCTGGCATTAAATATTTTTGAAGCGATTTTAAAGTCGTTGCTAATATGTATATTGTCACCAAATAAGATAGAAGTAAATAATATTGGAAAGTTTTGGTCAACTCATTAATATAATCTACCTAGGAATAATTAATAGAATGTAAAAATACTTTTGATTGATTCGCTTCCTTTCGGAAGATTATTTCTACCCAGTTTATTATTAAAAAGTGACAATCGACGATATAAAGCCTTCCTTAATGAAAACAAAAATGTGTCAGTAATATTTTCATTAATGTTTTCCTTGTTATTTTTAGTAATGAGAAAACTAGAAGATTTTATAGTATAATGTCTTTCGAGGCAAATATTAAAATCAAAAGGTTAATTTTTTAAATCCACTCTAGTATCTAAATATAAATAAGATTGCTTGCAACTCGAAATCCTATTCGCCATTATTTCTGATTGCTGAGGTCACGTATGACTCGTGTATAATTAGCACATTCAAAAGAGATCTTTAGTTATTATAGCAGGATCACGCGATCAAACCCACAGTACGACGGATGCGAGAAATGGCATATTGCACGGAATTTTGGATCAATTACTCGTAGACTATTATAAAAGTACTTGGCAAAGCACTCGGCTAGAAAGTGAGTTATATGTTTATAAATTGTCCCATAATTTAAATTATTAATGTCATATAAATACGAGAAGAAATTGTGAACGAATCACATTCAAAATTATGTCCAAAATTATTTGTAATTTTAGAAGTTAACATGTTTGTGGATAATAATAAATTATTTATTTAACTAATATTATCTAATATAGAACAGTAAGTTTTCTGTAATAATAAAATAATATTATAAAGAGGAAAAATATGTTTCTATCGAATAGTCAAACTCGGGAACTAGAGAATCAATTTTAAAAATTCTTTCATCCACGCGAGCTACATTATAGGCGGGTGACAGACAGAGGCTGAATATTCTTATGCGCTAGTTTTGTCGATTGTTTTGCTACCGTCTCTGTCGCGTTTGACAGACTCTTACAAAATGGCGTAATATAACCATTCATATCATATCAAATCAAAATCGTTTATTCGGCTGTTACATAGCACCTGTGAAAGTCGGAAACTACGCCAACGGTTCGCAAAACTATGGCGGGAGATCTTGTACTGAGAAGAACCGTCAAGAAACTGAGCAAGGGCGGCATTCTTTCTCCTCGTTTTATTTTTTCACACAGATAAGTCTTATTGGAATGTGACATAATTAGACTACAAAGTCACTTTCCATTACAATATCAGAAATAACGAGACATATATTTTAGATTAGTGAATGATATGCCTGTTGCCGAGTCATACATACTCATTAACAAATAAATATATAATATTCATAATAAAAGAAAATGGACGAAATTATAATCCAGATCAGCATGAGGCATGAGCCAGCCATCGCTTCGCGCAACCATATTTTGGGGAACGTAACGACCCCGACGCACACGACACCACCGCAGACTCTAGGTATTTATGCAGTGAAATAAGGAAGCTAATTCTAATACACCTCACTGCAGGCTGCAGGACACGGCACTTAATACAAAGGTACAATGTTGATCACGTTAGGTTAAAATATCTAACACCATGCCTTTTTGTCATTTAGATTTTCTTTAATGGTATTGTTCCAATTACTCACTAGTTTAACACATTTGAGTGCGCCGGCTCCTATTGCATAATAGGCTTTTAATAAAGCTACCGATGTTATAATGATCTGATATAAAATAAGATTTTTGCGCAATCATCTGTCAAATATTGTAAAGCGTCTTGAAATGGTACCTACGCATTTTGTTCGGCTAATTACTCTTACTATTAATGCAACCAATAAAATAGCATTAAATATATATTAAGGAGAGTTGTATCTTTATGGCAATTGGAAATGACTATTGATTCTTAAACTACTTAATACATTTGAATTATTTATTCATATGGAAGAGATTCGAGTTCAGTTAAGTATTTGTTTTGACATTTAAATTTATTGGAATTCCAAAAGTTTCATTGCGCCCGTGTATGGTATTTTGTTTAATAAACGAACTAATAATTTTTATGTATTCCCACCAATTAATTAAGCCCGTATGTTGGAAAATTTTAGGTTTTGCTAGTATCCTCTGAGTCCACTTTTCGGGCTTTTACAATACATTTTGGAACGTGCTAAGTTCGACCTATGACTGGTAAATGTAAGTAGGATTGAGACTGAAATTATTTATCACTGAATTGTTAATTTATAATTATGATGATATACTTTTAATTGTCATTAAATAATGTGCCTACATAATTAAACAGAATTTAGCAATTTTAGGTGTACGTTTTGTAGTATTTTAGATTGGTCTAAAATAGGTCGGTCTTGCATATATTAATTAATTAAAATAAACTTTACAAACAATAATGAATGTGATGTTGCATGTTAAGATTTTTAGCCCATTTGAAAATATTTAGAGCCAGCAGTCAGCTTGGTCTGACGGGCTCTGAAATATTGATACCTAGAGTATTTATATGACTACGTAGGACTTACATTTTCGTCGATCGACGTTTAGAGGAAACTTGAAAAAACTTCTGACTGCAGACAAACGCCCACACAGTAAATATTATTCAACAGTCAATATCCTTGACTGTAGATTCTGTAATATACCGAATTATCTGTAATAATATCTAAACCAACGTAGGTAATAATATATTATATCAACTATAATTCATAACATAAGTTGAGCTCGTGTCGTGAATTATTTCTTACGCTTCAATTCCTAAGATAAAACTGTTGTGCTATTATTTTCGCATAATTACAACTGGATTCGCGGAAAAGTCCTTAAAGGGGTTAGAATATCAGTATGATATTCTGTTAAAAACACCGAACTAGACCTAAAACTCGCCGACGAGCGCAGTGCTGTCACTATAATAACACCTAAAAGATTTTATTTCATTGAAGATCTATGTCGTGAGAACTAGCTCGACGTCAAATTCGGAAAACTTAGCACTTTTCCATAATATTAATAACTTACTGTTCAAAATCAAGCGGTATTTATGGGAATGTATAGTATCTAAAACTAAAAGGAAGATTCATTAATACTTATGAATAATATATCGCGGTTCTTAAATTTTTATAAAATAAAACCATCATAACAAGAAATGGTTAAAAACGGACGTATCTGGACGCAGTTGAACACAGCCCAAGGTATAAAATTCTCATAGGAAAAAATTTGGAGCCCAATGAAGTATATAAAAGAAACTTATCTTGTTCAAGCCACCTCGTGTTCAGTTGGAGCTGAGATTAGCCAGATTGGCTTTTAAGTGTCTAATTTCGAAATTTACGGGATCTCGCGGGTCTGGGGTCTAGCTACAATTATTATTATGGATTTGTGAAGTAAATATAGAAACTGCATGAAAAATAACAGAAACTAACATATATTTTTTTTAGAATGAATTACAAACAGTCTTTACCAACAATATTATTTGCTGTACGAACCAGTAACCATTATAACAATTTGATAAAAAAATTATAGAAACTACATAATTGTGATCAAATTTAAACTAAAATTTCACTATAAACAATTTATTTTGAAAAAAATAAGCCCGAATAAGCAGCAATTATAAGACTGCATTTTAATGATATATTGGTACTACAATATCTAGTAATGATTCAGTCTAAACGTAAATCGGTGAATCGATACAAATTTGTAGTTTTTTGATAACTTTACATTTTAGTTCTATTTATGAAAAAAAAACAGTTATATTAAAATATTCTATTTCTAGTGTTTGTTCTCGTAATTCGGCTCTTTATTTTAGGGATAATTGATAACACATTGATAATAAATGAAGTGTGTCACTGTGTTAATAATCGAGAGTCGGGTTATTTTTTATTTTAAAAATTGTGTGAATTTCGATTAATGAATTGTAAACTCAAGAGGAGTGCAGTACAGCTGCAGTGGCAAGTACGTTCAGTATGCAATATAAAGATTAAACAGCGTTTTTAAGTCACATGATAGGATAGGTAGCCGCGCTTCAGAAGGCAAGTTAATATAATTATAAATAATAGAGACTAATCAAATCACATAGTAGAATTTCATTAGTTACGGAGATATTACACTTTATGTCGCCTTGCTCAATCTCGTAATCCCACAAAATTTCATTCTAAAATTGTATTCCCTAGAGTGCAACACTACTGCACCGCATTATACATTGTATCATAGCAAGCAGAATATAAGGTATATTAGTAATGTCAGTACGGAAAGCTAATAAAATAACATGAATAAAATAAAAAAAAAACAGTGTAAGCATCTTTGAAAAGTCAATCTTAAAAATCATGAGTTTAAAATGAACTAGATGGCTAAAGGTGGGCTCGAATTTGTGACATTTCGTCATATCAATAAAGCGCGTGACATTATCATTGTATGAGTGAAGCTTACAGAGAATTTGTTGGGTGTAAGACGGAAGTAAGGAAGGTAGCTTTTAGATTCTATGTTTTATACTATATTATTACGCCAAATATCACTAACATTAGACTAGTTTTTTTACTAAAATTAGAAAAATGTATTATATTTCTCTTTCATTGCCAGAATACGAACTTATAAAATAGCAAATTGAATCCTTAAAAACTACTGCATTTTGTATTTCTTGTTGAAATTTGATACATTGCATACCTATAATATTTTTCAATGACATAAGACAAGTATTGATGAAAAGCTAAGAATTCATTTCCAACTGCTTCATTGTCATTCTTATAGCGAAGTAACTCAATTTTTATTACGACTGGACTGGATAAGGTACCTAATTTTAGTGTTTTATTTACAGGATAGCAAATTACCAACAAACAGGTAATTACCTACATACTCCACTCCACTGAGATGATTGACAATGAGCCGTGTCTCACAATGCACATATCATTTAAATGTATTGTAAATATTTTTATGATTGTCAACTCGGCAAGCGTTAGTAATGAGATGCCACGAATGTAATGTAGTGCCCCCGTATAACAATGCAACCTGTTTTACCTAGGTACATAGGTATGAGATATTTTTAATATAAAAAGCTTTGCACTTGAACTTTACTATTATTTTCAAGATATTAAAACGAGAAGCGATCAAGCGTAACGGGTACTTATTACGAAGATGACAATACACAATACAAAATTCCAATTACAAACGTGAATAAAATAGAATTTTGTGACAATAGGTAGCGAGCGAGCGAGCGCACGCGCGGGGCACGCTGGCTGGCGGGCGCTGCGACGAGTTAAGAGTTCGGTTTCGTTGTGAGTTATTTATTGCATTTACCGTTCAGTTGTAGGTTCGCGAAATAAGTAAAATAAATACATCTTGTCACTCGCAAGCTCTACGAATAGCGGTAACTTAATTACGACTACCTGCACTAATAATGCGATATCGTAGGTACAACACGACCCCGAGATTTCACTTATAGAACGTTACATATATTTAATAGCAACCACATATTATTGATACTGAAAGGTGTTGATTATGAATCATTCAGGTGGGTAGCCCTGAACAATGAAAAGAGTGTAATGAATAAGTATTCTTATGATAATTGAACTCACTCGGGTGGCGATCGTTATCATTGTGAAATGTGTGACATGTAGATGTGTCTACATCCGAGATTCGACCTCATAATTTGACGTGTAGTTTAGCAAGTCTGATCGGTACCTGCGTCACGGTTACTTTCGCTACCTTTGGACGTGGTGTGCCGCGCTCGGGCCAGCTCTGGGCCTGTCCAGGGTAACTCACCGCTTCTAATGTCAAACCTGTTAACGGCAACCCGGCGAAGGTCAGTTTACCGAGTGGCAGCTACCAGGGCGGGAGGTGGTTGCCTGGCGACCGCGGAACAGCTGTTGGCCTTCCGACACCGCTACTTACTTCAATAGGATCCTCCAAAAACAACCGAAACTGCTGCCGTTTGGTACCTCGCCGGCGTACGATATAGTCATGACGAGTACGGCTGGACGCACTATAAAATTATTATTTATTTATACGCACACACGTTTTATCGCGTGAGTTTGAAACGAATCACACACGGAAAATTAAATACGTATTAGAAAGTGATAGAAGTTCGTTGTGTCCAGTTTGTGGGGAAGTCGTCGGGGACGTACACTCGTTTAGTCACATTCTGGTGATGTGTTACGCGCTGCCTTCCTCGAATGGGCACAAAGCATTTGTAATGGCGCGCGGCAGCACCACACGCGCGGCGCCGTCCTCAATGACTGACGGGCCGCGGCAGGCAACTGTCTGCCTCCACCCTCACTCACCGTCACCGCCTGCCTCCCTCCACCCTCCTCCCGCCGCGTGCGCAGGTTCTAGCGCAGCACAACCTGCCTGCCTGCCTGCACGTCTACCTGCGCCGTCGCTAGATGGCGTTAATCCCTGTTGCATGCAATATCAATTGTGTGTCAGTAGCGTCGATTAGAATGCAATCGAAATCACTTCGAAAAAGCAAAAGGTAATTATAAATTTTGTTGAAGCTCTAATTGTGAGCGTAGCTAGGTAGTTCAAAATGCTTTAAAAAATTACCGATCGATTTCTGCGACCTCTGATTAAATATATTTTTTAAATCTGTTACATTCAAGTGCGAATTCATGATAGAATGATCAAAACGCGTTGTGGCAATCACAGAAAGACCACATAGCGAAATTAGTGTCGTGGCAGACATGCTGTTCGATCTCGACGGTTTTGATGATAAAGAAAAGCCATGACGATCCCAACTTTGAAAGCAGTTTCGAAGTGAATTAAAGTACCTTTCTGTCGCCTATAAATTCTATTAAGAAGTTCATGAAACAGAAAGAAGTGAAACAAATGCGTTAGGGTGCTCCTAACGCATTTCTTCACAAAGAGACCTAAAATCCTGTTTCTGTATCTATATTATTAAAACTTATATATATATTCATACAAATAAACAATTTGATTGATTAATTAACAGAATGTTATTTTCTTCATAATTAAAAGAGATTGATTTTTTCATTTAAAAAGAACCTTACTACAACTTTTCTTTACAAACGTTTGGAAAAATGTGTCACGTTGTAAATCGTTTTATGTAACATGACGTAAAACCGAGGACTGCCTTTATAATAGGAGGTACCATATGGTGTGCTTCGGTACTTCCATATGGTAATAGCCAAGCCAAGATAGCAGTTGGGCATACGATCTAATTAATAATTTTGTACACCAGAAAATAATAATAATAATTGACACTTTATTGCACACAATTATTAATATTAAGATAACAATATCTCTGAAAGCGATCTCTTCCACTCAATCTTTGTTTCGTGTAACATATGGAGAGAAAGACCGGAGGTAGTGTGCTAATAGTAAAGATGTAAGCCAAATATAATATAATAAATAAATAAAGCACTATGGTACTGAGGGTAAAATACAAAAAACATGTGAAATACAAAATAAAGAATATATCATAAGTACATATCTAAAAGATGCTTATGTAACATAGAATTGAAAACGGCAACATATTTTGAATGTCGAATAGCAGACGGCAGCTTATTCCAGAGCCCAGCAGCTTTAATGGTAAAGGACTCATGGTAATATCCCGATCTAGTATGAGGTATCTCTAGCACATTATCCGTCCCAGACCGCAGCTCACGACTATGATTTGCGCCCAGAAATTGGAAATGTTCCTTAAGGTAACGACTACGAGGATCATAAAGGATTTTATACAGGAAAGTCAGAATATGCTCTTAACGACGCTGTCTTATGGGGAGCTACTTAAGCCTACGTCTAAATTCAGTAATGTGGTCTAATTTTCGCAAACTGTATATAAATCTAATACAAAGATTTTGTTGAGCATGTCCTCACTAAGATCAATAGAATCAAAGTAAAAATTGCGCCAACTCAATTTTAATTTTCAAAGGAAGCAGATGTTTTTCCATCTTCTAAGTGCCCCCGTGGCAGCAAACACCTTTCGGCTGACCTCAGCAATGTGCGGAGACCAGGAGAGGGCAGGATCAAAGAAAACGCCCAAATTTTTTACTACACTACTAGAGAATAGTGACTCCACTCAAGGTAAGAGGCGGAATGACCATATGATTGAGCTTTGCAAACTGCCTCGCGCCACCGATGATTTTTTAGGATTAACGGTAAGGCCGTAAGCTTTAACTCCATTTTAGGACAGTCACAAGATCAAGATTAGGCTTAGCGGTCTGCTCATTGATGTTGTCGACTCGGGCCTGAGAAAAAATTTGCACATCATCTGCATATAAATGATATTAACACGAGAGAAAGGGGGTGAGGTGGTTAATAAAAATAGAGAATAGGCCTCCACATCAAAAAAATGCGACATCGGACACACCGTTGTCTTCCAACCAGATAACTACGGCACCAACTTAATACTGTATCCGAAATATATATGTATCTCAGCATAGCCAAAAGTATATCACTATCTTACAGTATCGAATGCATTACTGAAGTCCAGGAGAACCAATATAGCCACTTGTTGCTTCGACATACTCTCCTGAATTTTGTCTGTAACATTAATCAATGCCGAAGCTGTGATATGCGCCGGGCGGAAATCGGATTGCAAAAGATTCGAAAGATTATGAGAATTAATAAAGGAGCTGATCTGATGGTGAACAAGCCGCTTGAGGACCTTCGAAAGAAAGGGAAGGATGCAAATTGGCCTAAAGTTTGATGGCAAAGAGGATTTGAGGTTATGAGTTTTAGGAATGGGAATGACTACTACTTTACGCCAGTAGTTAGGAAATGTTCCGGTATAGAGCGAAAAGTTATAATTGTGGCAGAGAATGGGAACAAGAACCTCAGAGCCAAGTGCAACCATTCTAGGACTGATGCCGTCAATGCTTTCGGAGTTAGATTTAATGGCTGAAATGTTGAAAGAGAATGCAGGTCTTGGAGGATCACAGGAGGAAGACAGGGATTGCAAAGTAAGCTGCTTTAAATTTGCAGGAAAAGGGGAAACAGTAGTGTAGTGGCGATTTAACAAATTAAGATCGAGGTCAAGGGGAAGAGTAGACCTAGTCTGCCAATACCTAGTGAATTAAGAAAGGACCAGACCTAAGCAGGATTACTGTTCGACACAGTTATGTTTATGGCGCCGCTGTGAATCTCTGCACAATCTGCAACAGCGATTCCGCAGAATATTATATAGTCGCTGATTTTCCTCTGTGGTATCATTCCTGTATTTCACCTTGGCAGCGTTACGATTCGTCATCACTACGTTGATTTCGTTAGTAAGTCAACGAGCTGGAAGATGTTTTAACTGAACCGGCCGAAGGGGAGCATAACGTAAATAAAACTCTGATCACTTTATATGTACGACGATATTTATTCTGAAGGTACATCAATTTCTTAGCCATGTTACCTACCCTCTCTCATACCAATACCATATCTTTATACAAAGAATACAATTCTAAAAATGTCGAATTATTTCTACAAAAAAAGAAAAAAAAACGATTTTATAATTTTAAATTAGCGACATTTATAAATTCTCTTGTACACGGATGAGGCTGGGGTGAACACTTTTTGGTCGAACGATGTAGTGTTGGCCAAAACGAGTACACTCGACCCAAATATCAACCTCGGTCTCTTAATTAAATAAAAAAAAACAAAATTAACCTACAGATTACATTATTTTTCGGTCGTGTGAACAATACTAGTTTTGGCCAACAGCTATCTTTGGTTCTTATTCAGGCTTCATCAGGAACAAATTAAACCGACGGCGTCTTGCTGCCCGCCCGACATGAATTCATATACAGACTTTGTGTCAACCATTACCCATCTCAACAAAAACACATGCTGTATTTCATCTCGTGTAGACTCAGGCATAAAACCAACTTCAAGAACAAACAAATTTATTAACCAGGTCAAATATGCATATATGTATAACACTAGCTAGATAAACATTTTTCAATATCCTTCAAAATAACATCGTATTTCTATTGTAGTATCTTGAAATAGGTCAGACAGTACCTATTTCACGAGTCTGCACTATGCTACTTCCTACTCATGCTGTATTAAAATATAGTTTGTACCCCATTTTAACATCTTAAGAGGTCACCGTGAACTATATTATCTAAAAATATGCATCGTTTATTTTTAATAAGACGAGAATTCAGTTATTACATTCGTTTGTTACATATTTTATATATGTATATTGAAAACTTAAAATAATAATTTCACATATATAATCTATTTAGACTATGTAAGAAATAAAGTCCCGAATTAGGTGACAAAAAAGTTCCCCTTTAAAATTAACATTATATGTACCATATTTGAATACCTTAGATCACGTCAGGTTTATAATTGTCAATTTATCACATTTATTTATTACAAAATGTATATACATTTTTCTATATGAATTTGTTTCTAAGGAGTGATTAAGCTAAATGAAAATATCTATAACAATTTTGTTTTACTATACCTTGATCTAAAGGTCCGTATGATAAATATGAACCTTAAGATACTAAAAAAGTAAATCTGCGATAAGTCACGAATAATACAAATAACAATAGAAGTACAAAAACAAATATACAGAGACAAATATAGGGCGAAATTACTTTACAAAATAAAAAAAATGTATCAAAATACATTGAAACAGGTAAGTATATATTTTTGTAATTTAAGATTCATTTCGTTTTTTAATTTGTTTAAAGATCAAAAGTGCTTGAATTCAAAACGAAATCAAATTTAAGTCAAGCAACGCATAAGTAGCATCGGCCAAATTAGTGTGCGCGGGAGAGAACCTAAAGCTGATTGAAGACTAGTAACCTACTAATACCTACCCCATTGCAACTTCAATTCGTCACCCACGTAAAGGTTTTAGGCTCAATCCACACTGCGAGTAAACGCAAATCCGCGCAGTTTCGGCGCGGTTTGTAACACATATCTTAACAGAGCTGGGCGATTCGGAGCAGGTTTCGCATTTTCAGCTATATCTAAACTGCGTACGCATGCGCACGACCAATAAATAGCAAACGATAATGGCCGTTCGCAAATACAGAAGGCTGTACAGAATACAATTGGCTGAAGATTTTCAAGCCTTTCAAAAATGAAACTTTTACGCATGTACATCGATACAACTTTTAAAACTCGGTGATACTGTATCTGTATTCATAATTCAAGAGCAACGAATACATTATAATTGCATGTAGTTATGTAAGCTGGAGCCCATAGTAAATTAATATGATAATATTATTTAAGCACCGATCGACCCCTTTGTATAGAAAAATATTTTTTAAGTATGAAATTGCATTAGTGTAGGGTAACTAAGCCGGTAGTTAGCCATAGGAATAACGTTCCACTTGAAATAAGTGTATTGATAATTAATTGTCTTGCTTTTGGTCAATACGAAATAATCGTTCATTGGCGATAATGAACGCATTAATTTGCTTGTATTAATTTGCCGTATTAAGTTTTTAAAATAGATATTAAAACTGTTAATTTTAGTACAACTGAATCAATCCTGTGGAATATTATCATTCAAATGTAAATGACTGAATATTAATTAAATGGCCGACTACTGCATCCTTTACCCTAATTATATAGTTTATTACAACATTCTTTTAGTCTATAATAGAATATTCTCAGTGTGCAAATTCACGATTACATAAGTATCGATTAAGGTCCTCTCAATCATAAGGAAGCTCTGGTGTCATGGATATATCTTCCAAAGAAATTTAGCGTAAAACGTGAGAGTTACATTAGTTTTATTTGTCAACAGATGGCACTAGTGTTTTAAGAATTTTACCCAGCCTCTGAATGTTCTTGCTAGTGAACAAACCTTCACCATGGGCAGAATCTGATCTATATTTATTACTTATTATTATATTATAAAACTGAAGAGTTTGTCTACATGAAAGCGCTAATCTCAGGAACTTGTGCTGAATGCTATATAATATCACGATATGACTAATTAGAGTGAAGCAGCTATGGGAAATGTTGCAAAAACGTAAAAACCACACGGCCGAATTCGCTGGCGGAAAGCAGTGACACATATAGATATTATTATAATTAAACTTTCTTTCATACTTAATCTAACGAATTGTTACAAGTATTCTGATGTATACTGAGTAATTTTAGGTGCGCCATTGAGTATAATTTTGTTGTTTGTATTTCAAACAAAGAGACTTTACCGTAAAAAAAAGCTAGAATCTATCTACCGACAGTTAAAACGAATGAAACCGTGACGTCATATCTTAGTTCTTTACTCATTAACAGGACATTAAAAATAATGTACATAACATAACATAACATTAGAGGTAAACACAAGTGTGCTCAAACCATACGGATATAATCGTGACTATTGATTTAAGAACTCACACCTATTTAATAGATATTGTAACATACCACCGAGCATTGTCTGTACAGCAACAGCGGCTTAGCTATGTAGTGCTAAAACATCATAAGAAGGTTCCACCAATATTAACAATTTATATAATATTTCATCGCGCCATCCACATGGCGAGCGATCGCCTTTAACTATAGACAATTCACTCACGAGCGACCATCTACAATAGGCTATTGTTGTTTTCGACCCTCAACCTCTACCTATTAATTTCATAATCATTATATGTTTCCTTTATAATTATTATTTTATCATATTATAATTATTAATCATTCTACTTATTTTATTTTAATAAACGTTTGCATAAATGTAACGGCACAACATTATCAAGAATGAGCAAACTGAAAAGCTAAACGTGTCAACCGACGCAGACAGTATAAAAAATATGTACCTCTGTGAGACACTAATCGAATCAACACATCGTATTAACCTAAACACTATCGCAGTATGTGTAATCTAGCGCTTATCCACACATTACCCAAAAAAATATGGACAGATCGATCACAGCGGACATACAATTTAAGTTGTTAACGATCACAAAATATATATATATGTATATAATGTATGTATGTATATATTAACCCAGAGTGTCGCGCGCCTAACGCGTATTGTTTATGATAATATATCTCATGAGCGATCGCCCGACGCCGGCGCACCCGGGCGCGGGTAGAACGAAACGATGGACGAGCGGACGCGGACCGTGGCGTAGACGCGGCGGTGGCGGCGGCGGGGGGCGCGGGGCGGCGGCGGCGGCGGCGGGGGGGCGGACGCGCGGGCGACGGCGCGGCAGCGCGGGGGGGCGCGGCACTAACTGAACAGCTGCTCGGTGGCGCGCTCCAGCTCCCAGTCGTAGGTGGAGAGGGCGACGCGGGCCTGGTGCTCCTCCACGCCCATGTCCAGCAGCCGCTGCACCTTCTGGTTGAAGTCGGCAATGACCGACGGCCCACCGGCGTACACGTTCGTCCAATGGCGGGCGGTCAAATTGAACAAGCACAGGTTGTCCCGGTACTGCTTGGCCACGACCGCGTCCTGCGGATCGTTGGGCTCGGCGGCGGACAGGAGCGCCTGTATCGACAGCAGCACAGTCCGCAGGGTCAGCGCGGCCGCCCACTGGTCCTTCAGGATGTCCAAGCATATAGCCCCCGTCACTGATGACACGTTCGGATGCCAGATCTTCGTCATGAACCGGATCTGCGCAAACGTTCAAATGCCTGTATGAAATATAATCAATCAAAACATAACGTAAATATAATAATCAAAATCTCAAATTTCTTTTATTATTTACTTAAACTTCCTATATCTCACCGGTGGATCCCTCGGTGGCTTGGGGTAGTGATAGTGTCATCAGAATAACTTTATACTTCATATTTTCCAATATTTGCTAATGGTTATCACCTTGACGAATGATTACGAAACTAAGTGACACTACCCTACCCAATATATATAACGTCGAAGAGCATAACCGTCGTAAACAACACCGTCACTCTGGCTGTTGTTATACATATTACTTATATGATTTACTTATTATAGCTTCGTAAGTTATTTTAATTAGTTATTTCAAGTAATTGGTGTTAACTACTACCTAAGTTAGTTTTAAAACTATTCAAAAGAGTGTTAGTGTTACGAGATGATATTATCTTATTATAATTACAAATCATTCAGTTTCATTACTTGGGATAATATAAAATAGATAACAACTAGTGAATTCACATTATAATTCTATTCAGATGTCACATGGTTATGAAATAGGTATTTGAGGAATTTTGTCAAGCCTCAAAACCCTTACCTTAGGAGGATTAAATGGATAAGTCTCCGGTACTTTGATCTCCAACAGGAAGGTGCCACCCTCGTAAGGTGTATCAGGTGGGCCGGCTATCGCTCCCTGCAACTCTGTCCAATTGTTGTCAACCAACTCCAGCTTGATGGCACCACCTGCCACCTGGAACAAGTCATATATAATATTTATAGCACCAATGTGTTTATTGCATGCCCTGATCACAAAGCCGTTGGAAACATCTATCTATAAAATATTGTCATGTGTTTACTTAATTAATCACTTGTATAATAAATAAATTTAATCTTAGATTTAAGCATTGTCTCCAGGCGCATATTAGACGCGTACTAGCACAAATGTTTTACTGTTAAAAAATCATAGCCCATGGCCTTCTCACTATGCCATGAATCAATGTACAAAATGATTGTTTCTATATTGTCTCGGATCTAGTTGCTGTACCATCGGTGTTTCAAATTTCATTAATACTTGTATTAATTAGCCTCTTAATGTGTGCTCTTTGAAATGTTAAGTACACTTTTAAAGATGTTATGTCATTCAAATATTTATTTAAATACAGTCAGATTGCACCAATGAGTTTTATACATAAAATAATGCATAACAATTAAAATATTAAGATTAAAATATACGTAACTTTAACATCTTGTGTTATATATTATGTATGTCAATGTGAATAATATTATTGGTAGACAAAACGGCTGACTTGTGCACCTACAAAATAGTAGATAACTTGTTATCAAATGTAGTTCATCAACTGTCTCACAAATTATGGTTAATATTACATACATTTAATTATCTACACTCATATTAGGAAGAAGTAAAGTAAATTACTGTATATCAATGGGGATGAAGACTTATATTTGTTTGTTTGTTCATCAGGTAGATTATTGAAGAATAATATATAATATTTTTATAGTATCTGATTGACTATCATCATCAGAATTAGAATTTCTTTTTATTTCATCAGAATAGAAACCACATTCATATTTATAATAATAAGTTTAATTTTTTTCCGTAGTTGTAATTTATCACAAGCTTTTCATTCATAAAAATTGTTACATTTATTCACTTCGCAAATTCATTCTGTATACAGCAAGCAAGATTGCCACATACATAAATGTTATTCTATTATAATTTATAAGGAACAATAGTCTTTTTGAATGCACTTTTATTTTTTTTTCTTATACTAAGACTAAGATGACGTTTTGCCGCAATCCGACCGGATGATAAGTAAGATGTGGCCTAAGATGGTATATGAAGCGCCTATTCACTCTAGACTCTGAAGAGCTCCATTGGGGAATACGGGATTTGGATCAGGCATTACACTCCATTCCTTGGCAGTTCGAAAGTACGGGTGCTTAGCCAACCTGCGTCTCGTATTCAGGTGATGGAACGAAGGTCATGGAATCAGATCATGGAGTTCCTTCGCATACTTACCAAAGTGCAACCTATAAAACACAACCTGACTAGCAATCCTGCGACGATGCTTGAGATTCATAAAACCGCATTCCAATACTAGTGGCGTTTCCAATTAGTTTTTTTAGCTCAGTTTACAATCGTATCCAAAGCAGCCAACTGATATTAAGCAGAGCCATCCCAAAGGTGGCGGCAGTACTCACGCAAGGATGGATCTGAACTTTGTACACCATGTATCCAGCGAGAAGCATCTTCTGGCCTTTTTGGAATAGATTCAATGTACGCCAAAGTTAACATTGGACAAGAAACTGAAGGTCCACAGCACGGATACATTCTGGAAATCCAATTCAAAAGGATAACAGAACAGCCAGAGCTTCAACCATGTTTCTCAATAAATAAATTATTATCGACAATGACGAAACCCAGATCGGTCACTGAGGTCATTACCCTCCAGGTATTATTTTGCCAGGTAAGTCCATACTTTCCATGACAGGTGATTGAGATTGGTCTATAGTTTGAACAGTCAACACGGGAACCCTATTGGAGAACAAGTTACACTCAAATAAGAGTCGATATAAATGCGTTAATATCAGACCCAATTCAGGTGCACAAGTATGCAGAACAATGGATGGGATACCATCAGGATCACAAAGTTCATTCGCATCTATGGATCTCAATACTTCTTACTAGCACTAATTCTCTAGAACAATTTTAGGTTGTGGTCTAGGTTGTATTTTGATAACTCTTCTTGCTTTGAATATAACAATTTTACAAAATTAATTTAAAATGAAAGTATACAGGAATATAATTATACAAAAACATTATTTTAATATTTTTAATTCGAATTAAGCATCAAAACAACCATCAATTGATGTCTCATGCAGCATTTTATTTCTTTGTAATATTAATATTGCAAATTAAATCAATTTAATTAAATTATTATAATTTAATTTCCTAATCCTTCAATAACCCTTTTATGGAAACATGATAGAATAGATATGGGATATTGACATCATGTCACAAGGAACTCAACAAAACAAAATATCATATATAATAAAATACTAATGGCACACCAATAACGTAATTAATTTTACATGTTATATTTTAAGAACAGTTTCTAAATTTTTATTGCGTCATGACAGTTTATTTAATTTGTGATTTGAGATGCAAATCAATATATAGATATATATAGATTCTACAATATTCATTTAGTCTATAACTAGTACTAGTAGCAGTCAGATATTCATTAAAATTGAGATTTAGATTGTGCTTACCCACTTATTTCAATGGTTAACCTGATACAGGGGTTGTTTTCATTCTGGGGGTAGATGATCCTAATTCCATTTTTTATGAAAATTCACAAATTGTCATAGTTAGACACATACATACCTGTTTGTACCAACTTTGTAAGATTTTAGATATGACCATTTACAAATTTCTATGAAATGTGACTATATTATTTATATATTGTTACAATTAAAATATAAAAATATGATTATTTTTTCACACAGAATAAAACCAAGGACTTTCACAATATAGCTCCATTTCAAAGTCAACTGGCTTTATATGCAAAATGTGTACAATCATTGGCTATGGATGATATTGGACTATCTTCATATTTACTTGTGAACTCTGATTATAGACTCATTCAGTTACATGAATGGTTCACATAGCATAGATGCTAAGGAATGTTTTTTCACAATATTTAGGGACTTACTAAAAATATTTGTGTCTCATGAATGCCTATTATTCTTTGAAGCAGAAACATGATCCATAATAGAATTACTACTTAACATAAAAAACTGCTGAAACATTCCAGACAATAAATCGCAGAGGCAAACATTTGTTAATATTTTTAAATAACATTTTAATTAAAGAGTGACGAGGGTAACTGCATAAAATAGCATTCGCTAAATTGCTATAGAAATTGATTCATAAAGTAAGAAAATTAAAATAAATGCACTTTAAAATTCGAATGTATTATCTTTGCTTATTATTGATGTTAATTTTTGGCAGTCACGAGTTAAAAATATAATGAGAATGTGGTAAACAAGTAACAATGACAATAGGTACGTAAAAACATGCTGAATCACCTACAATAAAATAAAGACACTTAAGAGCGCTGTACTGCACTCGAGATTTTGTGAGGTTAGAATAAATCACCAATAACAAAATTATTTCATTCGCACTTTGTACGGTATTAGATCAATGTTCGCAAGAAACCATGACATTCTATTAGAAGTGCAATCAAGTGTCTCCAATATTTTACATGTTAATCGTGATTAGGAAGTAATTTATATAATGCGGTGCTCACCTCTTCACTTTTCATGACCTCCTTGAACTCTCTTTTGATACGTTTAGCTGCTATATTAGCCATCACTGCAATTTTATTTACCAGCTATTATTAAAAATTGAAAGGGAATGAAAACGAGCAAGAACAAAACCACCACTGACCATTTACATTTAGTTCTCCGTTATGAGCACAGACCAAGAAGAAGATACTACGTATTATGAGTACTACTAATCTATGATTTAGATGAATACACAGACCAAGAAGGGGATACTACGTGTTACATCTGACCAGTGCTACCAGCCCCATAAGATATTTAGTAGTAGGTGATATTAATAGTATTTTTTGAAAATTAGTATACTTTGCAGGGGCGTAGTTACCGCCGTATCTGCCGCATTATATGCCGCCCCCGGGTGAGGGAGGCCCTCAACGTTAATAAAATAATAAAAACTTCTCAAATTTCTTTTTATTTCAGAAATGACAAAAGTAAAAAAGAACAAGTAAAGCATGCGTTTCAAAATTGGCAGCAAGTTTTCGCGGACTCCGGGACTTCTCCGTTTAAGTCATTTACTTCAACGGGGGAATCTCACAATCATCGATGTACATACGATTAAAATTCGCACAGTTCATAATAATAATAATCATTTAATGAAACATTTATTTTCCTTTTGTCAAAAATCTGTACCCTTCATAAGGGCCCCCAAGCAAATTTTTATAGGGGGCCCCGCCAAGGCACGCTACGCCATTGATACTTTGCTACCAATCTCATCATCTATTGTCGTTTTGCCATTTATTATTTCAGAGCTGAAAATAATGTATATTTAAGGTACAATAGGACTGACATATGGTAAAATAAAAGTCCTTCAAAGATTGAATAAAAGAAACCTCATAACTTAAGTGTCGAACATGGGTAGTTCTGAATATTGACGAATTAAAAGAAGTTTAAAAAGCTTTAGATTTATTTGAGACTACATTCCAAGCTCTGTAGCAATGTTGCATAGAATCGGCAGCAATGCAGTTGTAGCATTGCTGTGCTGCGCAGCAATGTTACGCCGCAGAAACTGCAGTTCGAGTAGTTCATCTATTGAATTCTAAAAATTTCCTTATCACTTCATAATATAAGATGTTGGGACAAGTAATGCCTTTTATATCGACCAAGATACACAATAGAAGCCGAAAATATTGAAGCATTGTTGAATTTAATTGAAAATAATAACTATATAACTTTACTTTACACTAAGGTAAACTTATACACTAACAGATAGCTGCTCAAACGTCCCTTAAAATTGTTATAAGTTTAAAGCGGCATTACCGATACAAATTTGACATTCATTAGTGATACAAAGTTTACAACCGAATTCATTAGAGCTTAAAGGCGTCGTTAAATTTTAATGAACGTTTGTGAAACTGACCGTAAGATATTTGGCTAACAGATTGAAATATATTTTATTTTCTTTATTTTGTTATCTAGATGAGATGTTTGCCTATATTTAATTGTACAATTAGTGTAATTTAAAAAACAATTAGTGTAAATATTGTCGTTGTAACAATTGTGAATCATGCAGATGAATTCGAAGGAATAGTGGCTTAGGGGTTAGCGAGTTCAATCTGCGATGTTGAAGTTAAGCAACTTTTGCAAGAGTTCTAAAAGATTATCGTGTATGACGATAGCCGCGGCAGTTAAAAAAATTTACCTTATGAAATTATCACTTAACTAACATGTTATTGTCACCCTATCTGAAAGAAAGCCTTTGTACTTGATATCTCGCTCGGCCCGCTTTTCAGTTGGGAGTTCTCTGTCCTGTTTTAGTACTAAGTTCATGAGTAGCCCTGTTAAATGAAAAAAAAAATGTTTCTGTAATGGTGTGTGTTGACATCATTTAAGATTGGACGTTACATGGTGTTGAATTACGATAGAACGAGAAGGCACACTTTGTATCTCTCTTTGTATTGTATGGTACTCTTCAGTAAATGTATTCTGTGATCGTGTTTCCGTCCGAGGCACCTCTACAACTCTGTGCTCTGTGGAGTAAAGCTGTGTTCGACCTAATTGGAGGTGTCGCAAATTTCAGTGAATCGTTATTTTATATTATTTATTGTAACTAAATATGACAGTATAATGGTGTTAATTAATCGGTAGTTAAAGTGAAATTGATTGCAGTGTTATATTTTCGAAGTTATGGCAAGTGATTTAGATAGAGTAAGGACAAAGTTATGTTGAATTTCTCCCTAAGTCACCGGGTTGCACCTATGTACATACCTGGCCCTTGAAGGTGGGTTACATTATTGTTTATCAAACTCGGGCACTAAGCAAAATATTTTCTTATACGAAGTTGTGACGGTTTTCCCCGTTATTTTGTTTACACTCTGGCATATATTCAATAAATTTAACAAAACGTAAATAAATTTGTAGCAAGCGAACGCTATGAATGGCTTTCCTTGTTTTCAGTGACTACTTATACCCTTTCTACTCGTTGATAGATACATTACTTCGTATTTTTAGATGGCTTTGTGATTTCAAAATGTATATTTATAGTCCAATATTTTTTAATTCATGACAAGTTTCAATTTTAAATAACATACTAAATTACGAATAATTAATTTAACGGGATGTATGGTTTAGTGTGACTTAAATTTGTAAACCTACTATATTTGAAAAAAGCCATTAATATTGAATTTGACATTATAGTTCATAGTTACTATAAAAAATAATATAATAATCAACTGTATTACATTTATATGCATCATTTAACTACATAATACTCTAAAAAACAATTCTCGTTTTAAAAGATCATAGATGTATAGATTGTAAATAAAATGTTCAAAACATAAACTGTCTTAATTCAATAGAAGTCTGAGGCAATGAGCATTATTAAATAACAATACATGTCTGTCTGTTGCCTACATGTAATCTTCATGGTGCACACAGTGTACTGTTGTCTGACATGTTTATATGCACTTAATATCCCCAGCGGGTAATTATAATGTCCTTCAGGCAAGATTTGTGTATATTTATGACTTAGCATTAATGTTGGTTAAATAAGGTAGTTAAATTATTATTTTTTAATGGTTAAAAAGCATAAATGCTCATGTATATAAACAAAACTTTTTATAATTTCAAAATTATATTTTTTTGAAACTTATAAGATATTATTTGAGATTTTGTTTGTTACTTATTTATATAATGCTGCAGAGAGGATGAAGCATCACAAGGCATGGACTCTATATACATAGGGACCATGCCTCGTGTCTAAAGTACTTTTGTTGCCTTATATTGAGATAATCAGCCTAAAGCATTGATTTTTTTATAATTGCAGTCGTCACTGCACGTGTTTCAAGATATTTCCATCTCGGAAGTCCCAGGTTCGATTCCTGGTTATGTCAATGTAGTTAAATATTACAAATATTGAAAATTGTTACTACTTGAATAAGGATCTAAATAATGTATGACATGATGTTATCTAATATTATATATTACATTATACACTGTAAAATTATTAATTTAGCTTGTATATTATACTCTTTCTTTTAAATTGTCTTGAAATATCCATGTTCATTTCATCATCAGTCATAAGACATCCACTGCTTCGCATAGGCCTCCCCCATAGTTCTCCACGACTATCAATCCTGCTCTGCCCATATCCAGTGGCTACCTGCAAATTTTATAAGATTGTTGGTTCACCTGGTGGGATGCCTACACATTGAGCGTCATCCGGTTCGTGGTCGCCATTCAAAATCTCTTCCGCTCCAACGGCCATCAGCTCTTCTCGCTATGTGTCCCACCCACTGCCACTTTAGCTGAGCAATTCTTTGAGCAATGTCAGTAACGTCAGTTCTCCTAATTCAATTGCATAGAAAAATACTGAGCATTGACCTCTCCATTGCCCATTGGGTTATCTTGAGCTTTCTTATGAGACCCATAGTGAACGACCATGTTTCGCTTCCATAAGTCATCACTGGGAACACACACTGATGTTCATTTATGTAATAATAATTTGTGTTAAAATTAAATTAAAATAATGACAAACCATAAGTAACATCCGTCATGTTATGTGGTGAAAAGGTAGTTAGATAATTTCAAACTTACAATATAGTTATAATATGTGTATAATATACAAAATTTAATATAGATAGACAACTTACCACATGTATTTTTTGTTTAATTTTTAGTTCTCCCAGTTTTTTAAAGTAACGAAACCTTTAAATTATAATAAAGTGAGCTATAAACTAAGCCCATCATTTAATATTGTCTTATATGAACTATTTTTTTACCTCTGAAAAGATAGTTCCTCTCTCTTCTGAAAGGCATGTTAAGGCAATAGATAAATATTAATTAATTCACTTATGAGAAGGCATACTTCCTAGTTGATTAAACTCGGTTTCCCAAATCTGATGACAGAAGTGATAGTATAGTTTGTTGAGTTATATTATTACGTTTATAATAATTAAAATGAAGTATTATTATGTTAAAACAAATGTATAAAATTCTGAATTGGGCATTTTTTAAAGACTCATGGTATGTACACAAGGTTAAAAAATTAAAAGTAATAATTTCCATTGAAAAAAAAAAATAATTTGATATATAAAAAGCTCAACATATAAGATTCATTATGTTAAATGTTCTTGTTGTACAATGTAAGTAGTTATTGTTAGAGCTCCTCGCATATCGGTCGCGCGTCATTTGTGCCACGCCTGCGCCTGCGCCGCGCGCGGCTGCGTACTCGGCCGGCACAAGTAATGACCCCTCTCAGCAATCTGATACCGAACTGCTGTAACTTTTCACAAATTGCCAGTCGACAGTGAACAACGCTGTTTTACATGGACAGAGTTATGTACCTTCTTCTTCTTCTTTTCTTTCAATGGTTAAACATAATTCTTGCCAAATTCGCCTAAGTGAATTTTGAATTTTCGCAATGGATTTTCCCAGATCAACACAACAAAAATTTGGACAACACACAAACATACAATAGGTAATATGCTTGTTGTCAATATTACACCACGGGCAATGTAAAGTTGATCGGCGTAGCCTTTAGTTAGGGATTTTACCATTCAGAAATGCGCTTACTAAAAAAGAGACGTGCAATATATGGGAATAATCGTAAGGGGAGCAGGGAATGGTTCGTGCAACTCACAGTGACGCAACTCACAAATCTAATCCAAAACAAACTGACAAAGGTAACTATTCCGAACTTTTACTCTCACCAGATGGACAGGAGTACAAGCAATCCAATTCATAGATGCAAATGCTGGAAACTACTTTTTTGGAAAATAAATGGTTTTATTTCAAAATAGGCCTTGCCTGCCAAAGTAGAACGAGATATTTGGTGCGGCACCACCGCCACCGGCTTACTATTTAATAAAAGCAAATAGTTTATACTTATCTATATCAGTTTGTTTTTGTTAGATAGATATCAATTGAAGAAAATTATATGGTATTCTGTTCGATACTAGAGGCCGCTTTGAGTTATAAATCGATAAGTTAATTCATGTTTTGCCCGAGTTAATATTGGATTGTATAAAAATTAATTACAAAATCTGTTGTTGTCTGCGAAATAGAAAATATTTACTTTATTGTTGTCGTTAGGTGGGTATATTACCTTTTTACAGTAACAATGGTAAACTTGCAGCAAATCTCCAGTCACACCAGTGATTTTACAATATGTAATCGTATTGTTTCTGTATAATATATATAGCGTCCCTAAAAGGCCGGCAGCGCGCTTGTAGCTCCTCTGGTGTTGCAGGTGTCCATGGGCTGCGGTAATCACTCACCATTTCATTAAAAAAACCCTATTCCATAAAAAAAATAATAAAGACCGAATAATTTCAACATTTTATTGCGAACAATATGTAATTGACCCTCACTGTCAAATATCTTGTCATCTTTGTGCGCATCGTAAATGGTGGCTTTTCTACTGGAAAATCAATTAAATATGTACTTTATTTCTCGAGATTGCACACACTTTTTTGATTACTCAATTATATTCTCGAAAACAAGCAAACCTCATTTGTAGGATATTTACTACAAGGTGATTGAGCTCAGGAGCTGCCATAAAATATTAAAAAAAATATAAGATACTACAAGACAAAAGGAGTTATTGGTTTTTATTACAGATAAAGCCTAGGCAATAATGTATTCCCCTGAAATTCGACAACTTTTTGCCAACATTTTTGTACAGAAAAGGCCAGTTATCATTTGAGTGGCACTTATTTCATTTTACATTTTTTATTCTTCAAGCAATGCATCAGTGAACTAAATAGGTGGTAGTCTCTTGGAGAAAGATTAGGGGTGCGACCGCCGCCTCTAACCACGAGATACGACATCACAGCGATGTTGTCATCGTTTCATTTGTCTACGAATTAATGATAAAGAATGATTATTGTGGATTTCACAGCAGCGTTTACTGACTTATCGTTTAACCGTCAAGGTTCAAGTCAGTTCATAAGATACGAATTTATCGAAGTAATGCACTTTAAAATTATAATAAATAAAAAAAAATCTACTGCTTTATAACCGTTGTTAGTCGGCTCTATCTTATATCGTTTGTATAATATAATCATATTGTGTATGTATTGATGGTTTGCGTGTCAACAGTAAAGTACTGATGTAAAAACGGCTCTGTGTGTTTGCGCCGTGATCAGTATCACGCAATACACTAAACAATTATTATTATTTATGCACGATGATTCCATTTCGTAAGTACTTTGGTACTACAAGTATACAAGTATTTATGGATTATAACGTTTCTGGGGCAGAGGTTAACTGTTAACCCGCACCGCAACATTTTGAAATGAAATTAAAATGTCTTTATTCAAGTAAGCTAAAAGTTTCAAGCACTTTTGAATCGTCCAAAAAATAAAAATTTTCTTTACCCTACCGCTTGTTCAGGACGTCTTTTAGCTGACAAGAAGAATAAGCGAAAGAAACTTACCACCTCTTTATAAAAAGTAATGACATTTACATAAATCATGTCATTACCAAAATGGTACGTATTACAACAATAATAAATACAACTTTCAAAGTCTGTAGGACACAGGTTGGTACATTTAATGAGTCGTTATAGAACAAAACGAAAGCTATTAATTCCATGCATTGTGGTCCTTAAAACAATCATCAATTTTATAATAGCCTTTACTCAAGGGGTTGGCGACTCACCGCAAGCGATCCTTTACCGCCACGGGTTCCGAGGGCTGGGTTCTGGAACGGGGTGCGTCGACGCGGTTACCAGCGAATATATCATACACGATATATAGTCCATAGGCACTGATCCACCGTTCTTCCGAAATGTCCTTATTCTCGATAACGAACAATTCACCAAGCTCAATCAAAATTAGGTGCGCGCAGTTAACAATTTGAAATCACAGTAGTAAACCGTCACCCAAGGATTAAGGGTGGGGATTTGGAACGAAGACAGCTAATCGCCTTGCCCATAGACAATAAAAATTTTACCCACAGTTGTGTTGTCTTTGTATAGCCAATTATCAATGATCTGTTTCGTTACGGAACATGCCGCTCACCTTAAAGGAACGTGCCTTTAACATTAAATGAACAAATTGAATATTAAATTTAGAACAAAATAAAATATAAATAAAAAACTTAGAACTAAGATTCGATATGCAACGATTAATTGTTTATTCGATAGGGAGTGGACACACCTTTACAACAGGTCGCTTGTAAAATGTATTGCCCCTTTGTAAAGTCACCACACGAGTAACATTATCCGAACCTGGATGTAGAGCATGGACACGTGCTAGTTTCCATTGTAATGGTGGCAGGTGATCATCGCAAACTACCACAATAGTACCCTCACGAATAGAAGACCCGCGAGTCTCAAACCATTTTTGACTTTGCTGAATCTCATGAAGATACTCTCTACTCCATCTCTTCCAAAAATGCTGAACGGACTGCTGTACCCAGCGCCAACGCGTAAGTCGATTAGTATTCTCGTCCACCAAAGAAACATCAGGCAAAGCAATCAAAGGTTCTCCTATCAGAAAGTGTGATGGAGTTAAAGGAAGCGGATCAGGCGAAGCACTGATTGCACAGAGTGGACGCGAGTTCAGTATAGCCTCTATTTGACATAGGAGGGTATGCATCTCGTCATATGTTTGAGTACGAGTGCCAATAACACGATGTAGATGATGCTTAAAACTTTTGACACCCGCCTCGAATAGCCCACCGAAATGACTTGCGTATGGTGGCTGAAAGTGCCACGTTAGGCCTTGTTTAAGTGTCTCTCGATTTAAATTAGCCTGTACAGAGTCGCTGTTTAAGAACGCGAACAAATCCCTTAAATAATTATTACATCCGACAAAGTTCTTCCCACAGTCCGAAAAAATATCAGTACATAAACCTCGAC
Source organism: Diatraea saccharalis (assembly GCA_918026875.4). Classification (NCBI taxonomy): domain Eukaryota; kingdom Metazoa; phylum Arthropoda; class Insecta; order Lepidoptera; family Crambidae; genus Diatraea; species Diatraea saccharalis. The sequence goes on along the minus strand of OU893332.1, from coordinate 189,755 downwards.
GGGATGTGAAACGCCGCAAAGCCGCGAGAAAAGCTTCCGTGGAAAGCTCGGACACAAGCTCTAAATGTATGGCCTTAACGCTCATACATACAAAAACTGCAACGTAACATTTCACAACTTTAGCATTGCGCACCTTATTTGCACGTACGTAAAAAGGACCCGCGTAATCTACGGCGGTCTTAATAAAGGGTCGCGAGGGACGTAAACGAGTAGCAGGTAACGGTGCCATACGTGGCTGATTAGACTTAGGACGAGAGCGAAAACAAATAACACAGCGATGTATGCGCTGGCGCACGATATCGCGACAAGAAAGTATCCAAAAACGTTGTAATAATAAGTATTGGACTGTTTGTGGGCCGGCATGTAAATACTTTATATGCGCATCGTCAATAATGAGATTGGTTAAAGTATGTTTTTTCGGTAAAATTAATTGATGCTTTGATTCAAATGGTAAAAGAGACTTATGAATTCTGCCTCCCACACGTAAAAATTGATTTTCATCCAGAAATGGCGTTAAACGACGTAATTGATTTGAAGGCAATTTACCCTTTGAAATGTTTTCAATGTCATTACTGAACACACTATGTTGCACTAAATAAATAAGTTTTTTTAAGGAAAAATTATATTCCGGCACAGTTATATAATTAGGGCAAGATTTAATGTGTTTTTTACATTTGAAATAAAATCTAAATATTATTGCAGTAACGCGAACAAGTTTTCCTAACGTAGAAAATCGAGAAATTATCTCTACATCCGGTAAGGGATCCAGTGTAGTTAAATTAGTGTTAATCAAATTAATATTGAGACGCTTTTCCTCTTCCGTTGTATAGTAAGACTTTGATTCCGGCCAGCAAGCTTCGTCCTGTCGGAGCCAACTTGGACCTTGGAACCACAAATCATGTTCTATAAATACGCCAGGTAGCATACCACGAGACGCAGCATCAGCAGGGTTATCGGTCGACGGTACATGTCGCCAGCAGTTAACGGGAACGCGTGAAAGAATCTCGCTAGTGCGATTAGAAACAAATGTTTTCCATTCATGTGGTGGCGAACGTAACCACGCTAACACTATGGATGCATCAGACCAAGCGTAAACTTGATCACCCTTGACGTAATCTGAGTAGGTAACTAACACCTGCTGTAGTAGTTTTGACAACAATAGGGCTGCCATAAGTTCGAGACGGGGAATAGTAAGACGCATACGAAGTGGAGCGACTCGAGTTTTGGCTATAATAAGCGAAGTACGAACATGCCCGTCTTTGCCCGTAAGGCGTATGTATACACAGGCGGCAAAAGCCTTTTCTGAAGCATCGGCAAAGCCATGAATCTGAACAGATCCTAAATCAGAAAAAATGTGCCTTGGGAACGACACATTCGAAATAAATGGTAACTGACTACTAAATGATTTCCATGAATTAACAATATCAATCGGCGGTGCTTCATCCCAACCTATATTGGCTATCCACAAAAGTTGGATCAAATGTTTGGCATATAAAGTAACTGGCGCTAAAAGGCCCAATGGATCGTATATTTTAGCTATCTCGGAAAGAATAGCGCGCTTGGTGCTTAAGCAAGGTGATATTTTGACATTAAAATTGAAACAGTCGGAAATAGGGTTCCATTGAAGTCCAAGGACCTTGACCTGTTCATCGTGTTCCATTTCGGCGAATCGGACTTCATCGAGCCGCTCACCATGAGAATCTGGGGGAATTACTGCAGCAAGTACCTCTGGTGAATTACTATGCCACTTTCGAAGCTCGAAACCCGCCGTCTTACAAATATTAATAAGCTCTTGTTGAACTACTAAAGCTTCATGAACAGTAGAGGCACCGGAAGTGACGTCATCTACGAAAACATCATTTAATAAAACCTTAGAAGCAAGTTTGAATCGTGAAGCCTCATCTATAGCCAATTGCTGGATAGTTCGGAGAGCCAGATATGGAGAGCAATTCACTCCAAATGTGACTGTAGAAAGACGATAATCACGGATAACCTCATCAGGCGACTTCCGCCATAAAATGCGCTGAAAATCCCTATCTTCCTTTCGAACTAAAATATTCCTAAACATTTGTTTGATGTCAGCAGTGAAGGCCACTGAATGAATACGAAATTTTAAAATAACATTAACTATATCTAAATGAAGTTTAGGACCTGTCAACAAAATGTCATTCAATGAGTAGCCACTAGAAGTTTTACACCCGGCGTCGTAAACTACTCGAGTGCGAGTGGTCTCACTGGATTCTTTGACCACGCAATGATGCGGAATATAATAAGTGGCCCCTGATGTCGGCTCGCCCTTAACGGGCTCCATGTGCTTCATATCCAGATACTCTTGGAGACAGGCATGATAGTCTTCCTTAAGCTTCGGGTTTCGCTCGAGACGAAACTCTAACTTACGAAAGCGCGCAAGTGCAGTTTGACGGGATTCGCCTAGAGGGGGAGCCTCCGGCTTAAAAGGCAAAGCGACCACGTATCGCCCCGTTGCGTCACGTATATGCGTCTTTTGAAAAAAGGATTCGCATATTTCTTCATCAGGAGTGTAACTCCGTTTTTCAGGAAGTGACTCTAATTCCCAAAATCTCTGAAGGTTGTCATTGTCAAATGAACTAAAACAAACTTGAAGTTGAGACGGAGAGGAAACAATATCTAGTTTACCTAACAATAAATAACCGAATATACTATTTACTGCTATCGGTGAACCTGGTAAGCCCGTAATGACGTCACTCAAAAGCACATGGGATAGTATATCCGCTCCTAATAACAGGTCCACTGGCTGTGGCGTATGAAAAGCGGGATCCGCTAAATTTAAATCTTTTATATGAGGCCAACCAGTGTACGGTAACTGCATACTCGGCATTTGTGAAATTAATTTGTTTAAAATTAAAAGATTTACCGGAACTAAGGGTTCTAATCTACCCTTAGGCGCGATATTACAATTTATAAATCCTTTGCTACGCGCCGCTTCACTATTGCCTATACCGAACACAGAAACATTAACATGCCCGCGCATCAAACCCAGACGCTGCGCACACGCCTCAGTGATAAAACTCGCCTGACTTCCAGTGTCTATAATGCAGCGAACGGTCGCTATTTTCACCGCACCTATGCATACGTCGACGAGTGCCGTAGACAATAGCACCGTAGTCGTACGAGCGAACGCGGCATTGGACGCGCAACAATTATGAATCACGTTCTCACCGGCGGGAGCAACGCACTGCGGATCATTCGTGGTAGCGGTTACAGGCATCTCAGCTACCACTGAAGGTGGGAGCGAGACTGCATTATTTGCAGATATTTTATTATCAGTAATCGGTAACGATTTACTTGAAAAGTGAATTAATGTGTGATGTCGCTTATGACATGTACGACAGACAAAACTAGAATTGCATTGATTCACATCATGCCCAAAATGCAAACAATTATAACAAATATTTTTCTTACGAACTAAAGCAAATCTATCTTGAGGGGATAAGTTTAAAAATTGCGAACACTTTGTCAACGTATGTTGAGCATTACAACATAAGCAATTTCTATTCTTATGATTCTGTTCATAAGACCGATTATCATTCGACGGTTTTGAAACTGGTGTGACATTAGCAGCAAACGAACGAAGTTGCCGTTGCTGCAACTGGTTTTCTACGCGATTATTGTGACGGTGGCGCATATTCACATTAGCCACACTAGATAATTTATTGTACTGTCCGCTGTTAGTCGAACAGATAATTTCCTCAGCTGATATTTCGCGTTCTAAGAAACAAATCAATGTGCTAACGTTTGGAATGTCGGACGAATTAGTTAAAGAACGTTCATAAGATTTACGAGTGTTAATAGGTATTTTTCGTAACAAAATGCTAAGTAACAAAAAACTCCATTCGCTTACGGGAAAGTGCATAATCTCCAGTGCTTTAATGTTTTCTTGGTAGACATTTAATAAATTACGTATACTTTGAGACGATCTATCGGAACACTGTTCGATGTCGAGAATTCTGTCAAGGTGTTTTGAGGCAATAACTCTTTTATTCTCATAACGAGATATCAAAATATTTAAAGCTACCGAATAGTTCTCGTCTGTAATAGGGATAGATTTAATTAAATTGTGGGGTTCGTTGTGTACCGTAAGTAATAAGTAACGGAATTTTTCCGCCTCTGTGTAGGCACTGTTTAAATGGACTAATGATCGAAACAAATCGAAATAGGAAGGCCAATCCGTAGGATCGCCGCTGAAATTAGGCAAAGGCAAAGTTGGTAAATTCTTATTATAATTAGATGACTGAACTAAAGGCGTTATTAACGGACGACTCATACGTCGTTGCTCTTCATCCACCCTCTTTAAATTATTTAAATTAGTGATAATAGCGTAGTACAAATCATTGAAATCGTTGCGTATCTTAATCTGTTCCTCTTTGTTAAAAGACCTTAACTTGATTAACGTTTTTTCAATTTTAGTTTGAACTTTATTGAATTTACGTTGGTGAGAATTTAAATCAGTAGTTCGCGAGCGAAACTGTTGGACATCTGTCGCTGCGAACTGTAATGTTCGTTTTAACTCATCGAGAATAAGATCTCGTTCGAATAAATCTTGTTCACACGGCGATTCATCATCAGACATTTTGCGTAACAAAGATGACTGCTTCGAATTCGCTGCGTCACTATCCATGATAATAAGTACGTAATACTGTTTAGAGACAACACAACTGAAAGATAGCAATCCGGTTCGAACGGATCAAAAGAAATTATGTACGATATTAAGCAGGGGTTGGCGACTCACCGCAAGCGATCCTTTACCGCCACGGGTTCCGAGGGCTGGGTTCTGGAACGGGGTGCGTCGACGCGGTTACCAGCGAATATATCATACACGATATATAGTCCATAGGCACTGATCCACCGTTCTTCCGAAATGTCCTTATTCTCGATAACGAACAATTCACCAAGCTCAATCAAAATTAGGTGCGCGCAGTTAACAATTTGAAATCACAGTAGTAAACCGTCACCCAAGGATTAAGGGTGGGGATTTGGAACGAAGACAGCTAATCGCCTTGCCCATAGACAATAAAAATTTTACCCACAGTTGTGTTGTCTTTGTATAGCCAATTATCAATGATCTGTTTCGTTACAACTTTAATGAACATAGGTGGAACTTTATTGAACATAGCAATGCATTTACCCAGAAATTATCCTCTGGTTTTCTGAAGTCTGAAGCTTGGAACTGCAAGTTTATTTTTATAACACTACCTTTCTTACTTCCACGTTTGTTTTTCATTGATCTTCAAAAAATCGAGACGATTGCCTTGGGTTAAGTTTATATGACGGCTGTATATGTATATTCAGAATACGGAAGTATTTAAAAAAAAAACGAAAGCACTAAATAAGCACCTCCACTATATGGCGACTCTAGCAAAAGTTGATTTTTGCAGGAAACGAATGGACCAAAGACAGTCATTTCCGTTCCTTTTAACTAACATATTAGAAAACTGAAATTTGCAAAGTTCGAAACTTAGATATCAATACAAATACGAAAAAGTACAAATAGAATATGAGTTGTTTATTGAGTTTTGAAAACCAATTTACTTTTAAACTTGAAAAAAAAACCGGAAGGATTGTCATGGAGAAATCAAGAACGTACCGTAGCGACATCTAGTTTGATTTCGGGAACAATTAATTATTTTAAATACTTCCTCATTGCCATAATGGCGTACGGTGCCAGATCTAACAAAAGAAATATTGTAACTTGTTAAACATTTGCCGAATAATAACATATCTGCATAATACAATGATAACTGAAAGAGAAACGTAATTTTTAATGTAGAGTTTTTCGGTCTTATTTTTTTTTGTTCTTTTATTTATAATTATTTCCAAGCGTTGTTTGTTACCATTTCTTTTTAAGTTAAATTAGAATCTACTAGAACTTAAAATATTCCAAAGGTGGTCATCGTTCGTGATTGTCAATCATATTTCTTAGTTCTGGAGGACTATTATGATATATAACTATAAACTTAAACGTCCCTATTATGCTTTGGCAGAAGTTTATGTTTTTTAACCGACTTCAAAAAAAGAAGGTCAAGGACAAAGGAGAAAAGTGCAAATTGCTTATCTAATGTAAAAATATTTGATGAAGAAGATGGTGATGCGTGATGTTACGTTTTCCACGAGCAACAAGGGAGAACGTGTCCCCCGAAGCGGTGGCTCGATGAAGTAACCAGTAGCAATATACCTTTCACATTAAACATTCACGTTTGAATTGCGAAATTATTACCGTTGCCGTATAAATTTATAATCTTCAATGGGGACTTCACACGACTAGCGAGCAGTTGCACGTAAACAAAGCCGGCACCGGCGACAATATTAAAAAAATTGTTTCCTATTTTTAATGGATTTAAATCGAAGGGATCAAAATTTTGAAGTTTTCGTGTTTGTGAACCTTGAAAAGTAGTAGGTTTGATTAGGAGAGAGTTGCCAAAGTTGGCTTTCAGCCTTCTAGGATGTCCCGGATAGTTTTTAAGCCTGGCCTTTTGAAGCGCTTCAATAAGGCCATCGTGCTCTTCGGCAACCCTTTTGATAAGAGATGTTTTTTAATCTGTTCCGTCCTTTTATTTTTTAAACATTTATTATAATCCGAATAAAATACGGGAGTATTGAAAAATTGTGTTTTACAAAATTTTACGCAAATCAATTCACTGTTTGACCGGGAACTGTGCGCGTGATCGCATCGATACCATTATGTTACCTATAATTTGTTCATCAAATCCCTGTCACAGACAGACAAACTAATAGATGGTTGTTATTTTAACGTCTATGCGCCAAAATATTATGCCGCCTCCGTTTTTTATTTATTTTGTTTCGGAAAAGTCAATAGATCACATTAATGTAAAGAAACTCCCGTTTTTGTATTTTTTAACTATAAGCAAGATTTCCACCTTCCGTTATTTATAATATATATACGTCTTAGGTGAATGGTTAATTTTATTTTAAAAGTTTACCTAATTTATTTGTGTAACTGATCGCTCTGTGACGATGTCACCTTTCTGCATGTCTCGTGTGTGAAATTATTCACATACCGGTCGATATGTGTTATTCGTTCGTCATTAACTAACGAGTAGTAAATCGAAACTCGATTAAGATCGCTCTCTTTGATCGACATAGGAGAAGCCCGGGTCACTACCACCCCGGGGTGTGGGGGTAAGAACAATAATTACTTAGTCCGATAAAATCTGTATTAAATGGGGATAATTTTTGTATTGATATTTTTATCTAAACATTTTTTATACGGTAAGTTAACAAAACATAGGGGGAGCTCTAAGACGTCATAGTTAGCGCGTTCAATTTGTAATGCAGATGATAAGCGATTTGAGCAAGGGTCGGTCGTAGGATACCTGATCGAAAATTATTGTAAGGCATATTAAGCCGTTGGTGTCAACTGCGAGTATAGTCACACCTAGGGTTGCCAGGTCGCCAAACCTAATAGTCGTACAGGCCAGCCAGTTTGGTCGGACACCCTTTATTATAGAGGATTTTGTTTCTCAGTATTAGTAGGTACGACAAAATTTGTATTTAATATCAAGCTTTTTTTATTATTATTACAAATCTGTCGGATTTTTTACATTTTTAGCCACACACGGCAAAAATGTTACAAGCCAGACACTTTACGATAATTTGGCCGGCCATGCAATCAAAAAGCCTACCTGTGTCCGGTTTCATCGGGAAGCCTAGCAACGCTAATAACACCCACCAATCCGCACCGGTCCCGTTCTCCCTATATGTCACCATCCATAGTGAATGCCTGTACGTACGCCAGCAGTGCAGAACATTAATAGCCGATGATTATGTAGGTACTCTTGAGCTCTTTTAAGATTCGTTTGCAATATGTATTTTGTTTGAACAGTGCGGGTGGCGCGAGGACGGTGAGATGAGGATGGAGTGAGGGCGTCATGGCGGCCACTGCTCTGGCGGTGCTGCTGCTGGCGGCGAGCGGCCGCGCGCTCGACCTCTGTGAGTATACAATGTATCTCTATCTATACAATATCCGTCATAAAGATATTCAATAAAAATATTTAGATTTTGGGTATGTCCTCGCCTAAATAGCTGAATAATCTTGTAAGTAATAATTAGATTAATAATTCAACAAATTAATAAGATGTAAGTATAGTGACTAATGTACGGTTTGTTGTTAGGTTGAGAGGTTATGACTTATGACAATTGAGGTCATGACATTCATTGTGATTGTGTGCGCATGAATATACATACAGGTTTTATTATTTCTTTAACTTTTTGGCTATGGAACACTATTATACGATACGATACGAAATATGTCGCCATTTGTACAATCAACAGCAAATTAAGGTACCACTTACCGTATGCAAATTGTCTTGCTGCATTGCTTGAGGCTTTTGGAAATCTATCGCTCAAACCACTCGTAGATGTTAAAGTAATCTAACTAATTAAAGGAATATTTTTTATGACAGAATAAACGGTCTCTAAAAAAACAGCACAGTAGGACATCCAATATTGTTACTCTACCCGATTTCAAGCCTGGTCGTTAACCAGACGAGAAAACGAGACAAAATCATCATTGAGACAGATACTGTCAGAGGATGGGGTATGAGGAATATACGAGTACGGGTACGAAGAATACTTCGTAGAGCCTTCGTATTAAAAATAAAAATTATAATCACGAATAGAAATGAAATATAATTGGTGAATTTCAGAAGTAACTTTGTATTTGCAATAAAGTTTAAACTGGTATAGCACATGGTGAAGCTTCTTCTTGCCAAAGCAGAGCTGCCTATTTCGACGATGACGCGTACCATTAATATTTATGGTGAGTCTTGTTTCTAAAAGCATAAGGTGTATAATACAATTCATGAAGAGTACGTTGCGCTCACATTCACGGGGGACAGGCGCATGGATATTGGTGGAACGGCCGATGGCGAGATATTTGAATATCTCTGATTGGTCGACATATTATGTCGCGCTTTGAAATTTATACTTCTACGCCTGTGCATCAGTTAGCCACTTCAGGTAATATTGCTGCACGATTATACGAGATTAAGCGAATATATGGACGTGGTAAAATGTAACTGCCCCTAATAGCGTGTAATACCCTTTTCTTCTAATTTGTTGCAATGCAAGGCGGAAAGTTCCTATTTTCCTTTAACTTTATAAAACTTTATAAACTCATGTTTAAAATTTAATGTTACTTCCAATTATTGCGAAAGGCCAAAGGTTCGAGTCGCATCTCAGAGTGCCAGGGACATAGAGGGTTTTGTAAGCATTTTTGTTCAAAGTTGATCAAATATAATAATAATTGGAACAAATTTTAATCTTTATTGAAAGTTTAAATATTTGTAAAAATAATTTCTTTATATATAAACATAATTTAGGTGGATTGCCTGAACATTGATGAGAATACGCTCTGTAGTAGCGTAAAAGTAACAAGTGCTTGAAAATTCGTCAGTCCTGTTAGGTCCTGGGTACACAGTGGACTTTTTAAGTATTTTTCATTAAGAATAATATAATTATTATTAGAATGATCGTTTTCTACGGCATTGCTGCCATGTACTATGTTTTTATTGAGTTCTCAATAACTTTCTATTCGGCTACTCAGCGATTTTACGTTTAGCCAACCAATTAAATTGCTGTTTAACCACTTGGCTGCAATATATACACACAGCGAGACACGTTGTTAAAACGACAATTCTGAAATGGCGCACTGAATTTTGTCCTCTATACCCCTCTATACCCTGTCGACATAATGACCGACAGGGGAACCTCCATATTGCTGTCATTATGAAAAGCGATACATATTAAATATAATCTGTTATTTTTTTTCTTTAATAGTGCATAATCATTTATTTCTAGTTGTTATGCGATAGTTAGTGAGAATGTGGACTGTAAATTGAAAATAATGGATATATGATACGGATTATAATCACAAATAATGAATCACAGCAATTACAGAAATACAGGAACAGACAAGGACAATGAGCAGTGAAAAAGCAAGAACAAACTGTAAAACACTATAATTTTATATAATTAATTTAGAGAAAATTATGGTATCTTTCCAGCTAGTCGCCAACGATGGGTTCAAAGAAATTATTTACCACTTTACTCGATGCTCAATATAACTTAAATTGTCAATTGTCTTTTAAATGTTCCGATATATTATAATAGCTTTTAATGAGTAATTATTTTAAATTATCAATAATTATCTTTAACTTCTTTATATGTATTAAGCAAATTGTTATAATTTTTTATTGACTTATTTCTAGGTCTAAATCAGAGGTTTAAATCATGGTATCATATATACCCTATAATAATAAGCAAAGATAACTTAAACATTTTTTAAGGTACCTATTATTATTTATGACCACTTAGCACACCGGTAAATTTCATTGTTAGTAGAAAGTTCTTTATTAAGTAATTATAAGTCACGACATTTCTGCGATGTTATAGGATTGACAATTTTTCCTTAATTTGACTTTGGTCTATGTTTATTGTCGCTTTGAATGTTAGTTTAACTAACACTATGGAATATCTTTACTTGTTTAGATATAATTTTGGCTGTTTAATTGTTATAATTTAGACTAAACAGACGGCTTTTTATGTTATATAATGCCTATCCTATTAATGTTATAAATGTGAAAGTTCCTTTGTTTGGATGTATGTCCGTCAATCACGCCGAAATTACTGAAGGGATTTTGATGAAATTTGTAATACAAATAGGGTATTAGCTGACTTATATAATAGGATACTTTTATCCCACTTAACATTTCCCTAGGGACCTAGCAGGCAAAGCTCTTGGTGAAAGCTAGTATATAAATAAATTTATAAACCTTTTCTCATTTATCTTTGGTTTTAAAATGTTTTAATTTAACTTGCAATGTATTTAAGTATGTTTGTTCGGGTGGTATCTTTGAACTTGATTTTGGAGTAGATATCTTCAACCGATTGAGCTGAAATGTTGTATACACGTTTAGTTTCGATGACAATGCATGATAATGTGACGTCATTCTAAATCTAATATCTGGCTGACCATACAGGATGGCGGAATAGTTATCTTTAACCACTTCTACAATATGGGTATCAAAAGAAAGGGCTTGTTGAAAGTAACTTGAAAAAGAATGTGACGTCATTTTAAATCCAATATAGCGGAATAGTTATTATTTAAGCACTCCTGCAATGTGGGTATCGAATTTAAGGGCTTGTCGAGCATAATTAGAAAAATAACGTGATATCACTCTAAATCTAATATGGCGCATTATTGAAGTCTTTTATGCTTTAAAATAATTAACGAAATTTCAAAATAATACGTTGAATGAGTTGAACAGACTGAGGTACCTAGCAAGCGAAAAATGAAAAGAAAAAAAAGTAAAAAGAAAAAAAAAACATTTTTCAAAAAAAGGTGATTAATATTCTTCGATAAACAATACTACTTAATATTACGAAAATGTATGAATGACATAATCTCAATTAATTAAGATTACTATTATATTTTTTTTTCTACTGTCAGTCCCTCAGTCACAGGATTCAACTTTTAGAACCGTAATCGGTGTATGGCTCGTAGAGTTTTATTGGGCTAAACTAAGAACTCTAACATGACATATAATAAAAAGATAATATTAACCAATTAACACCCATAAAATATTACAAACAAATAACAAAAAAAAAATATATATAAGGTATATTTTTAGAAGTGTACCAAGTTTAGTACAGTGGGCGCTTACGATTACCATTTGTCACTTTTCCTACGTGTTTTTGATTCTGTTGGAACATAAGACACATCTATTGGTATTAGTATTTTTTGAGGCTAATGAACATTTTGTTTTACTATCTTATTCTTGAACGTCGGGTGGATGTACCTATTGCTTTTTGTTACTCAAATATGTGCTTGGTTTATGTCTCCTTATTGCCAGCTGATCTGTGTAATATTCAGTACAAATTAGTTAACCATGAACTAGAAAAAGTCTTAAAAGTTTTCATGTCGCATAACAATTTGACACAACTTTTTGTAAGATCTCACAAAGCGGAACATTTCTTGTAGTAGTACATCTCATCCTAAGGAGTCAATGTGTTATATGCAAAACGCGGATTACTTATTTTCAAAGTTCTGGCTGTGGTTTATATCAATTATAGGAAAACTAGGTTTTTCCTTCGTAAAAGTACGTCAAATAGTCATTTTATAATTTTTTAGAAATTTAGTTTTCTCTTATCGTCTGATAACAATGCCAGTATTGAGATAAATGAGCAATATTACGACTTAAAAGTTTGAAAATACGATTGTAAGTGTCTCCACTTCACTGTTTTACAATACATGCCGAGTGTCTATTGTACTAAAATGAGTACAACAGCACCTGACGTGTTGTAGCTCGAAATATTTTTATGAATTTAGCTTTGCTAAATGTTTTACAAACGAAAAGAATGTTCAATATTTTATAATATGAGAAATGAATACTAATCACTACATAGTATAAAACAAAGTAGCTTTCTCTGTCCCTATGTTTGCTTAAATCAATGATATTATATTTGACTTAAATCTTTAAATCTACGCAATGGATTTCGATGCGGTTTTTTTTTATAGATAGGGTAATTCAAAAGAAAGTTTTTTATATATGATACAAGACCACGCGTGCGAAGCCGCTGGCGGAAAACTAGTCGACATAAAAGAAAAATCACTGGCACAAAATGCTCACTACCCTCAGATTATTTAGTAATTGAGTTTTGATTTTGCTGTATACTTACTGCATCGACTTTCGATTGATAAAGATTCGAGTGAAAAAGTATCATTAAGTATCTTTTATTTGAACTTAAATTACCGTACTATTTATAGTACGGCGCGCGTTAATAGATATGATATGATTATTAGGTCGGGAGTCCGACAAGCAAATTGTTTTTTTTTTGTTTATTTCAAATACTTTATTTATATGTACTGACTCTTTGTTGCCTCGGTTGTACGGTCTCGTGACGTTGCTCCTATGTATCAGGTACCCTCAATCTGCTAAAATGAGAGAGATATAAAAAAATAAACCCCATTACACAGACACACATGTATAATAATATAATAGATATAAATAAGTATGCTACAAATATTGTATTTTACAGAAAATGTTCACCATTCGCCCGTAATCTCTCGCTGAAGATGTTTAGAATCGTGTAGGAGGAGTATATCGCGGCATTAGACGTGCGACCGACACGGATCGGCAGCAACCGACACTAATCGGATAACGTTCGCCGGGCGCTGTGCGCCGGGTACCTGTACGCCGTTCTATATTCAAATACGTATATAAATTTTCTCTTTTTTAATACTTTGCCGTTGGGCAAGGCATCAAGGATATCGCTTATCATTCGTCGCGAACGTTGGAGCTGGCTGAGTAAAATCAAATCTGCACGCTCCACGGATAATGATGACAGTGCGCGTGCTACTTTGTCATCTGCCTTTGTAATTGCATTTTAATGCAAAAATTTACCAGAAACCCTTTCCACAGCCAAAAAGTATTTAGGCTTAGCATCTTAATATAAAATTATAATAACATAATATAAATAAAATAGAGAGAAAAAAGCAGTTCTCGTTGAGCTTATTGCCGGTTCTTCTCAGTACAAAGTCTCCAGTTGTAGTATTGCGAACCGTTGGGTCAGCTCTCGACTTTCACAAGTGCTAGTAACAGCCTAGACTGATTAAGTGAAATGAATTTTAATTTAATGTTAATGAATTATTTTTTCTCTCTAATACTTTGTTACTTTAACAATGTCCTTAGTTTAATCGTAAGCATCGTTTACAGGAGACTGACATTTAAACAGACTCGACAGTAATTGCTTTAACAATTTAATTAATTTCTGCTATTTATTTCATTAAGGTACACCACACCATGAGCTATACATGTAATTACATTTTTATAAATATGCTAGTATTATATCACATTAATAAAAACAGAACAGCAAAATAAGTACAAATTATTTATACATGCACATGCACATTGCTCAAAGCTACCATTGAATATATTAATTTCGTGTCGAACGTTTGATATGTCATTGTATAATGAGAACAATCTAGAAAGTAGCCGATGCAAAATGGTTCCACTTCGAAATAGTTTGGAGAGCTTCGGCTACGCGTATATTTGTGAGGCACTCTTAAGAGGAATATGCTGGAGCAGCAATACTATTAACTCATGATAATCTTTAATATTCGAGATGATATTCGTCAAATGCGAATATTCGCACTGGTTGCATCTCGTTCGCCGGCGGGGGGCGGCGGGGGCGCGGGGGGCGGGTGGCGCAGCGAGCCTCAATATTTAATTACGAACTTCTCGACTCCAGCAACAATTATGAATTCCGGAGCCGCGCTCGCTCCGTCCGCGACTCGTACATTTTCAATTTGTGGAAGCACCGCATTGATGAAACTACTTTGATTCGTTAAAAATCCATACCGTTTATTACGGCGGTAGGTAATTAATTTTTTATTTAACGAACTTCTTTACAGTCGAGCGATGTTTGACCTGGTAGCGGAATACAGTTGCGTGTTAGGTGCTTGTTATTGTGTGCAAGTGAACTGTAAGAATAGCGTTTATTTAATACTAGCACTCCGCTAGCGGCTTCGCCAGCGTGGTTCTGTATTACTTATAAACCATCCTCTTGAATCACTCTGTATATTTTTGAAAATCGCGTTAAAATCCGTCGAGAAGTTTAAAGATCTCGGTTCACAGACGGCGGGAAGCGGCTTCGTTTTATATACTATGTATAGTTGCTGCTTCTCCTGAGTATATGAAGTATATTTATATCCGAATAAAAGTGTGGTACATATATGTATAAAACAAAAAATTACATCAGGCTACATCTCAACTTACATATTCTGATATGTCGGATAAGACGCCTGCTATTACCCGTTTGTTTCTGAGACTAGTTTCACGCCTGAAACCGATATTATAGCGTTTTTATCGAAATCATTTAGCTCGATTGTATGGCTACTCAAATACCTAGATATTTCACGCATATATACCTATATCGATGGTGATAAGCGTAAAAAATAAGATGTGCAACCTCCGGTCGTCACTGGAAAATCTAAAACGAAGATATTTTATTAGCAGAAAACCAACACTGACTTCAAAAGATTGAATACTCGTCGACATGGTACTCGGATTATTGTGCGGGATGGTGAATTAACTTGGAATGAACGGAACTTGCATACTATAATACGAGTTTACGTAGACTCAACTAATGCGTGCGCTTGTGTATAAGAGTATGATGGATATTAAATTATTGGCCATTGCAGGTCTGGGTTTATACGTTCTGAGCCTTACGGCCGGTTTCTGAATTGAGAAAATTACAAAACCTCAACTCGTTATTTTCAATAACCTAAGTTTTTACGATTCACAAGTCAAAAAGTCAAAGTTTTTATCAATCTGCTATCATCTGATCTATGAACTGAAGTATTTATTAAAGTATCAAGAAATTAAAATCAGAAGGGAAAACCTGTTGAAGTGATGTTTGTACAGTTTGAGACGTTCTTAACTTTAAATTCTCAGAAACCGGGTATTAGACTGGGTGTCTCCTAATAGATTCATGTTACTATGTATGTTCATAAACGAGGGGAATGGTTCTACTACGATTACAAAACATATGTCAGACCTATCGTCAGACAATTGATGGTTTTTAAAGCTATATTAAATAAAATTTCATAGAAAAAAAAAAACAATTTAATTTGCGATATAAACGGCTGTATATTTTGATTGCGTTGGCTTAGAAGTTTGATTTTTTAAAGAGCTCCAAGTAACAGTAGACCTGAGTATTTGATATAAATTTTGGCTTGATACCTCCTCGCGTTCCTGAGAAAAAGGGTCCTAACAACGACAGACAACAAAAGTGATTCTATAAGGGTTCCATTTTTTCCTTTCGAAGCACCAAAAAATAAGAGGTTCGGAATTAAATACATATTAAAGACACCGTAAGATAGTATTACGAGTATAACACCTTAGCTTGTGCTCTTGAAAGCCCTTTTCAACTAACGCCGATTAAAATTCCCGTTTCAAAATTTTGTCAATGTTACTTTAGGTTTTGAAGTATTTTTTATAATTAATGAAGCCGTAAATCGCCGAAAGACGTCTGTTAAAATGACCCTAATTGCCGACTAGTCGGCCGACTAATTGGCAATTTGAAAACCTATTAGGCGGCTAGTTGGCTAATCGGCAAATGTGTAACTTAGACCATGCCATGTCTAATAAATTTATTTAGTGCATATCATTTTCACACAAAATCGATAAAATAAATGAAAAAAAATATATATATATACATAATACAACTCATTAAATTAAGATTCTTATAAGTGGTGTACATTATTATTATAGCGTAAGAAAAATAATATCTATTCACGAAATTTTTATTTATATTTATTCTAGATAGGCAAGCACTTGACCACAGATCACGTGATGGTAAGCAATGCAGTGGTCTAAGATGGAGCGTGCTTGCCTAGAAGGAACCGATTCACTCTTGACTTGAAGAGTCCCAGATTGTATTTGCCCGGAAACAGCGAGTCTGGTAGCGAATTCCACAGCTTCGCAGTTCGCACGATGAATGTAGAGGCGAATATATTTGGCTTTATATTTGAAACTAATATACTTATATGTATCTTAAAATTTTATTTATACCGTTCCTTTATAGATATAAATTCATAACATTTGATATTCAATCGGACAACATAAATCGCAAACAAGCTCTCAAGTTATCAGTTCCTGTGAAGCTTTTTGTTATAATTTCACGAAGAAGTTTGTAAAAAAACTAACGCACACGTGTCGCCTGGCGACGTCGCCACTCGACGCTCGTTACCGTCGTGCTGTGTCGCGTCAGACAATGACGGCATTGTTCACCGGCCCGGGATACACCGCTCTCAGAACCCACTCACCTACCACTTTAATTAATTCTAAAATCAACCATGTACGTACGTATAGTTGAACACGACCAGTATTGGCTGCTTCGGTGAGGAATATTTTAATTTGTGTAATTACTTATTGCTGTCCAATAAATACATATATATATATATATTAAATATAACATAACTTTTTGTTAAATAATGCAAGATTTTTTTCTTCAAATTTTTATTAATCTTAAATAAGTTATTATTATTAGGTACTTACTTGATTTAATACTTCTAAATTTTATTTTTATGAAATGGTTATGCATCATTTCATACCTTTGAATGAATTGCTTTTCTAAGTATAAGTAAACTTATTTTAATGTATTATTTTTGTTGTTGCAATGTTAATTGTGTGTCATTTACAAATATAAGTTTAATTGCGGCCTACTCGCGTTCGTTTGCCCCAGGGCTGCAGTCTCGAAAGAGTTTATGATCGCAAATCTTACCGAATTCGATCGCTTACTCATATTTATCAATAGGAAACTGACCATCGCTAACTTGACAATTACACTCGGTAGTACGTGCCTAACAAATAATAGTAGGTATACTTAACTGTAGCAACCATCGTTAGATAATGATCGATATGTGGTAAAATTACGATCGCAAAGTCAGTCGAGACTGCAGCCTCTTGTTTATTGATAATTAATGTAACATTTATGTTGTAACCCTGTCGTATGTATGTACATTCATTAAATGTATAGCACAAGCGCCGCCTATCGCAGTCTATTGCAACCGTGACTTCATTAATAAGAAACACGGCCGTTGTTATGCAGTCTTTCTTGAATTTACAACAGCTAATGTTACGTTAACTATTTTAATATTAGTCTTGAGTTTCTTTGGAACTCGCCATTCCGGCACGAAAAGCACGACCCATTGTATAACCTGGATTCTTAGAAGGCAAATTGTATACAAAGGAATTATAAATGCTAAGGTTCTTTTGATTTGTCGTTTTATAGGATTTTTAATGTATAAAATAACATTGTTGCCACAACGATCAAATGCATGGGGAAATAAAGAATAGCAAGCGACGCGGTATTGTGTTCTGTGCGGATATTTACCGCACCGACCCAGGGATATCGAAATGTCACTATTGAATTGGATCTATTTAAGAAGCTCTGGTTGAGTAATACATTAATATTATGTATGAAGAGTTAATGTTACATTGTAATAATGTATTTTGTTATTTCCAAATAACACACGGTGCATTTAAAAATGACAACTTAATAAATGTAGACATAAAAAGTGTCTTATCCATGTTCTTCTTTCTATGATTATTCATGACAAAAGTTTCAAAAAACAATCTATCTACTTCGATCCCTGATAACCATATATCAGTGATACGGTTCAGGATTTTGTGTTAATTATATGTTGTTAAGAACGAGTCTGTTCCACGTGATATATATAATACGAAGTCGCTCTCCGCCTCTACATTCCCTGTGTCTGTCTTTATATCTCTTTAGTCCTCTTAAACTTTTTGAAGTTACTTTCTTGAAAAAAGTTTAAGTATTGAATTATAACGTTTCATTTCTACGGATAACCTTTACACTCAATCGATCGTGGTCGAACCGAAGACTCTTACATTATTAACAACAAACGAGTTAACTTTCGCAAACTAATTATTAATCTTTAACTAGAAACCTTCGGCTTCGTGAACCAAAACTTCGATATGTTTTGTTCAATACCGACGGATTTCATGTAATAATTGTTCTTGTTTTGAAAAGGTGTAAAGTGGACAGGGGAAATGAAATGTTATTTCCGGTCTCCTCTCATTCCGTTGATTGGCGAGAACCCCGAGCTACGGCGACGGTGGAGGGCGGGAGCGGGTGTCGGAATGCAGGGCATGCTCGCGGTATTCCGACTCGAGAAATACTGCTGTTCTAATATAATTAATGTACGAACATTTTGATAAGCTTTTCACGTGCACACCCGCCGCAAAATCCCGCCGGCTGCACAATGGCGGAACACGTCATCGTGTTTAGCTTTAAAGAATTAAACGGAAGGCCGCGTCTTGTTGTCGCTAATAGGGCTCTGGATACGCTCTACGGATATTTGAATATTATATTTATTATTTGGCGATTTCCGTTATTTTATATGTACGGAATTTTCACATTATTATTACTTTTATTTAAGTAGTTTAGGTAGTTACTTTATGTCCTCAAATAAATATTTATTTATTAAGTACGTCAACATCATACATATTTAAACAATTATAATTTCTGATTCAATTATTTATGTTATTATACATACAAATCCTTAACACTAAATTAACCAAAATAAATTAAATTAATTAAAAAAGAAAACAATTTATAAATAAGTTATAATGCAAATGTCATTTTTGTATAAAAAAAGACAACCTACTCTCATATGAACATATGCACGCTGAACCGATTCCAATCTTTGTGATCCTATACTATAGAATGAGTTCCATATTGCATTCGCATACTGGACATTACTACGGACCAAATAATTATAAAGCAGGAGTTTTCGATTTTCTGGAAGTCCTTTGAGTTACGCTTCGCAAAACCAAGCATCTGTGAGGCTTTTCTTGCCCCTATGTCGGGTTTTTTATTGACCTCTTGAAGCTTGATGTCATATTGTTCATATTTGTAATCTAATGGAACCTTTTTTCGTGGTGTCGTTAAAATTACACAACCTCTACGGTTACAATATTTTAGTATCGATATATTAATTTTTTATATTATTAACACTGTGGTACGGTCACTGGCAACCCTGTGCCCGCGATCGACACCCGACTCATACGAACAAGAATTTTGACTCAGAGCTTTTGTTCAATGCAGACGTTTGTACGTTTGTTTTGAAGATCGTCAAGCAGGAGCTAACTGTCACAAGAAAAAAAAAAGCATGATTTTCTAATATAATATAAAATTTTATTTTAAAAAAGTAAAAAAATGCACTACAAACCTCGAGGACAAAATAAGAGCCTTCAACTGCCGAGGATAAGATTTATCTACCTTCAGCAATAACTGATGAGATAAAAGCAGGAAGTGGAGATAAAGCGGCAGTAGGAGGTGTTTGTTGCGTCCATACAGCCTTGGCAACATTAAATTTCTGTTTCAGTCTCTCTCAATTAACTCTGCATTAAGCAGCCCCCACCTCAAGGCACTTCTAGCTGACGGTCGGGCCCAATGGAAAGAAACTCTAGGGTATAACATGTCAGAAGTCTCAAAATTTCTACAGCATAGCACTATCAGAATCATGTTACAATATGGGTGCATATCTATACTAATACTAATATTATAAAGAGTAAAGATTTGGTTGTTTGTTTGTTTGCATCAAATAGGCTCAGAAACTAGTGCTCCGATTTAGATAATTCTTTCACATACGGGTAGCCATAGGTGAAAGGATAACACCATACGGTGTTGACATAGTCTATAATTTGCGCATGGAAGTTGCCGGATTACAGCTAGTTCATGATAAAATATAAAAAGTATGAAAAATAACTTGGGAGTTTTTATATGGAACAGGAAGATTTTTTTTTCGCCTATCTTCAGTGCCGGATTAAGCCAGAGCGGGGCCCGTAGCAAATTATGTAAATAAAATCTAGTCCATCCATCAAGTAGTTCTTGAGTTTTGCGGACAGAAACATGCGGAAGCTGAATCCATCAAAAGTTTTAATAGAGATTAACATTTTCAATTCGTTTTCACCTTTGCTCGAGTGAATGATTAGCACGCTGGATTCGAGGCCTCGCTATATCTGAGGTCCTGGGTTCTTCTTCCGGTCGGGATAATGGCGGAAATGAACCTTTTTATATTGTCTCAGGTCTGGGTGTTGTAGTACCTTCGTTGATTCAGATTTCCATAATACAAGTGCTTTATCTTCCTATCTTGGGATCCGAGTTTATAATTGAAAATGTTCATGTGCGATATTGGAAGTTGAATATGGTCCATTTTCAGGCAAATATAGAGAGCCCCCGTTGGCACCAAATATGGTGTACGGAAACGTAAATACAATAGTGTTGTGTAGCTTCGGTCGGTCGGTACAGTGAATGATCGATTCACATACGACAGTGAACTTGGCACACCCTTTGATTGCTGCTTATTTTTCTGCACCACTGGCTCTGTGGCCTTCCCATCAACGATTATGTGAGAATCGTTACACAAACTATGTATGGTATTAGTCAATGCAGTAGATTATATTCATTAAAATTACTTATTAATGGACCCTGCTGGAAAATCAACGGGGCCAATAAAAAATCTAAATATTAATAGCCCCTTTAAATCGACGATCATTTGTTAACCTACCACATATATTATTCGTCTGTCTTACGGACATTTGCACAATCCTTTATTAAAATTTTCATTAGTTTAAAGCGACGACCCATACATATTTGACATTTATTCGGACTGATGCACAAACGTTCATTAGGGTTTAATGTCATTTTTAAGCTCTAATGAATATCAAATTTGTATGGGTAATGTCGCTTTAAACTGATGACAATTTTAATGGACGTTTGTGCAACTGGACGTATAGAGCTAAAAGGCGTTATTAAACCTTAATGGACGTTTGTGCGACTGATCGTTAACCGATAAAAGAATACTAATCTGGCGAAAGAGAGTACAGAAATCCTATCGACCTTGTGCTTGCTATTTTATTATTTATTTGTTTTTTCCCAAATGTTTTTATATTAGTAATGTCTTATTCCTACTCCACACAAATAAGTTCTTGTTAATGTAAATCTTTGTACTGACCCGCGTCATATGTACTTGCCGTGAGTGCAAATATTTAAATATAGTTTCAGTAGTTTCTGAGCATATTGGATGCAAACAAACAATCTTTCCTGTTTTAATGTATACGTGATTATGGTTGTTTTATTTTCTTTTTGATTCTTGTGATGGTATATTTAATTTTATTCACATAGCTATGTTCACATTATCGAAGTTTGGTCTTTATTCATTTTAAAGAGGTTGCAACGTTTATAGGAGTGTAAATAAATACGTGTGATCTCATTGCGTGGTATTTTGATTATGACCGCCAGTGTATGACGCCGTCTACCGTAATTAACTTTGCCATGGTGTTTCTTGCGCGAGTCACTGTTGCGAGGTGCCTCGATCTCGAATGTGCGCGGCTGCGGGTAAGGTTGGCAGGCACCGGCGTGCATTAGCGGCCCTAATTGCGGTCGCCAGTGCCCTCTCCCGTGCCCGCCTCCCGCCGCCCCTTCGCAGCCCGCTCCTCGGCGTCGCCCGGTCCCAACCCGTCGTTTTATACTTGCAAATTGTTTCATACGCGCACACCCCGGTATGCAATCGGATTTGACATCGATATCGGAGGTAGGTATGTGCGCCGCACCGGCGAGCCGATATGTTTCGTCTCAGTAACTTATTCCGCACGTCGGGCATGGCACACGTTTCGTAGTCGTAAATTGTTTTACGATCGGGGACTCTATTTTTGAATCACTCTAATTGTGTGGTCGTGCGTGTACGACATAAGTCACGGTCTTTGTCGTATGATATTGGCATTGCACATTTTATAACAGCACATCTCCGGTAACTGGGTAACATAATTTAAAATAACTCCGAAAAAGAAAAACTCGAACAAAATAAAACTTAGTTCAAAATCAAAATAATAATTATTATATTTGTTTTCTTTGACATGAGGTGTACACTGTAGATTGAAATACAATTTGAATTCAGCCCATTTAGCCATCAGCAAAATCGATGGTAAAATTACAAAGTCACATATCCAATTTCAAAATTATAAAGTTAGGTACATATATCATTCTTAATATAAAATGCTTAAAAAATCCACTTGGTCCCTGGTACCCTGAGATGGGTATCGAACCCACGACCTTTCGCTATCCGGGCGACTGCTCAAACCACTGAGCTACCCAGGACCTAACAGGACTGACGAATCTTTCAAGCACTTGTTACTTTTCGCTACTACAGAGCGTATTCTCATCAAAGCTCAGGCATCCACCCAAACAGCCGAAAGAAATATTGTTATAAATATTCAAACTTTCGATAAAGATGAAAATTTTGTTCTAATTATTATATTATAAATATATTTTTTAAACATTTTGTATTAAGAATATTTTTCAGTATGGCATTGTGAATGCAACATTAATCAAAATATAATACATATATAATGGTTACACAAAACTATTATTGAATGAAATTATTATTACCATTAACAAAATATTAAACAAATTATAATTATATAAAATAAAAAAGTAGATAATATCACAGATAAAAAAAGAAGAAACGGTCATACATTCGAAGACTTTACACAATTCGCAGCACATGCATTCATTACATATTTTTATGATTTAAATATTCTGTAATAATAACACTATAAAAAGCATTATCACACAGCCATATTATAAATAGTGCTTCTTTGAAGCTATTCAAAGGAAGATTTTTATTGTTTGGAAGGACTTTATTAAACATCACAATACCCATTAAATAACACTTATTTTTAGCCCCTTGGGGTGATATCAGAAACCAATCTATCATAAAATTTTGGTATTGCGTATATATACATGTTTGGCCTGTTTAAAGTGACACATATCATGTTTTATGAATTTAATGACTTCAAAAATGTATAAACGAAATAAAGTTGATATTTTTAAACATTTAAAGAGAGGTTTGCCGGTCCACAACGTCATAACAGTTTATACTTCATTAAAATCTTGTTATTTTTTTAAAATTTATTTCATCATCATCATCATCATTAGCTCTTTATTTCGTCCCCACTGCAGGGGCTCAGGCCTTCCTTATGGATGGTAAAGGAGCATGGGCCATGACCCTCCACGCTGGCCCAATACGGATTGGCGGTTATCAACGACTACATAATTATTATCTCGGGCACGGAGTAGCCCGAGATAATAATGTTTTGGTCACCCATCCCGTGACCGACCCTTGCGAAAGTTACCTAACGACAACGATCGCGTGCCGCGGCGCTTATCCACTACGCCACCGAGCAACTCAAAATATTTGCTTAAGTAATAACCTTTATTCGACTATGGATACGGGTGTTAGTAATAAATATATGGTTCCATTTTTACCCTTTGAGTACGAAACGGTAAAACGAATCCTCCTTTCAGTTCAGAACGTCCAATCGTGTAATTTGTTTGTTGCCTTGTGTCGCTCAGTTCACCCTGTTTAGACGCAAATGATCTAGCCTGAAGATATAGATTGTTATATATTAGTAAGTTTTTGAATAACTAAAATAGGCATCGAAATGGTTACAATTTTTTTCCTCCTCCTTGCGTCGATATCGTCAATACTAAGGGTCGTGATCTTTTTTTGGATTATATTCCGCCACTGGATCTGTCTTCGGTAATAATGGAATCGAGTGCGGAGCGAATTTTCAACTTTTCAAGGTTCTTTTAGCGAAGAACTTAAATATTCTGCAGAGACATGTAGTGGAAAGCTTGCTCTTGACGTTTAGTTCCTCGAGGATCAATGCGTTGGATGTGCTGTCCATTAAATGCGCAACATCCGTCTCCAGCACCACATCTCGAATGCGTCGGTATAGGTGCGATCACTATTTTCCAGGGTTTCCGCGCCGTACAGAAATATGGAGATTACCAGACTCGTCACAAGTTTTTGTTAAACTTTGCGTAAGATATTATTTGCCAGAATGCGGTGTAGCTGTGACATGGCGCTCTTTGCCACTCCAATACGCCTTCTGTTGTCTGCCTCACACGATCCACTGTCGGAAACAAGCCCATAGAGCCCAGGTATATGTAGGCGTTGACGGAGTCAAGATTGATGTTTATGATGTTTGCCTTAGCTCTGATCGATAGTCTTCGTTCACCACTGATGCCCTCTATTCCATCCAGCAAAATGACCATTTCAGTTTCGTTGTTTGTGAAAAGGGTGGTTTTATCGGCGTATTGAAGATTAGTGATCTTCTTTCCAGTTTTCGCAGGTCTACGGCAAACGCAAACACGAGAAACGCTTTGTCTACTAATGTCACTTTTCTCGGGTGCGCTTATACAACATCTCACTCTCGACCCGAGAAAGTGACGCTTGGGTGTAGCCAAATCATTCTTGAGTTCGTCATGCTACGCGTGCTGGAGGTATCGAGTACTTTTTAATGCAATAAAAAAAAAGAATGCAGTGTCTGTGTTGCTTACTTTAAATAATAAATCAGTACAATCATACATTAACAGATGTGTCTTATTTTTCTACGACGCGACGTTTACATTAGAAATTAGTTTCACAAATAAAAAAACAATCACCATACAACAGCATTTCTGATGACCGAGTTCTACATTTTGATATATTAGGCCAATTTCCAATGACAAATCTGTGACAAAATTTTTTGTATCAGCTCTAGATCAAAAAAATATGACATGTATCTTTTTATAATAAAACAGTATATTGAGTAACCTTCTGATATTTATATATTATCAAAACATCGGTATGTCGATGTTATCAAAGTTAAAACATCGATGGTTTTCAGCTAAATAGCGATGTTCATTAAACAATGATTAATATATAATATTTTTAAACTCACACGATTTGTATACATTATAATTATAAGCAATCGGGTCTTGTTCGTGCATTTTTTGATACATGATTAATATAGATCATCCCTACTAGAGTTGTGTTGGAGTGTACATTTTATTTAAAATATTGATTTATTTTTATTATTTTTCTTAGACTGATAATTACCTCATAAAGGATTGATATCTCATAAGTTTCGAAATAAAAGTATCGATTTCAAAAGTACTTGGCATCGAAACAAATATAGAAGAGATACCTCAGGGTATCGATACTTTTTTGCGTATCCCTAATTGCTACGTTATTTATTCGTACAAATATTTTTTCCGTAGTTCAAACTAATTGAATTTTTTGAATTAGTTGTGTGTAATGTGAAACAGCCAGTAGAAACGAACTTAATATAAAAATAACTGATCGGTGTGACGTAATCGAAACTGAGGGACAGTTTGCCCGCGAATGTTATAAGCACCATTAAAAGTATTTAAAAGAAAACAAAAACGAATAGTTCAAGTCGCCAAAAAAATTATATATATATATATATATAATGGCAATATTAAATGTTGATTTGGATTTTTTTTTTTAATATTTATCATCACTATTCTGCAGAGCGCACTATTCGACGAACCACCACTCACAGCAGTTTTGCGAATCAAACTAAAAGAATTTCCTATGTCAAACAAAATTAAACAGTGTACGAGTGGTCGACACCATCCGAATGCTTCGAGATAGATACCTTACATCCGTTCAGTGTATTTTTGTTTGGAATAGACACTTGTCTGACTTCAATGATCGTTTATGTAACGTCTTGGTCTTGGTTATTATAGTATAAAAATTTTTATGTGAATGATAAGGCTCTCTTATGTTTATGTCAATCCATCAGCTAGTCAGTGTGCTTAGTAGTGTTTTAGTCGATCGATAAAATGGCACAACTTGTTGTAAGCAATGTTATTTATTGTTATTGCTAATATTTCAAATAATAAATATAATATTTCGGGTATATGAATAGTACTTATATATTCTGCCTAACCCTCTAGACATATGATACGACATAATAGGTTGGGGAAAAAGTTTCTTCGCACTTTATATGAAAATTCAAAACATTTTTTAATAAAGTTTATTTATGTTTAACTAAATAATGTAGGTACCATTTTGTTCGATAACTGTTTGCCATCTTGTTGGTAGGGACAGGACATGTTGGTTGCTATCTAAATTTTGGGGCTTCTGATCAAAGAACCGCAAAAATGGTTCAGTTTCATAAGGCCGTTATAAAGAATCACAAACGAATCGAATACACATGAATCATTAGATATCTTTCAGTGAGCTCGTGAAGTACCCAAATATTGAACTTTTGTGTACATAGCTTTTTTCAAATGCCTCAAAACTGTTTGTGGCCAATCCTCAGTTCTCCTGATATGCAGATCCTGCTCCATTTTTCAAAAGTGGCATCCATTTCATTTGTAACATGGCGATCGGAGCGACGTGCATCTTTTGACATCAAAATTTCCAGACTGAAAACGTTTACACCAATTTTGTGCTACTCTCACAGAAAGTGCACAGAGGTCCATAAATTTTGTTTCGCGCCTTGCGTTGCATTTGTAACTTTTTCGTAATTGAATTTTTAAATGTATAGAATTTGTCATTATTATATTCACTCATATTAACAGTAAGAAATACGAATGAAAATAACACATTTTTTTTAAATGAAATGTTTTTAATAATACCAAAACCAGCCAGATACAAATGATATAACCAGAAAGATTTTATTACAAGTTTATGCATACTATGTGCGAAAAGACTTTTTCCCAACCTTATGTTAGCGACGGTATGGCGATATTTCAATTTATTTTACTATTTTGACACAAACTTAATAAAGAAGAATGTACAATAATGGTGAATAATGATAATGAATTATTAATGGACCTAACAGCAGCGTTACCGACGTACTCATTTATAACAAATTTGTTCACCAAAAGACGTGTCAAAGTAGTAAAATTAAATTAAATATTGTAATAGTATCGTTAAGATGTTGTATCCAGGTCACAGTTAGTTTATGAAGGAATAAGAGCTACTCCTTAATTCCGCCAGGGTACCGTGCATTGTTGTACTCTACCACTATATTTTGGTATGTGTCCAATCAGGTACTCGCATTGCACTCTGCATTCACAGGCTGCTGAAGTTTTGTAAACCTGTATAATGTAATCGATCAATAAATGAAACACCAAAGTGAAATTATAGCGCGCCGGCAACATTTTACCGACATTTACTAATCGATAAAATAAAATGTTCCCATCGAAACGAAAACGATAGAATAATTAGTAATCAATCACCGATCGAAGATTCGATAAGAAGTGTGTCGCTTTGGCTTATGGCTGGCGGTAATGGTTAAACGCGCAATGAATTGGATTGGACAGCGTCAGCGGATTGCTCCTAAAAATACGCTATGTTCTGCTGTTGTGTTGATTTCGTCTCGTTTTTCTTCTTTGCCTTTATGCGCATACTTGAGCGAGACGACAAAAACAGAAAGTTATTGTACAAATTAATGTAAATAACCGATATCTATAAAACTAAAAGAGAAACCATACATTGTGGGCGATCATCATGTTTGAAGTATGGACGTGTACTGCATGTTTCCATAATGTAGCCGGCGGCGGTGTCGGATTGTAATTATCCGCCGTATCGCTAGCGCTCCCGTGTAGTGTCATTACTGGCGGGCATTGTGCGCGTGCCCCGGCCATGCTGTCGTGTGTGCCGAATACACGTCGCTGCACATTCGTCCTGGAAACTATTGGGCCTGGAAAAAGGCTACGTTAACGATCAACCCCCCTCCCACCCTCCTCACCTCCCATCGTGTACAATGAAAGTAATTAAAATAATAGTCCCGGCGGCAACATCACGCGAAGTGTTTTTTTTTTGTGATGTCGTGCGAGGTAAAGACCCCGCGATACTGTCGCGACCACGGGCCGGACTAACCCTGTCTCGGTAAATGTATACAACGTTACACTGAAACGTCTACGAGTATACTGGACTCATAAAAAGGCGACAAAGTATCCGTAGCTTTATTGCATGTTCTTAACTAGTGAGTAAGCTCCCAGTCATTAAGTGTCAGTGGGTAAACCTCTCTAATATATTACCAGTCTGTGAGAATCGCATGAAAATCCCTTCAGAAGTTTTTAAGTTAATGTAAATATACTGCAGTGATAGTAAAAACAAAAGTAAAACATGTCGTTTTATTATATTACCCTTACTTTAGTACAAATTAATTCAAACTTTCTATTTAAGATTGAAATTGAACTTCGAATATGAACAAGAAAATATGTCGCCCATTTTCACTAAATTACCTATTTTGATAATATAAAAAAAAAACCCACCGTTATTTTTTCCGCGACGGCTCAAAACAAAATAAAGGGAGTGATTGATTGATTGTTCTAAAATTGCGCTAGCCCTAAAGCGCTAAGGCGCTGTTTAGAACGTCGGTCGGCCGCCGCGCGCCTACCGAATATATACAAAAGGCATAGCCGATATCGCACGCGGCAATCTGACATTCGATCGTTTTATGTTACAAAAGAATATTGCTTTCCGTGGATGGATATGAATGAGTAGCGAGTCACCAGTGCGCTGTTTATTATTCATTAGACGACTGCATGTCACGCTAGTGTAAAGGCACGCACAAGCTCAGCGCTTCTGACACCCCCTCTCCCCCCGCACGCACATGTTGCGAGTCGCCCGAAGCCATTCTGATCATTTGTTGTTCATTTATTATTAATATTCAAAACTGCCTTCATGACGTTTGCAATTTGTTCCGGAGCGATCGGCCCGCAGCGGCGGCCCGGCGGCGGCGTGCGGCGGTGGTGGCCCGGCGCGCCGCCTGGCGGATGGCGGCGCAACATGCGAATTCTATTTGCATTTGACCTATAAGCGGCTGTCTTTTGTTGAACGGGACACCGCCACAATGGGCTTTTTATTTGGATGTTTCGTTTCAGAAAACTTTTACCTCGAGATGAAATTACCCGTGGAAATGTTTTTTTTTTTCTGAAAAAACAAAGAACTCGTATAAGGGAAATTGTACAATATAATTTTTTCTTTATTACTTATAATAATTATTATTTTTTTAAGGTTTTCCAATAGCGTGAATAAAGTTTTAAGATGATTAACGATTGAGCGAGGTAGAACTGCAGTGTAAAAATGTAAGAATGTCTTCTGATTGTTCAGGCTGTTGTTATAACAGAGAGTATGAATAGTATATGATACTATCTAGTCTTGGAGAATTTTCCCATGGATTCGGTGATTTTTTTTTTGTGTGTTCGCTTACCGGTGCCTCTGTGCATTTAGGGTTTTAAGTATTGTGACTGAATGTTTACGACTATCCAACGAAGATAACCGATAATAAAGAGGTGACGCTTAGAAAGGGGGGGGGACCTTTATCTGTGCACTTCTGTTCACTTAAAGTGACCGTTGATTTTAACAGTAAATTGTAACTTGCTGCTGTGTGATTGTGATAGATAACTCTAAGATTAATACGTTCAATACTGATGCTTAATATAATCTCCAGTTTATCTATTTCTTTCACTGTCATGCAACGAGACGTTTTGTTGCTTGCACACACCGACTAACGGTAAAGCACTTATTAATATTTATTTATCTTTCGTTTATTTATCTGTGAGCATAAAATCTTAATACAAAATATGACGTGGCATACTTTTGTTTGTCCCAATTATATGATAGCATTACACTCTATATTATTACACTTTTTTCGCCATAACGACTTACGCAAAATAAATAGGATAGTGTTGGTTCCGAATAAATGAAAATATGCTTCATTTACAAATACTTACAGTGAAATTGCTAACGTGTACCAGCCCTGCGTTTGCTTCATATATTGGACATCGAATGCGCTGTTTCCAATCGGCTGTCACATTCATTGACACCGGCGGTTGTGTTGTGTGCGGTGGAAGCTTTATTAATTGATATCCGGGGCGATACTGTTTGGTATACTAAACGCGTCTGTTGGTTCCAATAGCGCGGCGTGCGATATCTGTGATGCTATGCGAACGTATCAATGTGCCGATGCGACTGTGATCGGTATCTCGAGCCGTTTAGGGTGCATAATCGATAATGAGCTATTGTGTGCGCGCTGCGCTGTGCTGTACTTTAATGATGATTGTGAAGAAACCATCTATCTGGATGAGATTTTATTAATTTTTCTTTAATTTTTTTTTTATGCTTTCCGCAATAACTTGGTTTATTTTATTGTGATAGTTATTTTGCAATCGCCAATAAATTATATACTTTTTTATTATTTATTTAACTATATTTCATTATTTAGTAAATTGTTTGTTTACTTGTAATATAATATATGGAAATATTTTACTATAGAAACAGTTTATAAGCCTTAAAAACTAAATAATATTTTCCAATAGAGATGAATATAAGAAGCTAGTCTTTTGAAGTCGAGCAGTTAAAATTAATGAATTACGAAACTAAAGTTCAAGAAGAAGCTCTACGGACGGTTTCACTTATTAAACTTCTTAAAGTTTCTTGAATTTGTTAAGTTCGTTTCAAGTTAAATATCCGTTGATTATTGAAGTGGTTTTTTGGAGCAGCTTTAAAAGGTATCGTTCGAGTATATTTTTTATTTAATAAAATTTATAATTAGACATTTGACCTACACGACAAAAGTTCTTCGATTTGATTTTGATCTCCGTGTCCAAATTGTTATTAGTACGGAGGATTAGAGGTGCCGGCACCCCCGCTCCGAGTCCCGGTCGGATCAATGTAAAAAATAACTCTTCTGTAGGTATTGTCTCTGGTCTGGGTATTGTGGTTAACGTTGTTATTTGAAACAACGATTCATTTCCATGGTATAAGTGCTATTGTTACTTAAATTGGTATCGGATCGATGTGTGTGATGTTGTCTTAATATTTATTTATTCAATACTTGGATCACTCTGTATATTGTTAAAAACAATACTTAAATCCATTGTGTAGGTGGAAAGATCTCAGCGTACAGACAGCGAGGAGCTTTTTACTTTGTTTTATACAGTGTATAGATGTACCTATGTGATGCTCTTTTTGTTCAATGTACATGTATAATGAGCTGACGTCGGGCTAGTCGATGCGAATTCATTAGTATCGTTTAATGTAATTTTAATGTAACAAACATACATACTTGACGATTGACGGCCACGTTGTAGGCGGAGTGCGGGCTGCCCTCCTTGGTGTTATAAAAAAAAAACAAATAAAACAGTCTCATTAAATGAGTAGAGTAGTGAACGAGCGAACATTTTGTTTTACCTATTTTTGTTGATAAGGATTGAGTTTATAAAAGATTGATATCGCATATGATAATAAAAATAATCGTTACATGAAGAAACAAATTTTGTATATTTATTTATCTATAAGGCATTTGTGTTATAGAAACAATTTGACTTAAAGGAGGCAGTTCTTTTTTTAACATTGATTAGATTTTATCGTACCCGGGGCCCGGAACTAATCGGAGGTTATTAATATCATATTTTAGGTAGATCAGGCACAGTTCGCCGTCGCTGAATTTCTAAAGAAATACAATTTTAGGTACATATTGGCGGGGGAAGTGGGACCGCAATGTTGGCAATGGGTACACGTTCGTCGATTGATTATTCATCATGTATGAACTGTAGTATTGACGTGTTTCTCCAATAACTTTGTCCCGGTCGTCATAAGTTTTCCGCCATTGTCGACAATCATCGTCACGTCATACTCCAGCTTCGTCAGTCAATATGTATCTTATTAAATCATAAAACAGCATGAAAGTTTGATAGTTTTTAGTTTATCATGTACAGAGACAAGCACTATAGTCGTCATTGTCAATGTCTCCACAGTGTGACACAGGACCTCGTACGTGGTCGTCGAATCATCTGGCGCACGGGCCCTGTGCACATTCGTGGCTGTTAAATACCGCAAAGACCACTGATGAAGCATGAAAGAGCTAGAAATTATATATTTTTGATCACTCATCCTATGGAACAGCCCTTGCGAAATTTGTTAATCCTCATGATACGAGGGTCAAACTGAAAGTTCTTAGAAAATCAAAAACTGATTACATTAGCCAGTTATTAGTTTTATTATATCTTTTCAAAATATTGTCCATTCACGTCAATACACCGCTGCATGCGATGGAACCACTGGGAAAAGCACTTTGCCCACTCGTCCTTAGGGGTCTCTTCAATGGCATCGCGATACGCAGCCACCGCTTCTTCAGCATTCATAAACCGCTTTCCTTTAAGTTTTTCTTTAATTTTTGGAAATAAATAAAAATCACAAGGCGCGAGGTCGGGGCTATACGGCGGGTGACCCAGTAATTCAACATTTGATGTCGCCAAATAGTCGATCGTTCGCTTGGCGGTGTGCGACGAGGCGTTGTCGTGGTGAAGGAGGATCCTACTGCGAGGTCGTTTCTCTCGAACTTTTTCCAAGACAAGTGGCAAACAATTGGTAGTGTACCATTCTGCAGAAACTGTTTTTTGATCCTCTAACACAATTGTTGCAAAATGACCTATCCTTCCAAAGAACGAGGCCACCATTTTTTTTCCCGCACTTCGATCTCTCTTCACTTTAGTTGGCAACTCCTCGAAAGGAAACACCCACTGAGCAGATTGTCTTTTGGTTTTAGGATCATAACAGTAAATCCAGCTTTCGTCACCTGTTAGTATGTCGAACACAGCATTTGAGTCACCTCCGTTAAATCTTTCAATCATTTTACGACACCAATCCACACGATGGAGTTTTTAAGCCTCAGTCAAATTATGAGGTATCCACCGGGCGCAAAGCTTCCTGACCGCTAAATGTTCGTGGAGGATTTTGTGCACTTGACTCATACCGATGCCTAAGCTTGTCCGAATCTGTTGATAGGTCACTCTTTTGTCAGTCTCTATCATACGCCGCACAACACAGATGTTATCTTCAGTCGTCGCCGTAGAAGGCCGTCCCTCACGTAAATCATCAGTGAGATTAGTGCGACCACGTTTAAACTCATTAAACCAGTTGTAAACAGTCGCACGAGATGGGGCTTCATCGTGAAAGGCCAATCGTAGTCTATCATAACTTTCTTGTTGACTTAAATGACATCGAAAGTCATAAAAAATCATTGCACGAAAATTTTCTCGTGTTAAATTCATGATGACGTGACACAGACAATTTTCAATTTGCCGCCAAATCGTAAAACAAATGACAAATGAATGAAATATATACTCAGTAATATTGGCAAAGAGTTATATTTTCAAATTTTAGAATTATTTTTTTATTATATTGTTTATAAGTGGCCAGTTCTAAGAACTTTCAGTTTGACCCTCGTAGCACAACAAACGCTCTAAGCACTGCCGCAATCGATTCCATTTGTTTTGCTTTATTTATGTTATATATGTACCACAGATGCAACTAACTCATACGAGTGTTCGCCCGACCTATATTATAATGTGTATGAACCTAAGATAAATGTCAATAAAGTGTTTCATAACAGTCGCATTGATAATGTGGCGACAACGATATGTAACGTGTGAGATATGGGCAATACGTCCCGGTTATCAGCGCTATGTTGGCCGTCTACAAATATACCGTCATATTATGCATAGATGATTAGTTCACATTAAAAGTTTAATTAAATAAAGTCATCGGTGTGACTGATTACGGATGTGTCTCTTCTCCCCTCACCCACTCTACTTTTTGTTGTAATAAAAAGTGTCTCGTTCTCGTTTGTTATTAGTAAAGATTTGCGAAGTACCGAGTAGGTACTTTGTGATGGCGTCCCTCGTTTTCGGTTTCGCCGCAATGGGCTTCGGCCGAGTGAGTCACTGCCTATGGATGCCGCTAGGGTTCTCAATTGTGATTTTTATATTTTTAATCCGCGAAGTTGTAAACGACAATAAATTTAATTCAAAAATATGCAACCCTCAATTGATTTCAATTAAAAAAATTAGCACCGAGCAAAGTTACACTAAGCTTGGCAGGTTAAAGGTGGATGTTATTTTGTTTGGAATCGAATGGTTGCTATTAGAAATAATACTTTTTTTCACTGGCAGCCCTATGCGAGGTGGTTTACGAAAGCTTTCGAAGCCCGCAAACTTGACGACTTACTCGACGGACGAAAATTAATAAGAATAGCTGATATTTTGTTATCTTTGTTGTTTCATTCTTCGAATACACGTGATTAAAAATTGAAGCGCAGAGACTAGTCCATTGAATTTATGTTCGCTTATATTAAATCGTCTTTATTTATTTCCCGCTAAACATCACACAATATTTGATGGGAAAAGTGAGAAACTATGATGTATTCAAGAAAATTTTAGAATTTTAAACTTTAAAGAGAAAAAAGTCTGCCGTACTTACACAGTTATTAATAAACAAGGTTTAGCGTTGGAGTAAATGTACGCTGATAATGCACTTAGTATTAATGAAAATTCATATTTTTAAACATAGACTTAGCAAAGGTTAACCTAATACGAGGTTCTACGGGAATATTATTTACTTCTAGAGAGTAGTAGGTTTGCTTATTCTCTATATAATATTAATTTGGACTAATAATTTTAGCGTATATTTACTCTGACGCTAAACCTTGTTTATTGACAGCACTTACAGTGTTTGTATATCATTCCTACGACCTTATACTTAGTACCTGACATGTATTAATGTGCGAGACTGACGCTTGATGTGTTGCAGCGCAATGCATCGCGCCGCTCGGCATGGAGAGCGGACAGATACCGGACAAGGACCTAAGCGCCAGCTCCTCCTTCAACGACGGAAACGTCGGACCACAGAACGGCAGGTATGTGCACGCACCTATATATAAAGTTATTGTTATACGGACCGTTACCAAACATAAAATATGGAAACAGTTACAACGTAACACAAGTAATCAGAGGAAATATGATAGAATAATAAAAATACGAGTATAGACAATAATTCCGAAGTTATTGGGAGATTCTTGGGATAATTCACCTCGGTCTCATTAAAAAGATTGTATGCCATTCTTTCATAGAGTCACACCGTAATGTAAAGCAGTAGTCGAAGAAATGACACAGACTTTCACCGATATTCATCTTGTATTGTTGTCTTTTGCATTCTACAACACAGTTGCCCGAGCGTTCTTTGTTCTCCACTTGTTAATCAAAGCTCCTTTATTAAAAAAAAAACGGTATGTTATTTCTCACAAATTAAATGTAAAATAATATTCTGTCATGTATAAGTGATCTGATCATGGTATACCCCTATCAATCAATAAAATTTTACTGTAACATAATGGGTTGGAGAAAAAGTTTCATCGCAAATGTATTTTTTTTTTGGAAATATATTAATTAAGTTTAAGTAAATTAAACAAAGAGTAATATAAAAAACATTCAACAAGTCATGCATATTTTTACATATTACAAGGTACCTTGTATTCAGGCATAGCCTAGAGCGTAGATCAAAGTAATCGTTAGAATATAATGTCTTTGGAAATAAATTATTTTTATTTTTATTTTATATGAAAATTCAAAACATATTTTAATAAAGTTTATTTACTAAAGTATGTAGGTACCATTTTGATCGATAACTGTTTACCTTCTTGTGGGTAGGCCCAATGTCATAGTAATTTTGGGGCTTCTGATCAAAGAACCGCGACAAGTGGTTTTGGCAGTCCTCACGTGATGTTAACCTGACACTGCCTTAAGAACTCTGAAGAGACCGAAACAGTGGAAATCTGAAGGTGCAAGTTCAGGACTATACGGTGGATGCTTTAAAACCTCCCAACCAAATTCTCTTAATTTTTGTTTAATGGCAAAATATGTGTAAGGTCCAGCGTTATCATGGTGAAAAACCGCACCTTTTCTATTGATTAATTTTGGCCGCTTTAATCTCATCAGTCGTAGAGTTCAGAATCGATGGTCCTGTCTGGCGGTAATAGCTCATAATGAATAATGCCCTTCCAATCTCTCCATATACACTCAGCATTACCTCGTTGAAAGTTAACCCAGGTTTAGCCACAGTCTGTGAAGCCTGACCGACCTTAGACCACGACTTTTTTAGCACGTTCTTGTCGTACGTGATCCACTTTTCATCGCCAGTTAACAGTTTCTTCAAAAATAGTTCGGTTTCATTACGCCGTAATGAAGACTCATAAATGAGTAAACGGTTCATTAGGTTTCTTTCAGTCAGCTCGTGAGGTACCCAAATATTCAACTATTTGTGTGCCCAGCTTTTTAAAATGAAATGCCCCAGAATTATTTTGTGGTCAATCCCCAGTTCTGCAAATACTTCGTAAGTACAGACATGCCGATCGTGCGCCAATTTTTCAAAAATGGCATCCATTTTTGGATGTTATGGTTACGTAACAGGAGGACCGGAGCGACGTGCATCTTTGACATCAAAATTTCCGGACTGAAACGCTTAAACCAAGTTTGTGCCACTCACAGAAATTTGACCGGGTCCTTAAACGTCACAAATTTTGTTTCGAGCCTTGCGCTGCATTTTTATGGATGCCATTTTTAAAAAAAATTTCGTAATAAAAATTTAAAATGTCTTCATATGATTCACTCATTTTGACAGTAAGAAAAACAAATGAAAATCACACATTTCCTAATTCGAATTCAGAGTTATCTTCATTAAAATGTAAAATTTTTAATGATACCGAATCCAGTCAGATACAAATGGTTGTAAGATTTTATTACAAGTTTATGTATACTATATGGGAAAACACTTTTAAACTAAATATTCCACGTTGCGAATGCGCCGAGCAATTGCATCGTGCACAAAATACGATTTCCGATTGCGATGAATGAGTAATAATGACGAGAACTCGGCCCGTTAATTGGATGCAGGATCAAGCATGACGTATACCTACATACCAACTACTGACATCTCTCTTAGCACTGGCAGCACTTGAAGAAGCACTGAATTCAGCTAAAATTATTTAATATGACGAATACTTTTTATTTTATTTCTAGTATTAAACAATTTCAACGAAGAAAGCTTACGAGCATTAATCTAACCACTGCCTTATCATTGTTGAAAATATACAGAAAATAAGGTCGTGGGTTCAAAGAGTACCTTGCTGGTGTTAGTGGAATTTTCAAGCATTTTTTATTTAGAATATTATTAAGATATGTCGAGAATAGTAAATAATTATTAAGAGATTCGGTTTCGTAAACATATAGCCCAATCTGTTATTTATTATGTGACAAACCTTTGAATCTAATACTGTTGGAAAGGTAATAAAGTAGACTTGTAAAGAATATTCAGTTAGTATTCGGTATTCGGCTGCTTTTGAGCCGAATATTTAAGTATCTAATATATTTTATTGTAATGAGATAATTGGTAAAATAAGAGAAATTATTGATTAATTTTATAATTATATTATTTACATATTTCTTAGAATCATGAAAGTCATTAGAACGGATTAGTACATAATCATCTTCTGTATAACAGAATATAATGATGTTTTTATGCGTCTGATATGTTGTTATCAAAGTTTAGAAGATTTAGATTATTCATATGACTAAGCATCCCTGATGTAGTAGCTTTCTTTCCAATGTCACCACGAGAAATTTATATTTCGCACGGTTTACATACGATATTTCGCGGGTCACTCGCATCACATACAGACATACATACAGACGTCTATAAAATTTTGCACACGTGTTTAGAACCCTATACAGATCAACACATGAATATTACGCCGCACCAACGAAATTACACACATACACATCGAATTGACAGCCTCCTTTTTTTGAAGTCTGTATTAAAAGGAAGAAATAAAGAACAATAAAAAAAGATAAATCGACTTCAAACAATCGTAATAAAGAGAAACGACTAAAAAGAGAGAAATAATACCACACATTTTAATCTTCAAACAAATCGAAACACAAAAAGCGGACACACTAACAATTTTTTAAGATAATGTTAAGAGAAAAATAGATTTTCTGATAGTGCTGTTTTACTTCTTACTAATGACATGACATGGTTGACATAATTATCCACTTATTGTTTCGATTTTTTAAAGATAAAACTTTTTGGTATTGTTTCTCTTTTTTTCAGCCGTTTCTCTTTTAAGATATTTTGAAATAATGTAACACATTATTTTAATATTGTTTTTATTTTGTTGTTTATTTGTTACATCTGTCACAATTTCACTTATAAACAAATCAAAACGCAGAGCGATCTGTAAACTGTACACGTATT
The DNA here is from genome assembly GCA_918026875.4 of Diatraea saccharalis. Classification (NCBI taxonomy): domain Eukaryota; kingdom Metazoa; phylum Arthropoda; class Insecta; order Lepidoptera; family Crambidae; genus Diatraea; species Diatraea saccharalis. The sequence continues at coordinate 151,201 of OU893332.1, read as the reverse complement.
TACGATATGCTCGAACTGAGAGGGTGGTGAGTACATTACAACAAATGAGCGGGAAACAATCACGTTTATACAAGTTTTGGCGCCACATACGCGCCGAATACTTATGCCTAATATTCGGTTGTTAGGCCAGAACCTCGCCGAATATTCGGTATTCGGCATATGACCGAATATATTATTCGTTGCAACTCTAGGATAAAGTAACCTTTCGTTTTATAACAAATTCAGTCAAATAACTGATTAAGTTTTATTGGTTGTTCAAGGTAAAGGCATCCTATATTTTTCTATTTCTTGTAGTTTTATTGCATTTATTTTTCACATCGCGGAACTTGTACAAATAAATAGTTCATATAAGTTATTATTGATTCTTAATTTAGCCAAGCAATTATAGTTACGTTAGAGGTTATCTATCATCCACTCCATGTGGCAGCACTTTTTATGTCATAATGCAATTACATATGGCATTTAACTTCATTTCGTAGAAAGTCATTTTACATTCATACATCATAGACAAGACATTAAAAAAAATTGTTGAAAATATAATAATTAAGAAATAGATCCAACATTTTGTAGAAAGTTCACAATCAAATAGTCTCTCATCATATATTTCATATCTATAAGGTATCAAAGATGCGCTGTGGCTCTAGGTACCTATATGGCGCTCGCTCGGCTCGCTTCTTGTTTTATTCACATTTATATATACGTAATGTAACCGATGGATCGGTTCTTTCTTTGTTATGTTAAACGAAATTATATACGATAGCTAGATCTAGATTGAGGTATTTAAGAACTTCAATACTGTGGACTCCCGATAATTGCATAGCTAAATACGATTATTGTAAAATTGCCCTCTATAAACTCTTGGCCACTAACATATTCACATGTTTATAATATCATTAATTCGAAAATGAATCGAATGTTGTTAGTGATGTAACTTTGTATCTTTGTAAATTCGATATTAGTGATTCACTTGGGTTTAGACGCCCTCTTAAGACTAAGTTATCCATAATGAGGATAACATTGTTATTTCCCACTACTAGCTTACTCTGAAGATTAGCTCTCGAATAGCGACAATGCGGGGACAAATCGTGTTTCATGTGCTGTTTAGCTGAACATGCCTTTGATCCGATTCGAAATTGGCTGCATGTTCCAACGGCGGGAACATAATCATATCTGATAGAGTTCTATCTGTGAAGCTATTCCTGTCGTTGATGGTACGTGTTGTTTGCCTTGTGGCATACGCTCTAATCGGCTGTCTTTTAACAAAACCTAGTAAGAGCATTTCTTATGAAAATGATTTTAATGGGACAGGACTTGTACACAGTTTGTCGTAACAATATAGTACGAGTGTGTTTTTTTTTGATCCACTATACGGTAGGTATTGCCCAGGTTTTCTAATATCAGATGTAAACAGTTGTACCTATCTACATTTTAACGCCTTATTCCTTGTGGAGCAGACAGAGAGAACAGAGAGCCACAAGGCCTCGGCGAGATTAAATTTTATGAATATATCATGTTAAATATAATATTATAGTTTACAAAGGTTTTTACGGTTCCCACATCACGTTTTAATAGTTCGCGATCGATTAAAGCGGTCATTAGTTCATAGTGACATTACCCATAAAAAATTGACATTCATTAGAGTTGAAAGGCGTCATTAAACCTTAATCGACGTTTGTGCAACTGACCGTATATCACCCGAGTATGATGAAGCTTAGCAGTAGTTCGTTGGTGAAACCATTTTGAAATTTACGAATGCGGTCTGCGAGCGTTTCCTCCTCTGGTTCTATGCAAGAAACGTATCTCAACTGCATTTATTCTTCTTGCAACTCGTGCAATACTTTGTGTGTTTTATTAATGGTAAATATTATTATAGAGTACTTACTTTACGTTTATGCGATTTTCTTGTAAAATTTAACCCTTTGGTTTTACTAGGTTTTGAAATGGAGCAGTATGTGGTAGGTAAAGTGAGTTTACATTTGTGTTCTGACACATCAATGTACTCGTACATATACCGGTACCATGATATTGACAGTTTAATGAGGCGCCTAAAAATCACTAGGTGTTTTTTTTTTCGTATAATTAAATTACTAAAAAACTTCAACATAAAACCGAGTGAATTTCAGATAGTATTGCGCAAAAAAAAAAATATGTTTGATTATTGTAAAAGTAACTAACCGAGGGTTTAATTGAAGAAAGCCTTCGGCTACAAAGGCGTTCATATAAATATCAATAATTTCTATAAAAACGATTAGAAAAAAATGCTGAATTTTATGAGTAAATTTGAAAGTTTTTTTTTATAAAGCCACATTTTGACTGCGACAGAGAGAACCCTTTCTTTATAGTCATTATAGTTCAATTATTTCAATTATAGTTTATTTGGACGATATAATTTTTTTATTCAAAACCAATTGAAAGCTACTGATTTTAAATGTACGCGCCAGTATAGAATTCCATCAGCACCGTCGGGCTAATACATACATTATAAAGTAGAACTCCATTTTAACTATTTCACAGGCCGTGCTGGTAGCCTGTACTGAACTAATGAGGTACTGCTGCGTCGCGTAGGTGACTGCCCTCCCTCCTCCCGTCTCCACCCACCCTCTTACAACACTCGCACTCCCTATACGGTATTGGCATGATTCAATTTCATTCATCAAATTCCACAGGCGCCCTTTGACATCTTCCGTGTGTAAGTGTACAAAGGCGTACGTTGTGGTTCCATTTCGAAATAAAGAAGTCTTTTAGTTTTAGAAAAATATGTGCAATAAACCGCACTAACTCTGTCAGCTAGCGGCGTCACCTGCGTGGATTACATCATTTTCAAACCGCTATTTATTCCCCTTTGGGATTGAATTTTTCAATATCCTTTCTCGGCGAACTTCCACGTCATAAAAGCGCTATTAGTGATAAAGTTTCGTATTATTAACTTTCAAAAATGACGGACCTTCGTATAAATTTCCCACCTCTTTAATGCTGTAATTTCCTCAAGCGCTGAAACGGGTACTAGTAATTCTTTATTATTAGTCTAAAAATAAAGTTTCACATTACTAACATGAACGGTTACGGGCTTCCGTACAAATTTTCAACCCCTATTGTACCCCTTTTGGGTTGATTTTATAAAAATTCTTCCTTATTGTGTGTGGGTTTATTCTACGAAATAACTTTACTGATCAAAGATCATGTGTCCGATTTCAATAGTTCACGTTCAGTAATGATGAATCAGCTAGGTCGAGTACTTTTAATATACATAATTAAATTCGAATTCATGCTTATTTTTGCTTAAATGTTCATTTTTATCTTTAGTTGTGTTGTGGATTTTTTTTTCAACGATCCTCAATTTTAACTAAATCACGCGCAGTGATTTGCGGCACAGCATAATTACATGAGATGGAATTCTGGATTATTTATCAAGAATAATTAATAATTCAAGTTGTTTACTTTGGAAATGATAGTGGTTTTATACTTTGTTATTAGAAAAATATATAAAACTATTATGACAATCTCAAAATCCAGATTATAAATCGGTGAAATGGTTCCTTGATCTACGAAACTATTAGGCAATAAAATTTAATACTTGTAGGTTGCAGAAAAACCTATTAGTTTATGTATTTGTGCGAAATTTAGATTAAAACCGATCTCGGCTCGTTTTTATTGCATTATGAAACCACTACGTCGGTGGTGCGCGTAAAACATGTTGGACTGTACTATAATATAAAACGCTTTGAATATCACAAATGGTAATTGCATTTACATATCACTTGTTTCTTACGACGCAAACAAAATATATACTGAACGTTACGTATACGGTGAGATGAACCGTCGTAGTTGACGTAAACATTGATTTCAGATATTATTCTATTGCGCTTTTTCGTCGCTTCAAATTTTCATAAGACAAAGTCTTTAAGCTACTTGACTTTGTATCTGAGAAATGATGTTACCCCGTCTCAAGACATTCGAAACACCACTCAACGAATGGTTTATATGTGACCGCGTACTTTAGTTTATGTGAGAGGGTCATACGTCCAATTAGACTCTCGTCTCTCCTAGACGTTCGTCTTCAATTAATGAGCACAGTAGTATGTGCATTTCTTCAGAACAGCAACTTTGTGTGGCTCATATCGTACCGCAAGCTGCACGCAAGAAGCTACTTTCAAGTCTGCGCTTAAGATTTATTCCTTATATAGCTTCGCTGGACGAATAAATGCCCGACAATTATATTTATGCATTACCCCGCCACGCTTCACTGTGACTATGTTCCCGTTAACATTAGGATACAAAAGAATATATATTCAACCCCTATTCCTACCACCAAAGTTTAATTTATAAAAAGTATTTCTAGTGCCTTTCACATTCGGCCTGTACGTTGTTTGTAAGCCTACATTTTTATTTATAGATTTACGAATTAATTAATGGCTCCATAAAAAGTATTTACAATGTAAACTTAATGTTAATTTTCATCCAATCCTTTTCAAAATATGTATTTATAATTTATTAATTCTCCATTCAAATCATAACAATATTAAATAAATACTTTCTCTTTACAGATTTATAAATTAATGATCGTTTTTTTATAAAAATCTCGCGTCTCAATTTTACTCACTCACCAATTTCAATTAAATTACACATATATCTTTAATTTGGTCTACTTTAAAAATAGGATAGGCCTTATCTCAATTATTTATCTCTATAAAATTCGGTTAATTTGTAATTGGTTTTCAAAGAAAATGGGTTATTTATTATCCAAATGACATATCTAATGTAATGACATGAAGGCAACGAACAAGATATACCTATGCTTCATAGCTTTACACATAGTGTGACAGTTCATGTTTACAATGTATTAGTATTAGTGATTTTTATTGCCACAAATATTGCACTAAGCAACTACTACCGAATAGGCATTGTTTGAAAATAATGTTGCTCTATTACATTAAAACAATACCACAAAAGTGGAATTAAAATATGCACTAAGTTATCATAACAGACATAAATTCAGTGTTTTATTTCTGTAATTTTTATCGTGAACATATACCTATCTTTTAGGGACCTTTAGAGAAATTTTCTCCACTACTGAATTCAAAGGATTGCCTTTAAAGACCTATTCTTTTAGGTCTGCCCGTTAAATCACTTTATATTTATGTATTCAGTGCATTCGAGACTGTTTTTTTGTGGATTAATGAACGTCGTCGGAACTACCAGACAGATGCCTGTCTGCAAGTCTACGGCGTCACATTTTGTTGATAATGGGTTCCGATAAACTTGAGTTGAGTGTGTGCGATTCTCCTTCTCAATACATTTCAAAATTGCAAATTACATTGTTTTGAACTATTTCTAAATTATATCCTGTATCACTTTCGTATTATGTAGCTTCCCGTATGTGAAAGTGAAATGAACGATAAAATCTTTCTTCTTTATAATATTAGTTTAGTTGTGTGACGGAAACGCATCAGGCTCTATTTCATAAATATTGTTCGAAAGACACATACACACGCACCTTTCTAATAATAATAAAAATCATATACACATGACAGTACTGGGTTATTAATATAACTAGCTAAACCTGTTTAGAGGTTTCACCGAGAGTAAAAGGTTGAATTTACTTGAATCACTATCACCGATAGTGGTAAACATGAATTGGTGAAATTAAATTAGACAGAAGATCTAATCTACTCACGCGAAAACTGTCTAGTGGGTGACGATGTGTTACGTCATTTTGCATTGGTATACGGATATTAACATTGATTAATAATTCTTACTAATATTTTTAATGTAAGAAACTAAAGTTTTATCGCAGTCGGTGTCGCAATATGAGGATTTACCTTTGACCATTAATTAATACGTTGGTAATTATAAAGTATTTGTATAATTTGTAGTAAAACTGACTTGATTGTGACAAAAATTATAGCCGCACATTTGGGATCTACTTTGAGTCGCCCAAAAAGAAAGATACGAAACAACATGTGATAATTTTGGTCGAATACTTATCTCTATCTATATACATATATGTATAAAAGGAGATGTCCTGACTTACTGACTGACAGACAACGCACAGCCTAAACCGCTGGTCGTAGAATCTTGAAATTCGGAGGGTACATTCGTCTTAATACGTAGAGGTGTACTAAGAACGGATTTTTGGAAATTCCACCTCGAAGTGGGTCAAAAAGGGTGAAAATTTTTGTATGCAACTTCTTTGTTTTTGGACCAAGATCGATGAAAATTTGATATTTGGGTAGATTGTGACGTAACGAAGGTTATAAGTATTTTATGCCGAAAATAAGCACTCAAAGGGATGAAATCGGCAGTGAAAGTTTTTATGGGGAATCAAAATTGACCATAGCAACCATTGACCATTACAATATGACCATTTACAATTTGATTTGTCATTGTAATAAGGCTATGAGTATAATATCCATATTATTTATGAGGATTTCCTAATATTGCGATAATAATTGATAACAAAAATAACATATTAAATAAATAATTTTAAAACATTCAAGTACAAATCATTTTATATATGAAAGAAAATACGAATTAAAGTATTTGTTCTATACTAGAAGGCGTTAAGTACACTTGCACATAGCACTGTTTTGGTCAAGGTTGAGTTTTGAAATAAAATTTAGTAAGAACTTTAAGCTTTGCTATACTGATGAGTAGCTCGCTGAGGTAGTAAATAAGGGCCGCGGTCCGCGATCGTTGTTGTTAAGTTTCTAACGAAAAGGTTGGTGACAGGATGGGTGACCAATAAAATTATTATCTCAAGATGCTCCATGGCACGTTATGCCGTTGGTCCCGGCTGCGTTTGCAGTCGTTAATGCCCTCCAATCCGCGTTTAACCAGCGCGGAGGGTCATGGTCCATTCCCTTTAACCAATCTTATTCTTAACTGCGTAATCGTTTTGTTCAAAAAATGTTGCGTAAATTTCAGTTTCCGTTTAAATTTTGTGTGGACTTTAGATTTGTCTTTTTCTTTCCATCTTTATTTAAAATCGGATAAATAAATAGTTTTAAAGTTTTCAGAGACGGGTCGTCCCATCTCAGAGTGCCAGGGTCAAAGTGGATTTTTAAGCATTTTTCATTTAGTATATTTTTCAGTATAATATTGATCAAATATAATAATAAGTTTCTTATTAAAAAAAATCAAAAGAACTGGTTTTTTTCTAAATTACTCATTACTATAATTTTCATTAAAAAAGTGATTTTATCGTAATTATCTCAGCGGACTTATTCATTAGAAACCCATATTATGAAATGCAAAATTCAAGCTTAAGGCTGAGGACGTCGGCTTTAAAATTCATCTGGAAGATTTGATAAATATTGCAAGTTAAATAACAGCTTCATACTACATAAGTACATTTATTAGTCGCCGAGCTTAATCGATAGGACTAAAACAGTTGATTTTATCAGATTCAAGGTTTTGTTTGTTGCTGGAAAATATGATTGATGTTAGTTAGATTGTATTTCACCGAGTGTGCCTTTTTTATATCTTCCGACTCAGCAGAAAGGTATTCCGAGCTTGCATCCACTTAGTTGGTCACAGTGGAAAGACAGAATTGATTAACCAATGAACGGGCTGCGCGCCACGTACCTACCGCTCGCTAGTCGCACCCGATGGTCGATGCTCGCCCACTGTACTATAAAGCTCCCACCATATTCAGTTCAAAGCTATCGGGAATAGGCAGATGGTCATTTTCCCGACATTCGACCCGAATCAAATGCCAAAGCACATCGCTGGCATTTCGATTGGTTTTATAACCGTAATGCCAAATGCCACGCCGGCACCTGCGTGCAGATGTTACCGCTGCCTTCTGCGATAATTTACGAGACGTAACATAGTAATCGGCCGTTCACACGTAATTTCCAAATGGGAAGTGTATTTTCGCGTCGAAAGATTTCACAGTTAGGGTCATGTTGAGTACACACAGTTCGCGAAGCTGAGTGTCGAGTGCAACGCCACTCGACACACACGAAGCGCTCGTGGGAAGTACCAATATGCATACCGAGCTTTATAATCGGTGTTAAATGTTGAGGGCTCGTCTCTTCAATTTGTGTAATGTGTGCGGTGATTGGCCGCCGCCGCCATGGATGTGACAATGCGTGATAGACGCGCGGGCCCGCACTAATGAGCCGCCTCTCTGATTGACTCTGATTACTCACCACTTGGTGTCCTCTCGCCTCCGTGCACTCTCTCGTAATAACACAACGGCTATCTGATGGACATCGAACTGTCATTTTGTTAGGAATATATAACAACCGGCAACGTTCACACGTTTTCTAATCTGGTCGGTTGATATATTTATTCTAGTGTTGAACTCTGGTTTCGTTGACGCTACTGATTGATTCAATATTTAAATATAACTTGAGTGGATCAATATTCGTAATAATCCTATTTGTTTCAGATTTCATTCGAAACAATATTTTGTAATATAAAGTCAAGTGATTTCGGTGATTTAATTAAAAACATAATTAATAACAGTGTACGCTGTTCAAAATTTTAATTAAAATAGTTAAATAGAAAGCTGAAAGCGCCTTTGATTTGTTTACTTATATACGAAATATAAGTATACTGAATTAAATTACTTCCACCTAAAGCTTCATAATTAACTTTTTTATAATAAGCTTCATAAAATGATATGACTTTGACATGATTTCTATTTACTTATAAACAATATTTTTATTTTATTGAAATGACATTGTATTTCATATTCTTATACAAGTAAAGAAATAAATGTTCATATAATGTTGAATAAATAAAGCAAGAGTCTTAATGCCCAATTTATTTTTGTAAATAAAATATTTAGTTACTGCACTATAAAGTTATGAATTTGGTAACGTCACATGTTGTTATTAAAATATTATATGATATACTTATTCTAGTACCTAAGGACACATGTCTTGGACACTTGTTTTGTTGGGGATGTAAAATAATATAACTCTCGAAAGACAAAATGCTTTATGGCGATTCACGATGTTGATCAAATTACCTAAAATGCATTAGTAAAAATACTAATTAAATTACTCCTGCTGCGGCCTGGAAGGAAACACGGACGACCCCAGTATCTGTCCAAGTATCTGTTGGCCGTTATGCGAGAATATGAAATTTTGGTTGGTTCAGCAGCGGCTTTTAGGGAAACGGGGACAACTTGTAATTAATAATACCATTCGCCTTACTTATAAGCCCTGGCTTCGCACATATCTATTTCCAACATATCCAACACCATGAAAATTGTGATTTAAAATGTAATTCTTCTGTTTATCTAGTTCAGCGATAAGAAATTATTTTAAGTACCTATTTGGAAAGATTTCAACGCTGTGTCGCGTCGTTTGCGGAACCTCAGACAGAACCATACTGACAAATACTGTCGTGACATTAGATTCAACCTTGCACAAACATGATCAAGAGATGATCTGTCGCATACTTCCTCGAGTCGCTTGACGTATCTGCCGTCAGATATGCACTCCTGTATGCACCGAACTTTAATGCCCTAAAGTTCAATACATAAAATGTTTCTAAACGTAAGTATACTTCGAGTAAAGTCAAAAACTACCATTCCGCGATGATAGACCATTTTATTATTATTTGTTTTATGTGAAATAATAACGCTCTCTCATCTGTACGCTGGCTACATGCTGGTAAAGTGAGATGTTGGTACACATGTTTCGCCCGGTTCATTAGACGGTAACAGCGAGGCGTTTTGCAGCACTAAATGGATTCAATCCAACTTAATGTACTGCTTTGAGCCTTTGGTGCCGAGTTCACACGGACGATACGTACACGATACCGAATGTAAGTTATTACCGGAGACCGGATTATATGCTATTGCGTGTTGCATATGCATTTGCATATTTAGCCTCGTTTCAAATGCCATCATGTATTCCCTACATTACGTATTTATAAAAACCCTCCGCGTTTGACTGTTTGTCGGTACGCGATAATCTCAAAAAGTTGTGAGCGGATTTCCAAGCGGCTACCATCAGTGGAGGCAGTAGTACTTTATGTGGATCACTTTGGTGTATAATTCATCGATATATTGTGTAAAATCGCGGAAGTGCGTCGATGATGATCGATGACGTTGGCTTATGCTGATTAGTAGCTTATTAACATGCAAATTACAATCACGTGAGGCAGAAATGGATCGATCTGTCGCTATTTTGAACTGAAAACCAATGCAGTTGAATTGTTCATAAAATGAAGATAAGCTCAAACTCGAATATATTTTAGTTATCAAGAGATATATATTAGTAAAAATTAAATAATGATTTTACGCCATAAAAACTATGTGTTTTTATCTGTATAGAAAATATATTTTTGGATTAAATTACGAAACGCTTAAATTGCCAAATTCACTGTGATGACAGGCATATAATCAAAGGTGATGGCATAAGTAATGGTTATAAGCAGTCAATTGGCATTTCTGCATATCCCACAGTTGGATTTCAAAGCCAGCGTAACCCATGCAATTAGTTAAATTTATTTATAAAATCTACATAAAATAAAGCCACACTCCAGATATTATATACTCATCCAAGGGTCTATACAAAAAAAAAATAGTTTTGACGTAAATGTTTATCGATCATTCCCCTTGAAGCTTTATTCACGCATATCAGATCCAATATAGTATTAGCGCAGGTCTGTATCAATGCTTTAAAACGGGCAAATATAAAAATAGACAGGTAAATGTGAGAGTTGCTGTGGCTCCGTTCAGTAATGTACGACTAAATATGATACTCATTACTTTAAACTAAAAATAAGAAGAAAATGTACACTATCAAGAAGAAAATGGGATTCTAAATGCATCCATTGTTTATAAAGAAAAACAGAAAAAATAATCAGAGACAAAGGAAATACAGTAGAAGCTCCTTATTCACGGCTTCATTATTCGCGGGTGAAAAATTTGTATCCGAATATCTGTACTCGCGGCTAAAATCTGCGTATCCGCGGATGCAGTCGGTAACATAAAGGAATTCAGCATTGTTTATTGACGCATCGTCATCTTCTAAATACTTCGGGCATGGGCTTTTACAACGCCTTATAATTTTTGCTTCGTTGTAGCATTCATAAAATACTTTAAAAAAAGCTACATTATGAACGCCACAGTAACTTAGTTATGAATCTGAAATTAAAGATCTTTAAAAACTGGAAATGAAAAAAAGTGAATAAAATTTTTAAAAACCCTTATTTTAAGCTGACATTAAAGTACGATTTAAATATTATCAATACAAAGGCATGTTGATGAATTAGCAATAACAGGTTCGTTCGCTAACTTATATAGTAAGAAGAACTGTATCAAAAAGCTGCCATTGTCACATGGCGTGTCAACAAAAAATTACGTTAATATTAGATAATTGAGGCCCTATTCCAGTACTGCGCCGGAACTGTTACGTCAATAATATGTGTGAATAAAGCTTTATTTGTTCGCTTAACGACTAGTGCTTGACATCATTCGCTGCAGGCGATGTGGAAACTAGAATTGCGAATTTCTTGCGTTAAATGAAAATTTAAAATAAACGAGCGTTCGACACGAGATGAATGTTTCAAAAATATCCCCAGACAACAGCTACTAAACACGAGCCAGACAGTGATCCTGGCAGTAAAAAATATAAGTCTTCTAAAAATTCGAATACGATTCAGTTACTTCAGTCGCTGTAGAACTTTAAAATTTTGTTATTGAATTAATTATAGTGGCCTTGCATATATTGCTACTTCACTTGCAGCTTTTAAGCAATTACTTACACATTTTGAGCTTTTTATGTTGGGTGTAGTACGTAGTAAGTTAAAGTGGCAGCCCGTATTTGTTCACCAATACAGCGATTGGTGAGTGAGAGCTAGTTAGAAGCGTGTTTCAGGTTTATCAACATAGTAAGCGTTTGTTCACACTAGACATTCGGAACAAGCAACTGCTACGCGCTACTGTTTGATTTTGCGTTCAAGCCCGATGGCGCAGTGGTGTAGTCTGCGATGCGCCGGTTAAGCAACTCTTACGGGCCGGTCGTTGGATGGTTGTCCATAAATTTATTATCTCTAGTTTCTCAGTGCTTTGAAAGGCACTTTTAGCCCGGGTACGTAGTGTCAGCAATCCAGTTTAAAATGATATCTTTACGATGAAAAGGAATAGCTAGTTTCTTTGCTGTCTGAGCGAAAATGCGAAAAATTTTAATGGCAAGTTAATCGATGGGTCGGTGAAAGTAAGGAGTGTAAGTGTACTATGATGTTTATTACTGATAAACTTATAATAATCGTAATGGTTTATTTCACTTTATATGTCTTCCTTTTTTTTAATTAATTTCTTTTGGTATTCTCATTTCTCAGTTATAAACGACGACAACGCGCAATGTGCTTTTTAATTGTACATATGACTACACCTTTATGACCAGACGTGTTGTAATGCCGCGGCTAAATAATAGCTTTTGGAAAAAAAAGTGTCGCGGTCTGACATATGATATGTATGAAAGTTAGGCCGTTTTAATAGGCCAGCTTTAACTCCACACGCCGCGTTCGTGCCATGTGTATATTAATATTACATGTACAAATAGACGGTGCGCGTCATGATTCCATTATTAATACGTTAATAATGCCACGTGTGATGCCTTTAATTGTCGCATGTGTACATTCGACTCGAAGTTTTGACATCAATGAAGAATAATGCTGTACTATACGAATTATTCCTATTGAAAGTATTCAAAACTACAGAACAATGTGCTGTAATGCATTCCTGATTTGTGACAGTATATATAGTATACCTATACATATGTATATAGTAATTATAATTTTATTTGAATAAAAGATTATGTTTAATCTCTAACAGATGCTTAATTATACTCTATTGATTTTCACTTCTATATCTTCACGCGCCGTATCCCTTGCGATGTAATAGGGAGGATCGAGCTAGTGGTGGGCTTAACCCTATCCGAGGCCTGGGATGGCATCAGGCACAGATCGACTTATAAAAATGTAAGCTTTAGCGGTAGTACTTATTTATATTTGGGACCTCCAACCCCATTTGAAACTTGCAGCCGTTTGGAGGCCTCCCAGGACCAGAAGCCCCCCTCTCCCCCGTGACCGTAAAACAATCGTTGCTAAGTCCTTTACCGATTATTTTCAATGCAAATTAGCACAGCTTTTCGATTAGCACAAGTGCTCGTTAAGAGCCAGAATAAATGTTGTCGCTATTGATACTGGCCACATTGTTCACAGTCTAGACTGAACAAATAATGCTGACACTGTCCACATTAGTGAATGCAACTTTGATGATATAGTAATCGAGTCCGTCTTCTTTGATAAAATACTCAAAAGGTTCTTAAATATCTTGGAAGTTGTCTTTCTATTTATAAAGGAGTTGGGTGGAGCCAGTGTCGACCATTACCGGCTCTGTAGCGATCCCGCGGGAGCTTTGCGGGAACTACTGTATAAAAACTTTTCTGTAAAAATGTAATGTTGTCTGAATATTTCAAGTTGATAGATCGATCACTTTTGAAGACGTGACAACATATTATTATTTTTGTTTATTTATGTAGTTTCGCGTTTGCACGTTAGGTAGGTATATATAAATATTTGCCTATGAATTGGTCTTCGTGTTATTGTAGCGTAATGTTTTTATTTTCAAAATGTATAGGTACTTTATGCCTCTTCACTCGGATTTTTAACTAGACTATAGTGTAATAAGACGGAGATATGTACTTTCGCATCTATAATGTGATGCTCGATATCCAATTTGGTTTGATATGGTTTCTATTCTTAAGCGTCCTGACATTCTTATTTACGCTATATTTTTCCTGTAAACTTAAACCCGTAAATTATAATTATGTATTGAATAAAGTTGTGCTCAAAAGGGTGCATGTGATGAGAGATTTGGGCGTATATTTAGATGAGAAATTAACATTCAATGCATACTTGGCTTTATCTTGAAGACTGGATGGGACATTAAATACTACTCCACTCTAGTGCAGTTGTTTAATTCTTATTTGCGGTCTGTTATGGAGTATGTATCGTCAATTTTGACGAAAATCAAAAGAAAATATGAACATCACCGCAAATTTAGATTCGCTTGCGATGACCAATTGCCTATTCGTATTATTTCTTTACTAGATAGACAAAATAATATTATTAAGTATACAGAGAGGTAATATTTTATTTATTTTCAGTGCTGTTTTATAATCCACAGAGCGTTATTGTTATGTGCAAAATGTATGGCGGAATTCAGTGTTTTTTAAATATTCGTTGAAGTTTGAGAATAGTTTAACTACTGAAATGAGAGAGGAATGTTAAAAAATATAGGAAATCTAAAAACATCACTTTCTTATACACATACAAATTGCTCCTGTCAAAAAAAAAATCAAGTGCGATAAGATAAACATTTGTGCCAATCGTTTTAAAAGAGAAGTTACGAATGGAGACTATTTTAAAGTTTAGTTTAATTTAGTTAACGTTAGTTTTCGCAGTATTACCGACTGGGTCGATGAATGCATCCCAAGTGTGGTCGTGTTAAAAGCTCTAGTAGCTAGAATTAAGGCGTGAGTCACACGTGCCAGTGGTAGTCTGTGGTTCATACAATTTTTGTAATATGCGAAATATCAATCATCGGAAGTACCCACAATACCGATTAGAAGTTGTACTTAGGAGACAAATACCACGCTTCATTTGGTTTTTGTTTTCGTGCAATTCACCTGAGTCACGCAGTTCAGGTTTACGCAACTTTAATTAATGTGGTTTCATATCGGCCATTATTATGTTATGAATTGTTATATAGGGTATTGCTATTGTGATCTATACTGAATATAGCGGGTGGTAGTTATAATCGCTGATTGATATAAATCGAAGGAGTGTGTGGACGATGTTTAACAGATGAAATGAGCTTACAGTTATGATAATAACGTCACACGCGTTGCCTGTCGCCTAATGTAAATATGCCATAACCAGCGTCCGACGTATCCATTCCGTCACATGTAGTCGGACCCTAACCGCACGCATACGCTCGCTGGTCACGTGCGCTAGCGCCGCGCGGATGTGTTGTCCGCCGGTGGACACGACTCCTGCGCTACCATATACGACAGCTAACATACATATTACGTTCGCTAAATACACTCACTCGCACTCTACATTTTTTAACCAATTTTAATTATAGATTTCAGATATTTTCAATATTGGTTTGATTCAACTCAAAATAGTATACATGTTACGCTCAAAGGTCGAAATCGCTCATTGAGCGAAAAAAGCTCACACCAGTTAGTCCCCCAATGTAGATTTACGAACCGATGGTTGTACTTATCGACATTCATGAATGTGGCCGTTGATAACTTAGCTAGGCTATACATATGTATATGTTACGCTCAAAGATCTAAATCATTGAGTGGAAAAATTACTCATAACACATTGTGGCAATCGCAAAATAACCACATAGCTATAAATCCGTGTCGTGGCTGACATGCTATTCGACCACAACGCGTTGTTTGTCATACTCTAACCTAACCTATCAAATATGGTTCAATACGCTTCAACGCTTTGTGGTGGAAAAGTATGACATTCACGACACGGATTTCGCTATGTGACTATCCTGCGATTGCCACAACGCGTTGTGAACTATTTTTATTGGTATGAGATTCTTTTTGTAATGTAATTTTAATTACACATATCACAATACGTGGAAATTACCTATACCGGTTGCAATTTAATTTCAAAAACAGTAAATAAAATAATTAACATTAAAACTAAACAGGAAATCTCTCGTCTGTCCTTTGGGCACCACCTACACATGCTAAAGTTATTTACATACATAAAAAACCTTATAACATTTTCATGAAAGGGCGTAGTATCTTTGCATTCTACTCCACAAATCCAGGTCGCGGGACATATTTCAAATACAAACTTTGAATACTCGCACTTACGACATGAATAATTTTGTGAGGTAAGCAACATCACAATTTGGCGTATAATTAAAATGCTTGGAATATCCTCTCTGGTCGCAACAATTCTGTGAACGCTGTCCTTTGTCACAAATATGTAAATTGAACAGGAGCGGTTGGTATTTTTCGAACAAACGTGTTTATTTAATAAAACAACATCTGAATGTGTTTATTTTCACTTGAAGAATGTGCACTTTCAAATAAAATTCGAGGTCGGGTGTAGTTTTTGTGTGTGTGTGTGTTTTTTTTCTGATGTCGGCATTGACTGTTTACAATAGCACCATCTATTTAAAAGTTGTTTGTTTATATTGTTGAGTGACTTCTGTAAAATTAATTCCTCAATATGACTGTGTGTATCGGAAGCACATAAGTTTCTATTGCTTCTATTTTCTAATAATTAAATATGACAATATCTATATATTAATTATTGTATACTCGTGTGAAATATTTTAAACTTATTGTTGTCATCTATAAACATCTAGAATATATCGTGCCTTCGTTATCATAAAACGAACGATTCCTTTAGAATCGGTTACAGTGGTTGGTGCCGATATTACGTCCTTACGCGTGCATTTAGCTGCTGGAGCTATCCGGGCCCACAGTCGGGAGATATACCGCGATTAGTTATGGTAACGGTATTTCTAGTTAAAAGCTATCGGATTTCCATAAAGTTTTTATCATTACGACTGTCAAGATATTTAAAGGTTTTAAATGAAATCAAATTAATTTTTTTTCACTCAATCACCAACTTCCAGCTATGGGCGCAAGAAACGACATAAAAATAGTCATACTCTTACCACGTTCTGCTCGTGTATTTTTCGCAGATTGAACCAAGAGATAAAGGGCGGTGCGTGGTGTCCGAAAGCGCAGATCACCACGGAATCCACGGAGTGGCTGGAGGTGGACCTGCGCACGGTGCACGTGATCACAGCTGTCGGCACACAGGGCCGGTTCGGCAACAGCCAGGGCCGCGAGTTCGCCGAGGCGTACGTGCTCGAGTACTGGCGGCCGAAACTAGCCAAGTGGGTGCGATATCGCACCGCCGATGGACAGGAGGTCAGTGCTGTGATATTTGAATGATTATATTTAACCATTTTATTGAAAAATCAATATTTTAAATTTTGTACTTATGACTTCAAAACCTAGCGAATCGTAGGCAAACATACACGAGCGAGAAGGATAGGAACTCTGGATTCTAATATATTACTTCATGATGACATTAACTAAAAATTAATTATAGAATTATATATAAGAAAATATAGACACCTACGTGTCGAATCCTCAGAATTGTAATTTCACCAGGTACTTCTTTGAGAGCCGTAAAGAACATTCGTTTCGTTCTCCCTCTCGGCTTGGTCTAATTTGCTATCAGCCTCACGTTCCCCTGTACTGTAATACTAGATTGGTCGCAAAAATTGACAAATACCCTCATACAATAATAGCAAGACTTAACGTGTCATATACTAAATATGTTAACGCCATCTTGTAGCATTTATATTTGAATTTAAGAGTAATTTAGCTAAAAGGACCATGAAATAAAATTGTACTGATATTGGATAAATCTTACTAGAAAAACACTGTAAGTATTTATTCTTGGTAATTATAATATTGTATTATTTGTTAGATCCTGTCTGGCAACACGAATACGTACTTAGAGAAGAAGAATCACCTGGAGCCGCCTATTTGGGCGTCGCGCGTTCGCTACATACCGTACAGCGCGCACCGGCGCACTGTCTGCATGCGCGTTGAGGTCTACGGGTGCCCTTGGACTGGTCAGTCTTATCATAATCATGAGCCTTATTGATGTCTTCACTGCTGAGCGACAGCGGCATTACAGCATAACTGAAGCCCAGATTGATCTGTCAGGTTTAGAGTAGATCCGCTATAGAGCCACAGGCCTTCGCTGTTGACATACATAGGGAGAACGGGCTATAAGTACTCAAGGAGTCCAGAGCGAGACTATTGGGTATTAACGACTACAGCATTACTGATGGAGCCTAAGCCGAAAAGTGTTATTGGTCTTTGTAGATAGTCCATAGTGTATGACCACTGAAGCATTTTCATTAATTTTTAAATGTCTTATTTGGGGTCTCATGACATGTTTTCTAAGTTCACCTTTATTTCTTTGATTATATATGAACAAGAGACGAACGGAAACGCAGTGACAGTCTCCCAATTAAACTAATTAGATTAATGCACGTGTTGTAATGCTATTATCAAGTTGTGATAAATATCCGGCGCTGAGTCACAGCACCCAATTGAGACAGTTATGACGGCCAGTTCTCGGTGCTATTAAAGTGGAGAGTGCATTCGCTTTATTTAACATTCCGAGACTCGTCAACATTACGGTGTATCGAATGACATTTTATGACTTGAAATTATTTAAAAATAATTATGTCTGATATATTTATTTACGTTTTCTTTCACATACCATACGTAAATGATCATGCAAGTTGTGTGCACCGCCTGCAAATGTAAACGTACGAGGTGCAACTATCCGTTGACACTGCGAGGTCTGTTAATTGCTGAGGATGCTCTGTAGAGTAATAGATCGCTGCTTGTGCACGTGTATTTAGGGTTGTCATGTTGTTCTGACTGTAACCTGTGACTAGGACAGATAATTTGCCGTAAAAGTCGGACTTTGCTTGCTTAAACAGCAAAAGCTGGACAAGTAACAAGTTAACATTGTTTACTATTAATACATATTACAGAGTATATTATTATAAACCAGTTTAATAATATCAATCAATAACCAGGCTAATTTTTGTCACCATTTGGCACTACAGTAAAATCCTATAGCCGCACCGGCCGAACGCGATAAAAAACAAAACATGCCCGACTAAAACCAGTCAAACTAACAAAAAAAACAGACAGCAACCCTACGTGTATTTATTAGCGTACGGTGCACATATATCTTACGGGAACACACTTAATGGTGAAGTTGCTAAATATCATAGCATTAAGCACCTAAAAATAAAATGCTTTACAGGCTTCTGTCAACGTCGGAATCTAAAAAATGCATTATAGGTTTGTTTATTTTAATATTGATAAATTATTAAAAATAATCGTGTTTCCTCTCGAAGGAAGCGTGCCGGGGCTCAAAGACAAAGCCTACGCGTTCTCGGCTCACCTTGCAGGTTCTATTTTTGGCGCACCCCTATCTCTAGGGAGAGTATCTGCCTTCCAAGTTCTAATTGGGCTATCTATTGGTTAAAGTAGGAGGCAAATGTATACGTTCAAAATTAATACCGACCTCGAGTAAGTTTGAAGAAAACTTATAATATTATTTCTAATCTATTGATTAATTATTTGAAGCTATGAAAGTTAAAGTCGAATCACAGTACAGGGGAAGTATCTCTATGAATCAGAGTTACTGTATGAAATTTAATTAATTTCCACTATCTTTTAAAACACCCCATGTCACTGGTCCAATTAACTAAAATTAGTATGAATATTGACTCTAGAAAAAATACGAGTAAATGCAAGTACTTACTCAATACTTTTCTTTCGGTACCAAGTACTTTTGAAATCGATACTTTAGAACCGAGTAATAAGTAGTATCGTGAAGTATGTGTATCCGTACTTCACACGTCACTCACTGAGGAGTGATACAAATCTCGCGTGCATAATCGTTGTGAACTCCGCGGTAAAGTATCTAAAGTCTGTCTCATGAAAATTCCCATCAGCGAGACGACCCTGCCGAATGAAAATAAGCATTGGTGACCCTTACTAATTTTATGAAGTTAGAGATTTATCAAAAGAGGACATTTACAACAACAACTTTAAAGCAATACCTCACTTTATGTATCGCTTTGTATGCCTGTACCTGCTTCTCTTCCGTAAATAGAGTATTGTTATTGGATAGCAATAGTATCGAGTCTTCTCTTAAAATCTATAAAAATAACGTCATTGGTGAGGCATTATTAAATCTATTCCATACAAGTATCGATGCTTTTCATTCGATACCTATTAGGTGTCGATACGTCATTAACGATACGATATCGAGTAAATGTATCGATACCTAGGTGGTATAAAAAATATGATTAAAGCAATTTATCGAAAACTATTTTTTATTTAGTTAGATGAATTATACTCGTATAATAGTCGTAAATGGATCAAAAAGTCGATATTTTTTCTATCGAGCCAATTATTGAAATATATGTTTCTACAACTCTTACAACGTTTCTTACAATCTTGTCTTAAGGAGATTTCGTCACCTGCAGTCGTTAATACTTTAAAACTGTTAACGCCACGAATTAGCCTATAGTATTTTGTCTCACTTCGAATTCTGTTATAAATCCCAAAGTGTGTTAGTTTACCCTCCTTACGTCATACACAACAGAGCGTCGTTATGGTATAATTTTCTGGAGATATGAAGAGTGACATGGGCTACTTTTTACCGAGTAAATGAAAAATATTTTTTTAATTTCTTACGCTCCGCATGAGAAGCATTACTTGTACATGAGAAAATAAAATAGGCATCAGTAGGCGTGCGAACAGTAAATGTTACGGCGCTCGTCTAGACACGTGCACGTTAAAAATGCAACGCGCCTACCTTGTGCTTTTAAAAATTCATCAACGTCATCTCGCCGGCAGGCACTGCCAACTTATGTTTAACATGTATACATACATGGGTGTGTATACCTATAGTTAGGTACGTAGCATTCGTGACAGTTTGTAACGCGATGTAAATAATTAGGTGTAAATGTCGTGCCTTGGGCACTGCCGAGGCGAGTTTTCACTATGTTTGCATTTATTTGGACGAGTTGTAAGCTGGCGATGTGCTAATTTCAACAAAAAAAGAAAATTGGTTATATTATTGGTTTGTTAAAACGTAAATGATAATTTTAATAATTGGCTCGAAAAAAATAATAGTTAGTTTTGATAGTTTATATATTTCATTGTAAGTATTCAAAAGTGCTTGCAATAACAAATGATATTTTTAACATTTCTTTAATAGGGTCAAAGCGAATAATGTTGGAAAAAAAAAATAGGCAGCATGATATGAAGTGTTCATAATTGCATGTAAAAAATTGTTAATTCTAATGTAATTTATTTCAACAAGTTTCTTACTGTTTTATAGATTGTTAATTATTGTTTATCGTTTTCGGCACTGTATTGTCTATAATATAAGCACTATCTATATTTAAGCACTTTTTTCCTTAATGACTGTTTGTGCCAAAATAAAGAGAAAAAAAATAACATTATTTGTATAAAGGGTGTTTTCGTTTACACACTTTTATTTTTTATTACTTATTTTATATTATGTACATGTCGTGGCCAGATCGTAGAATTGACCAATTCATGATGCAGCCGGCCATTTCTTGAAATGGTCGTATTTCATATAATGGAAAATACCTACTGCCTAGAATCTAGGCAATCATGATCTAGGCCCTAGATCATTATGTGGCCTGGCCAGATCAATGAATAATTTGCATTTAATGATATGAGCGGCTGATCGTATGACTGTTTGACATCATTTGGCCAAGCATTAGTGATCATATCGTAAAATAATTACTTTAGTCTCAGTAAGAGATGCTTATGTCGCGTTGCTTTTGTAATAATAATAATAGTAATGTCTTTATTTGCAATAAATAGGGTTATATCATATATATTCTTATTTAAGTTTGAGTGAGACCTTTGACCTATATAGCCATCTTGAACAGCATGCAAAAAAAAAACAGATGTAGGTATTACAATGATTAAAACTTAAAATATTTCATAAAAACATAAAATTTTGTCAAATTTAACAATATTAATTACAGTAGTACAATATTAATTACATCTAATAAAAATATTACAATTGTGTCAAAACTTCAGTAAATTATTACAGTACAAGTCAGTCGATTGAATTAATTACAGTAAATAATTGAAAAAATAAACGTCAAATAAAAATTATAATAATCACAGTATATAGATTGTTATTCTTTTTTAATCAATTCAATTACATGAATATGTGTCTTTTAATTTGCATGCTAACTTAAAGTTATATTAACATTCTCATTTCAATTTGTCATCAATCATGTCAATTTTATCAAATTGTATATAAAAAAAATTTAAAAATGTATAATATGTCAAATGGAAATATTAAACTTATTGAACATGTCGAGGAATTTAGTTTAATAAACATAAGTAGGTCAGATGCAATTATGTAAAATTATTTATAAAACTTTGCATCGACTTTCATGCTTACAAATTAATTACTGATAAACTATCCTTCGTTGAGGAATTCACCAATCGAGTAAAAAGCTTTTTCAATCAGCCATCTACGCAATAATATTTAAAAACGAGTAGCCGGCAAATCTTTAATATTATTAGGTATTTATTAAAGATAGTTCTACACGTAAAGAGACTATTTTTTTATTTATTTTGGGTATCGTTGTACGTACCAGTTTGTTCGGGTCGGTTCTCAAACTTCTTTCAGTTACATAACTTGATCGTACGAACAATTATTCATTTTGCTACACAAACATAGCCATTTGTTATACATTATAAATTTTTATTTTTAGGTTATATAACAAATGAAAATAAGTATGGTGACCAAGCACCGGAAAACAATTACTTGATTAAGTGAGATAATTGTAGGATTGTAGTGCGTCGACGACGACTATGTGGCGGTAAAGGCTATTCTACAGTTTTATGCATGTGTCGCAAGATTATGATAAAGATTATTTTGATCTAACTCCAGAGGATGAAAAAAATATATTGGAGGATATAAAAGTTTTTGAAATATAAGCTGAACTATATCACCTATATATATAATTCATTACTGTAGGTTATTCATTACATTCATTACTGTACGTTATAGGTTACAAATTTAAGATGTGTTTCGAGGTAATTTCCTTCAGATCACAAAATCGTAACGCTAACTTATAAACAAACTATTTCAGCAAATAATTAAATTTCTTTCTTGGACACTACATTCATGATATGACTAAACGAGGATTGCCATACTATATAATGTTGACTTTGAAGCGTCAAAAATTTGATGATCGATTTCATGAAATGTTCAATTCTGTGATATGACCACGACATACACATATTCTTTAAAGTAAATATATTTATTGATAAAAAATTACAACCGGTCTTAACGTAAACCCAAAGCAATGGGTTTAGCTTCCAGTTAGGCGCTCGGGCTCCTGAACGACATGCAAGAGCTAGCGCTCTTGTGCCTGAATGCTTACACTTCGATGCAAATCAAATAAATCCAGAACAGACTGACGGGAAAAAGGCTGGAGCATCGATAAATACAGTTATTCCATTAGTGGAATGGGAACGCGCTAGTCGCGTCAGATTGAATTTGTATTTAAATAGAAATGACGACTCTGAAGCGAATAAACTATATATCGTTATCTATCACCAATGTATAAAGATTTATACTTCTTTTAAAGAAAAAATAGAAGATACGAAGAAATTACTGTTAATAACATTATAACGTGAGGTTCTCATAATTTTAAAAAAGATACTTTGATGAACATAACATTTGAACGGGATTTAGTACCTGTAATCTAAATAATATTTAGACATTTTTCGCTCAAGACACGTGGAAGAGACAAGTCATCCTTTTGTATCTGGTTTTGATATAGGCTCTTCTTTTCGTCTAAACCGAAGCGAAATTAGTTACATAATGGAATCGATCTCCGAACGGTGCGTCATAACCGGCGATCTTTGTTTAATCAATGTATAACATGCGCGGGCGCAACCCAGGTGCCTTACGTGCGGAATATAAATAATCTGACGCACGTATTTCTAGTAATAACAAGTAAACTCCGCGCCTCGTTTAAAACAATAGTAAAATATATAATATAAATATTACATTATTGTTGCCAACTGTGTCTAAATAGCTTTTGTTACATGCCTGCTGTTGTGAATATGAATTTTTATATAAAACTTGAATAGATTATATTATTTTTAAAAACTATTAGGCGTTTATTTTTACCTGCATCCGGAAGTTCTATTGCTCTCAGCCCGGCGGACTCTATTGAAGTCGTGGAAACATGGCTTCTCCATGGCCTGCCGGGGGACTATAGGTTCTGAAGCTGATGGGAAAAAAGGTCCATAGAGAAATCCCTGACGGAATTGCCCGTGGGAATAGTCTAGACAGTCCTTCAACACAATCTACAATTTAAAGCTAAATAACACTTATATTGAGTGTATATTAGAGATTATATTAAAGCATGATTGCATATTTCTTTTATTTTATTTACATAACTAAAAATACGAGATGGTATCGGTCAACGAAAATACACTTAAGAACCAAGACCATCTATCTGCAAAAAATCGAATTTACAGGAGACGAAAAAAAAAAACATTTCATATTTTTTCTACAACAAAATTTTACATTTTTATATCCGATCTTTAAACGGATAGGCATAGGAAAAGTGTATTTCAAGAAATCTTTATTAGTTTCAAAATTACTGCAGATAGCTGGTATTAGTTAAAATATACATGGTATTGGCTAACGAAATAATATAGATTAAAGACTTTAATCAAACAAAAAACTCTTAGTTTTATCAAATTTTAAAACAAGTTATTAAGTGTTCTCTATAGATAGGTGGTATTTCCACACAATTATTACGACACGTAACTTAGATGGTATAGGTATTTTCTCATAACTCCTTATATATTGCGAATTTGAGGTTATCGATTAAAGGAAACGATGCGTAAATTAACCATGAAAAGAACTGCATTAAAAATTGAAAATCGTCAAAAGTGTAGATAGATGGTCTTGGTTCTTAAGTGTCGATATGTCAGGTGAAGGATATAGCTTCGAACCCGGAACCTGCTGATCCGGTTAAACTTTTAAGAGCCCCTGCAGTTGATTGACTCGCATGCCCATACAGGCGAACAATCCTAAACTCAAATTAATTTATTCTATCGGGACTGTTACTTGTGAATTTTAAATACTATGCCATAGTTAGTGAATCCACGGCGGGAAAGCTTTTCAGTACAACTGAAAAATGAAATGACAGCAAACTCCCATTCCAAAATGATATTGAAAAATGCTTTGTACGCAAAGTTTTCATTTTTTTCTTTTCTCGGCTTCAATCGTAAGTTTATAATAATAAGACGATAATGATTATCGTTTGGTACCATTTCTTGAGTAACAAACACCGTTCGGTAGAGTTCGAGCGCGAATATACAACTCTGCAGGTATACCTTTTTTCTGTCGTAATTTAAGACTCGTTCGGTAGTAAAAGTTTATAATTTATCAACGCACGAATTTCAATTTTCTTTAACACGCTACGATAATATCGTAGCATAGGATAGCGTGTATATATTAATTTATTCAACTAAGCAAGTCATCTCATAATTAATTATGTGACCAAACTCAAATCGTCGTTTAATTGATCGATATAATTGTTACAGAGGGCATCGTGTCGTACTCTATGCCTCGCGGGCACAAGCGCAGCAACGGCGCGGAGCTGTCGGACGCGTGGTACGACGGGTCGTGGGGCGAGTGGCTGCGGGGCGGGCTCGGTCAGCTGGTGGACGGCCGGTTCGGCGGCGACGACATCCGCGAGGCGGCGCGGCAGCCCGCATGGGTCGGCTGGCGGTCCGACTCGCCGACGTCGCCGACGTCGCCCCCGCCCGATATCACATTCGAGTTCGACAAAGTGAGGGAGTTCAGCGCTGTACACATACACTGCAACAACCGGTTCATGCGGGACGTACAGGTACATGTCCATGTCTATGTAGAGCTCTTTTTTTTTCTTTATTCTAATTAGTAGCATGACTTCTTGAATAGAAGGTGGATTGATGGTGCATGATTGGAGTATACGCCATCTTGAATTCCCAATGACGCCAGTTAACTCGCAATTAAACTTATGAAATGTGAAACAGGCTTTAGCTTATGATACGAATAAAATAAATCTAGATTACTCTGTTTATTTGTACGCATGTGCCACGTGCGCCGGCGGCATGTCGCGTACTGAACTGACACAAGTGTGTGTTTCAATAAAAAACATGCCACGTGTGAATGTTATTAAAACTGAAACATTTGTTAAAGTCAGTGGTAAGATTACGACATTCGTTTAGTACTCACATAACAATTACGTTGTGTTGAAAAAACACGAAGAGCTATTTATTGCCAGTCTTATACTATTGATATAGAGTTGGAAATTGATTGCATTTTTTAGATTGATATTAAAATGATATCTACACGTTTATAATAATAATGAAATAAAATTATTAGCTCAAAGTTTAGAGCAGTCAAACGAACTGCATTACAGATAGTTTTGCCTCCCCTGGATGAAGATAATACCCACCAATATTATATATGCCGAAGTGAATTTGTCAAAGCTTAACTATCAAACTTTGTATTCAGGTATTTGACAAGAATATACGACGGAGTTGCAGGCTAAACCTAGTATTCATTAAAAGTAAATATTATTTGAAAAAGCTATCTTAAAAATAGTGTCTGTCCTTATACCTATAGAACTATAATAATTAATCTTATCCAGCTGTTATATTAATGTAAGTAAATGTGAGTGTGCAATGGGGGTGGAGACAAGTTTTTTTATAAATTTTTATATATAACGGCGGATAGTCCGAATGGACTAATACGAAGCCCAAATAGAACGTCCATATCAGGGGACTATCTTTAAAATAACATTGTAGGCGTGTATACCAACGTGGATTTATTCCATTTTATCACTTTTCACATGAAAATAAAACGAGATGAGCGTGATGTCGTCTTTACTCCTCGGCGATCGGAAACAGAATGTGTGCCAAAATGGCGGCAATTTGCTTTTGTTAACGAACTGTCCAAGTCATTGTCACCATTCTAATAAAATTAAAAGTATCGATGATCACGCTCTCTTTACAATCGAGTAACTACCAATTAAAATAAAAGAAACTAAATCAAACAATCTTCGTAATGATGATGCGACAAATATATACATGAAATTTATCAAAAAAATATCATTCAATGAGCAAGTTAAAATCTAAAAATAAATTTAAAGTTCCCGGGACAACGCCACTTCTGTCATGGTGTCGCTATGATGACACGGTCCTCTGAAACTAATATCGTTCAATGTATGCCTAAGGTTGAATTCCCAAAGCTCTGATATGAGTAGGAAGGGCGTGACGTCACGTACTGTTCGCGGTCACGTGATAACGAGTATAAAATATTTATTTTTTCATAATAAGTTTAAGCAATATTATAAGTATAATACACGTAAAAAAAAAAATAATGCCGCGAACTTAGCAGCACCGCAGCAAGTCTATTTTTAGAACTATAGCCAAGTACAACACTTATTAATTTATAGATATTCAATATTACAATAATATATTATAAAGATATTCTAAAAAAATAAAATAAAAAGCCACTTAGGAAGTGAATTTGTACAATATAGATTACTACTAGAGTTATTATCTCAACACAGCAAATCACTTCAGAGTAAATATCTCGATACGCCACAATATAAAAGTAACTGTTTAAATGCCTGTCGTCACTGGTCCATAGTTTAATTCATAAATATAAATAGCACTAATGTAGCAAATACATCGGTAAAGCATGGATAGGGTTCCGCAAAATTTCAAAGTATCGATACTTTACTCGATACCAGTATGGTATCAAAAATATCAATATCAAAAAGTATCGATACCTGAAGTTATTGCGTACTTATTAATACATTTCTAAAAAACCTGAATAGAGTGTTTGTGTTAGTAACTTTAAATAATAAATCAGTACATACATACATTAATTAATACGTTTTTATTTTTCTATGACGCGACGGTTACATTACAAAAGAAATTACTTTCACATATATGTATAAAAAAAACAATCAATACTCAACAGCATTTCTTATGATTGGGTCTACACTTTGATATATCTGGCCAATTTTCGATGTCAATTTCAAATCTGTGGCACATGTAAATTAAAAAAAAACAATTTTTTTAGACAACATCCTATTTTATTAAGCTCTGGTGTCGGTGAAATCGAATGTAGATCTAACTATTACGACCAATTCACGTAAAATTACTTAAAATAGTATATTGAGTAATCCGATATTTATATATTTTCAAAACATCGCTCCATACTGAAAAAAAAAAAACCGCTATGTAGATGTTATCAAAATTAAAACAAAGGTTTTCAGCTAAATATCGATATTCATTAAACATTGATTAATATAGACGATCCCTACTAGAGTAGTGTTGGTCTGAACATTTTGTTTAGAATATTGATATATATTTTCTCTATTCTTAGACTAATAATTTATTAGAAATGGGAAGAGAAAAGGATGCCCATGAGGTATTGATATCTCATGGGTATTTAAAAATCTAATAGTTTATATCTTAATAGTAAAATATAAACTCCTCGATTCCAACTTACTAAATTGATTTTATCCCTTGACACGTTCGTTAAGGCCAAAGAGTAATGAACATTTTCATTAAACTTAGGAGTCGCCCAAATCTGACACCTAAATATTTGGACATTGTCTAAAGTGAAAATGCGTTTCACCAATGACAAAGAGTCACCTAGCGATTTTAAGAAACGCTAAAAGGTGAGCATTTGCGTAATGTGACATATTTTATAATGACCTCCACTTTTGGAGACCAATTTTGTCGATATTGCTAGTTTGTTTACAACTACATATTTTAGTTAAATATAAGTAAGTAGGCACCATACTAAACCAGAAAAAAACTATTAAAATCTTGTACAAAATAATGTTGTAAGAATGGTGTTGTGTAGGTGTTCTCGGAGGCGGTGATCTCGTTCTCGGTGGGAGGGCAGCACTTCCAGGAGGACTCGATCCACTACACCCCGGAGCCGGACCATATCTTTGAGAACAGCCGCAACGTCACCATCAAATTGCACCACCGTATCGGCCGATGGGTGCGGATACAGCTGAGGTTCGCCGCCAGGTGGATACTGATCAGCGAGGTCGTCTTCGACAGCGGTCAGTATTTATATCTTAATAATATACCTGTTTGACATTATAACGGGGTTGCTCGTATTCATTCTATCGACATCTTCGCATCGGATTTCTAAGGTCTAATATACACGTCTCCCGATTCCTTGATATCAATCTAGAATATAAAGTGTAATGGAGGAATATTGAAAAATTCCGCTTTTTGATTTATCGTATAATTTTAGGAGGACTTTCTAAATTCCCCCAAACTTTATTGGTAATTGAAACATGTCGACCAAATGTGTGGTGAGCTGGGAAATTTTGGATGGTTGAATAGTGTTTTCGAACGAGGGCACAAGAGACATTAATTGAATTATATCTTGTTCCAGACGTCGCCCAAGGGAACTACTCAGCGGAAAGTTTAAAACCGTTGGGCAAAGACAGGACAAAAGCTACCACTAGCAAGGAGGCTCCAGTATCGACAGCTAGACAAGACGACCCCCTGTATTTGGCCATAGTGGTGGGTGTGCTGACGGCTCTGGTTATATTGCTGCTGGTGGCCGTGTCGCTGGCGGTGCATCGCCACCGGCACCGGAAGTGTTTCGCGTCACCGTTGGCCCGCCACGAGCCGCGTCCGGCGCCGGACAAGCCGGAGGTCAAGTGCGACGATTACCAGGAGCCGTATCAGCCGCTCAAGTGCGCGCCGTACTTCGGCTACAGCACTGTGCTACTAGAAATGAAGGATTTCGTCAAGGATTCTAATACTGCGCTATCAGGTACTGTTGTTATTTTATATAGCTTATATTTTAGCTTCCCCACCATTTGCATAGAATTTACTTCTTATATTTCTGATAAAAACTCGTATTGAAATAAATTTCAACTTTATCTCAATATCTGAGCGTATAGTTACGCGTGCACGGTTGTTTTGTATCGTCGTGTTCGACCGGTCACGCTCCCCAATCTACGCATTTATTGTACTGGCATTATGTAGCGCATCTCGTTCCCACGCACACAAGTACACCAAAGTACAGCGGAACAATTATAAATAGTTATTGTATTATCTGACTCCTAGTCAGTTAGTGCAAGTATACCTAGAAAGTATCTAAAACTGAATTAAAACTATGTAATATGCCGCTAAACGATTGAAAACGATGGTTATTTTGAGTGCTCAATATGCAGTGATTTTTATCACCATTTATGCCTTAATTACTATGCACCTGCAGATATATCAAACGAGTTTAAAGCTGACCATGTCCTAACTGACTCAATAAACAGCCAAATGGTGATAACTCAAACTCGTTAATAATACCGTCCACACCTACAGGCTTTGCTGACATAACATTCACTGCGATGCGTCGTAAAACGCAAAATAATCAAGAAATAGCGTTGGTATCTTTCTGTTCTGAACATGTATCCCGTGGCCTAATTGTCTAATTTTTTAATCTATCACAATCATTTTCAAACGTATAGTGGTTGTGATGGTGATTAATGGAATTGTGTAACTTTTAAAGTCACAATTGCTTTAGGAACGAATGACGATTTGAATGATACAGAATGTCATAGATAATTCATTTCTTTTTTTTTTTTAAGTTGTGAAATAATCTTTACGATTTCGTATGATTGTAATAAATTCTCCTATTTCGATTAAAGAATAAAAATATTTTATTCATATCAATAAAATATTAGAAATGATTTAACATTTCATACTTTTGATAAATTCTGTGTTTTATTTCAACAAAAAACAAACAACACCATCGTACATACTATCGTACTAATAAAATGGGCCAGGTGTGTTTTTTTATGTCAGCTCGTCTAGGGACGAATCGATACGAGGAAATACAAACACTTACTTGATACTTTTCTATCGAAACCAAGTACTTATGGCAGCGATACTTTAAAACGGAGTAGTAAATAGTATCGTGAAGTAATAAAGTAAGCGTTTGTATCGGTACTTGGTCCGTTAGTCACTGAAGAGTGTCAAAAACTCGCGAGCATTAGTGTGTTTACTCTGTGTTATGGTGTCTAAAGTCTATCTTATGAAAAAGTCCTACAAGCGACAGGGACGCTGCCCTGTCCCTGTATGACTAATAATTACTAACCCCTACTAATTTTATGCAGTTCAGAGATCTATATAGAGGGGGCACTGCCAACAAAATTTGAAGCAATACCTAACCAAATACATTATACCTATATGCGCCGCCTTTTATATCTAGACCTACTTCTCTTTCTTCATTAACAGAGTAAAGCTATTGACTATCAATAGTATCAAATCTACTCTGAAAAAACTGTAAAAATGATGACATTGTGAGGCATTTTAAAACTAATTGATACAAGTAGGTATCGATTAAAAGTATTGATTCCTACGTTGTATCATCAGCTGTGCATCATCTGTCAGAAAATAAGGATAAACTTGGCATTTCATTTTAATTTGGAAATATTTATTAATAGCCGTTAAATTTTTTGTTGTATGTAGTGATCGGTAACCCAGTAATGGAGGAATTTATTTACATCGTGCAATAGTCATACAGTTGAGTCTTCCAGTTCCCTTAAAGTACAATGTGAACCTGAGCATAGTTCGGAAAATATAATCAGCTTAATTAAACAAGTTGGTCTAGCAGTTAACCATCGGATTAGTGAATCTGACGTCCTGTACTGTTCAAGGATTGCTAAAATGAACTCCAACAGCTCCAGGCCACGTTCTATATTCCAAGGACAAGGGATTCCATTTTGGCAGCAGTTTTAATAAGTCTTATCCCCATAATAAACTTAATACAAACATCCTGGGTATCGACGACAAGAAAAGTGGCGTCTTTGTTGTTGAAATTCTCAGCCCAAAAAACAAGAATTTACACACCGCAGCCAGAGTTCGTGCCAAGGAATTAAAGTAGAAATATTTGTATTATGTAAATAATATCGTGACAGTTACGAGTATAATCGTCTATAAATGTGTCAAAAACGGTAAAAAAAATATAAATTATAAATAAGTATAAAAGCCTCCTTAAATAGGCCAGTAATAATATATCAAAACCTGGTAAGGCTGTCGGCAACAACATAATATGACTAAAGAATTAGCTTCCTATAACGAACGATTGTAATATTTGAATGTATCTAGTCTACAGGACCGTAGACGATTATTTGATCAATTATATAAAATTGGTAACGGTGCATTAGATTGCTCAGATCTTTTATAACAAATTAATATTCCACGTGAGCATGCTAGATTAATTCTGCATTAAATAGAAGTCAGAATCAATATAATGTCACTGTGAAAATTAACAATTAATATATTTTTTATCAAAATTTCACTTATTTAAATGAAACATGATTGTTGCTGTAAAGGATAAATAATTATTAACATAAGAATAGGATGAATAAGTGTAATCTTATTAAATTTCTTTCATATATTTCCTCCATTGTATTTGTGCATGCTGTGCCAGCTTGTAATTGAGGCATCACTTATTATAAGTTTCTGTATTATAAAGACGAACCTTTCTCTTGAATTACTCTGTCCATTATTTATAACCGCATTAAGTTGTGTTGAGTATTTTAAAAGATCGCAGTGTATAGGCAACGGTAATCGATTTGGTTTTATACTATATGTATATTTAGTTAATTTGTTTTTATGATGACACACTAAATATATGCTTTCATATGACAAATAGAACAATTTCAATTGTCTGTATGGTGTGAAAGTTCATATTTTTTTTCTCCCTTGGAAATATTGATATATTTTTCGAATTAGAATTTTAAAAATTTAGCAAAAAATCTGAAATATTTCCTCGGTGTCATCAGAAATAATCGAAACGCGGTAATATCTAAAGGTGGAGCACCCCACCTGCAGACGTATCCCGAAACTACATTGCCTTCGATTTAATTAATTTTCAATTATATCAAAATGCGCTCGATATTCAACACGTAATTATGCTTAAATCAAATAAATTTAATTCTCCTCTATTTAACAACATACTGTAGAAAATTGAGTGCATTCTGAACGAATCGAATGTCAACATGTTAGTTACCCGGTCACCCCCTGAATCGTTAGACTGTAATGTAATATTTCCAATTGTTGCAGCCTGTATTAAATATTTACCTTCCTCTGATAATGTAATTCATCAATCCCTAACATTACACGAATGCTCCATACGTGGGAACATTTTCGAATGTTGTTTCCTTTCCACACAATGTACTATTTGTACGAATTAACATGACACCCGAAAGTCGATCAGAAAGATCGTTTTTGTTTCTTTTATTTTAGTACGAAGATGTGAATATGTGTTAAATAAAAACGAGTAATACATGTGTGGTGGTGGTGTGTGTTGTGTTGTATACAGACAGCAGTAACTACGAGTACGCGGTGCCCGAGGTGAGCTCTGAGCCGCTGTTGTCGCGGCGCGCGGGCAGCGAGCCGCCCCCGCCCCCCGCGCCCGTGGACTCGCTCGGTCGGTGCTCCGCCCCGGGCTCGGTGCGGGCCCCCGCACCCCCGCCAAGGGTCAGTACATACACACATCGATCACATACTAACTATTCTGTTAGTATTACAGGCGTTTTGTTGTACAGGACACTATAGGTCACACTGACTTCACAATAGCAATAAAAAATGTATCGTTTACTTTCAACATTGTCAGGTTAATTTGTCCGGTTTATCGTATCTATTTATTGACGTAGTGACGATGTTTATGGTTTCTAATATCGACAAAAAAGTAAATCCCAAATAGATTGTTATGTAACACATGATATATATAAAATAATAAATTGTGATTTTCATAAATTTGACATTCTATTTCTTCACATACCCAAAGACACCGTTCTCCGTATGTTCGTCTGCCACCAGGCTGTATCTCATTATTCGTGATGACTAGACAGTTGAAATTTTCACAGACGGTGTGTGTTTAATGCCGCTATTTTTAGTAATTGTTATTGTCACCGTTTGTATGTTATAGTCTGCGAGTCAACAGGAGGCGGTGACAGAACTCCAGCGGCGGCTGCAGACCGCGAGCGTGGCGGAGTTCCCGCGGCATCGGCTCAGGATGATCTCCAAACTGGCGGAGGGAGCTTTCGGCACAGTATGTTACTACTTGTTCTATTTTTATTTAATATCATGGTTTAATTGTCTTTGCCAGATGTTAATATATTATAAGAGATTTCCAATTATCTAATGAACAACCCGGAACCTTTTTAAAAAATCTCTCAACGATTGTCACGCTACAAGAAGGCGGCGTGGATTTCGGAATTCGACACGTGTCATTAGTTATAATTATATTATGTTGGCACGACTCAGATCAAACGTCAAAGTGACAGCAAAACATTGACATTCCAATTCAGATCTCCACACATAACTACTCTTTCTTTCTCAGGTGTATGTTGCCGAAGCGGATGGTGTTCCCGAGTATGACGGCACGGTGACAGCGGAAAAGCGGCTCGTAGCCGTCAAGTTCCTCTGTCACGACGCTACCGCCAAAGAGAGGTATATATATTTTTAAAACATTAAATTTAATCTTGAAACTGTTATTTCATTGATAAATAAATCTAGCTTTTATGTCTACTAAAGTAATATTTTGATGATTCCAGTAATGGTGGAGTATTAATTTGATATTATAATATCAATAATGAATGTAACATATTTACCTTATACTGTAGCATACATATTGTTGACCAAAATGTTACATGTTGGGCTCGAGGGCACTTTAGCGATGAACGCATTTTACTGTTTACAACAACATGAAAGAGACTTGAAGGTTTATTCTTTTACTTTGAAAACAAAATTTCGTTTATTTTGTAAATGATGATCGGTGGAAATGTATGTTAATTTTGTAAATGCTAATTGGCAGAAATGTATTTTTCGATCCTGCCTCTGATGTGCAGGTAGTCTTCACGGATATGATTTTAAATTATGTTACGTTTTCGAATTTACCTTTTCGGAGAAATATAAATAGGTTTTCATGTTAATGAAGATGGTGTCGGGGTGAAAAAACAAAGATATTATATTTGATTCATCAGTCTGCTAATAGAAAAATATTAGATACATATAATAAGTTAGATAATAGGAGACGTCACAATTATATTGATAACGTAGTTTATGTGTATGTATTTTTTTTATAATCTACCAAATATAAAAGAAAAAATGAATTATTATCCCTATATGGTAGTTACAGTGGTGTTATGTGTTTAGTCCGATGAGCCGAGCTAATTAACTGCTAACATTTCGATCTCGATGTCGTATTTCAAGGCGATGTTTAGTCAGTAGTAGTCGGACATAACCTCTGTGCTACACTCGTACATACGTGTACGGTGTGTACATGCGTGCGCGTGTCCGCCCGTAGGGAGGACTTCGAGCGCGACGTGCGCGTGCTCGCGGCGCTGTCGTGCCCGCAGCTGGCGCGCGTGGTGGGCGCGTGCCGGTCGCCCCCGCTGGCGGTGGTGCTCGAGTACCTGGAGGGGGACCTGTGCGCGTACCTGCGCGCGGCCACCGCCGCCGCCGCCACCACGCCGCCGCCGCGGGCGCTGGCGCGCATCGCCACGCAACTGGCCGCCGGCATGAAGTACCTAGAGTCGTTGAACTTTGTGCACAGAGACCTCGCCGCCAGGTTAATAAATTTTATTTACGAAATTTCCCACTAAAACGCCATCTTTTGTCATTGCGTTCCAATGTCATTATGTACATCTAAAACTAACTAATATAAGAAAAATACCATTATGGTGCAAATATTGCAAATATTTTAACCGATTATAGCAGTCGGCTGCCGATCGAATCCAGTCTTGAACATCAAAAAACTTATGTTCGACTGTTGAGAAGCCAAAAAGTTAAATTATATCGACGAGAAAGCTCCCATAGTACTCTTAAGGTAGAGTTGGTTTGTACTTTTTGTGCTAGTAAAATTTATACAAAAACACATCCAGCTCGAGGGTAACAAAACTTAGCTATCAAATTATTAAATGAATATTAATGTATCTATAGCAAATAAACATTAACAATTTATATATAAATACGATCCATCCTGTGATTTGAAGTGAGCATATAACCGTGCGTGTATCTATCTCCCTTATGCGTGCTGCAGGAACATCCTGATAGGCAAAGGGTACCAGATAAAGATAAGCGACTTCGGCACGGACAACGAGACGTACGCGGGCGACTACTACCGCGCGGGCGGCGACGCGGCGGTGCCGCTGCGGTGGGCCGCGTGGGAGAGCGTGCTGCGCGGCCGGTACTCGACGCGCAGCGACGTCTGGGCGTTCGCGGTCACCCTGCACGAGATATACACGTACTGCCGCAGGCGGCCGTACGAACCGATGACGCACCAACAGGTATGTACATGCACGCACCACACACACACACACACACACGCACGCACGCACGCACGCACGCACGCACGCACACACACACACACACACACGCACGCACACACGCACGCACACACACACACACACACACACACACATACACACACACACACACATACACACACACACGCACATAGTTTTTTAAACTAATCAAAATGCAGTAAAGTGTGTTGTTACTGCGTATTCAACAGTCTTATTATTATTATTCTTACTAGAGCTTATTCGTCCCTCAAAGGCGCGCTTGTAGCTCCTCTGGTGTTGCAGTTGTCCATGGGCGGCTGTAATCACTCACCATCAGGTGATCCGTCTGCTCGACTGCCCCCTATTCTATAAAAAAAAAAATAGTATAAGTGGTCAAAATTCTTTCAAAGAAAACTGTTGCTGGTCGTAGAAATAAATGAATAGTATTTTTTATAGGGCTTTCGGGCAATATGGAAACTCAAAAAGGCAAAGGACAACGTTCAAAATAACCCAGGCTCGGCGGAAAGGAAATGTTACTCATATTAATGGTAAAAATGAGTAATTAAATACTGCATAAGGGGCGACATCAAAGTCGATGGTTAAATGTTCAGTGTATTATTAATAAAAGGAGCATTATAGAAAACAATACCACAAAACGCTCTTTCGTAATTCTCTATACAGCGTGTTTGGTAATACCTGTATAATCCCGAAACATGGCCATACAACCTAGCACAAAGAACACAATTGATAGGTCAAAAAACAATTTCATGTAAATTGATATTTTCATACAAATATTTGAACAATTTGTTTTCAATTACTATGCTACAACCCTGTAAGCTTACACGTGCCGTCACGGCGCACTCGCTCTTTCTCTCTCTCTCTCTCATTACCTCTCACTCTCTCGTTTCCTTGAATACATTTTGATGTTGCCGACGCGCGCACTCGACTACGTATGAGTTTACTTGTAATTAAAACAATTTAAGATTAAATAGGTACATACCTATAGCATTCTAATCACTCTTTCAGCTTTCACTTGTCAACATTACCTACACTTCACTCGCCACAGACCGTGTCGTGTTACTCTCGACGTAAAGTCATATCCTCTGTCTCGATGGAATAGGTGATCGGCCGGCCTACCTGTGGCACACTATGGAATGAACCAGTTGTATGTAACCAATTCACAAATGCCGCGAATCACCGGTAAGAAGGAAGACGTCGATGGTTTTCAGATCTTCCTGACACGTGGCGCTCGTCATAACGCCGCCGAGCCGCAGCAAGATTACCGTCACAAGCACCGCCACACATTATCATCTCGTAATATTAGGCATTTGAGTACGAATTTATTGCACTGACCGCACACAAACGTAATACACAGGTAAACAGAACGAGAATGAAAAACAAACCAAAAGTCCCGAAAGAACGAAAACGTAAGTTGACCTTCTAAATTCTGAAAACTCACAAGTACGCCGATGAAAGTCACGGACGCGACTGACGCGATGACCAAAACTACATAGGTTATTATTATTGCAACTCGAACACCAATGTACCTAAATCAAAAGTGTACCGATTTTGGGGTTCCGCGTCAAGAAATATTGTTTATTATTAGACCTTTCCAATACAACTAACCTTTATTTAATTATCATTTAAACTAAGAATAAGCGAGATACTTAGATTATTAATATCATTGTATAAGTCCGTATTTTATTGTTTCGTGAAAATAACACGGCTTTATGAAAAAAATAACAAAACTTCAAAGCAAATAATCTACAGAACCTTACTGACACATCAGAAACTCGAGTTTCTCAATACACATCGTCGTCGATTTTATGTCTCTCTCGCTCCTTCTTGCATAGACTAATGTGAGCAATGGTGCAGATATTGAACTTCAATCAAAGTATTTGCAATTTCTTTTTTATTTTGACTGTATTATTACAGAAGTTTTCATATGAATAGTTTTTGAAACACCGTTAATCACAAGATTAGTGTTTTTTTATAGTTAAAAGTCATTTACTACTAACTTTTTCTTTGTTTGGAAATAATAAATTCCTCTCAGATGCATATTTATTCTAGGCATTTATCTTTAGATTTATTTAACTTCTGTTATTTTTTAAACTAGTTCGGCACATGGAGTCGATGACCAAATACAACACAACAGCTGTTTTTAGGGTTGTCAGCATACAGTTTTACTTCGAAGAAAAAAAGCTGAATATATAGGTCATGTGCTGGGTTTCAGTCTTAGTGATTATTTTTCTGGGTTCTATTCATCATACCGTATGGGCCATATTCGGGATTATACAGGTATTACCAAACACGCTGTATAGTCTGTGTTCGCATCGGCTAGTCTTGTTCAGTTCATTTGAAAAGTACGTGAGCTGGAGTGAAAAGCTAGTCGTTGATACACTTGAACTGATTAGCTTCATTTTTATCAAAAACTAGACATCAAGAATATTTCAATCACCCTGCTTCATATTTGTTTGGCTGTGTTTGATTTATTCTCTAACTGTTCATCATCATCATCATCATCACTTCAGCCGAGAGACGCCCACTGCTGGGCATAGGCCTCCCCCAAAGATTTCCAAATCGATAGGTCCTGCGCCTCCCGCATCCAGCGGCTTCCCGCGACCTTTACCAGATCGTCGGTCCACCTTGTGGGGGGCCTACCAACACTGCGTCTCCCGGTACGCGGTCGCCACTCCAGGACCTTACCGCCCCAACGGCCGTCAGTCCTGCGAGCGATGTGCCCTGCCCACTGCCACTTGAGGTTCGCAATTCTTTGGGCTATGTCGGTGACTTTCGTTCTTCTGCGGATCTCATCATTTCTAATTCGATCTCGCAAAGAAACCCCGAGCATAGCCCTTTCCATTGCCCTCTGGGCGACTTTGAGCTTCCTTATGAGGCCCATCGTAAGCGGCCACGTCTCAGTACCGTATGTCATCACTGGCAACACGCACGAATTAAAGACTTTCGTCTTGAGACACTGCGGTAGCTGTTCCGAGAATACACTGCGTAGCTTCCCGAACGCTGCCCAGCCGAGTTGGATCCGTCGATTTACCTCTCTCTGGAAGTTGGACTTACCTAATCGGACTATTTGTCCCAGGTAAACGTACTCGTCGACAACTTCCAGTGTAGAGCCTCCAACATTCACTGGAGTGGGTACGACATGGGAGTTTGACATTATTTTTGTCTTCTCCATGTTCATTTTAAGACCCACTTGCTGGGAAACTCTACAGAGGTCTTCGAGCATTGTGCCTAGATCTTCCATGGTCTCAGCCATGACTACGATATCATCAGCGAAACGAAGGTGCGTCATGTACTCGCCGTTTATATTGATGCCAAGTCCTCTCCAGTCCAAAAGCTTAAACACGTCCTCCAGTGCGGCAGTGAACAATTTCGGCGATATAACGTCGCCCTGTATCACTCCGCGCTGAAGTCGTATTGCTTTCGAGTTTTGGTCCTGGAGCCGAACTAACATGGTGGCGTTTTCATACAGTGACTGCAGCACTTGGATGTATCGATAGTATTGAGGGTGCTGATCCGGCTCTATGGACCAAACCGTAGACGATGTTGTATAACCGTGGATGATGGTGAAAACAAAGACGAATTTCTTCTATAGACGATTTATTATATTTTCTTCTTACTGGCTACTTATTACTGCTTGACTATACTGCTTGACTGACTTGACTTGACTACAAATATTTACAAATTTGGCCCTACCCTTATTCTAAACTTAACATCTAACTTAGATACTAGTGACGCGCGGCGGCCGACCAATCACAGCGCGTTTTACGCCCGCGCGCCGGGTGGGGGAATCGCCCCCACCGTGCGGACGGCGCCTACGCAGCCAATGGGCTCCCCGAGAATTCCGCAAATGTAGGCGCTGTGATTGGTCGTTCGATCTGTACATTTTTCGGCACGTGGCTGTCGTCAACAGTCTCCCCCCGGCGAAGGATCTCCGCAGCCTCCTCCGGTT
This sequence comes from Diatraea saccharalis, assembly GCA_918026875.4. Classification (NCBI taxonomy): domain Eukaryota; kingdom Metazoa; phylum Arthropoda; class Insecta; order Lepidoptera; family Crambidae; genus Diatraea; species Diatraea saccharalis. Next base: position 111,179 of record OU893332.1, on the reverse strand, counting down.
GGCAGCCCCGTGCCCGTCGCGCAGCGCGTCCTCTCTCATCGTTCCGTGGAGAGTGCAGGTTCGACGACGATCAGCTTCGATGTCGGCCGCCGAAATGTTCCTCCTCTTGTCGTTATCTCCACGTTCCGAATCACGCCGTCAGGTCCAGGGTAGGTGTTGGCTACGATGCCGCGTGGCCACGTGTTTCGAGGCAGAGCGTGGTCGGCTATGATAACCACGTCTCCGGTCCGTACTTCGCTGCTTCGTGGACGTTGTGGGTCGCGGCGTGGTACGAGGGTCGGTAGGTACTCTCGTAGCCAGCGTTTCCAGAAGGCGTCGGCTAGTGCTTGCGTCGCCCTCCAAGTCCTGCGGTCGCCCTCTTCACATGGCCCGGTGTATGGAAGGCCGGTCGATGACCCCAACAAGAAGTGGTTTGGGGTTAGCGCCTCTGGATCGCTTGGATCTACGGAGACATGCGTCAATGGTCGTGAATTGACAGCATGTTCCGCCTCGGCCAGTAGAGTGTGCAGGACCTCCTCTTTCGGTGCTCGTTCCTTTAATGTGGCGTTGAGCGCGGTTTTCACGGAGCGAACCATGCGTTCCCAGGCTCCGCCTTGGTTAGGTGCTCCCGGCGCGATGAATTTCCATGTGGCATCGTAGTTCATCGCCTCTCTCTTCAGCTCGGGAAGCCACTCGGTGTACGCCTTCTTGAGCTCGGTTGAAATGTTCGCGGCTGAGTGTCTTCGTTCTGTCGCGACATCTTTCCACGAAGAGTAGCGCTTGCGCTGTTGCGCCGATCAGTCGCTCGAACGTCGAGAATCGTTCTATCTCCGGTAACGCCGCGTTTCTCTCTGTTGTGTGCGCGATGACGTGTGTTATTTCCGTCGTTTCGTCATCTTCTCGATCCGTTGGTGGCTTCGGCCATTCCGATCTTGGTAATTTCAAGAAGGATGGTCCCGTGAACCACAGGTCGTTTTCGTTGGCTGGCGTATATCCGGCGCGTGTGGCGACGTCGGCTACGTTCAGATGTGTCGGTATCCACCGCCAGTCTTGCGGTCTGGATGACTCAGTTATTTCTCCCAGACGGTGTGCGACGAATGGAGTGTAGCGCTTGCTTCCATTCCGCAGCCAATGAAGCACCGTCTGAGAGTCGCTCCAGTACACGGTGTCGTCGACGTTGACACGGTGTTCTTCTCTGATTGCTTTCGCTAGTCGCGTTCCGATGAGGGCCGCTTGAAGTTCCAGGCGCGGTACGGTTTGGGTCTCCAAGGGCGCGACCTTAGCTCTCGCCGCTATCAGAACTGTCTCGATAACATGGCCGGGTCCGTAGTGCATCCTCCAATACGCCGCCGTTGCGTAGGCTTCTTCGCTGGCGTCGCAGAATACATGAAGCTCACGGCGACGCACTTCTCTCCCCCCGTTGTAACTACGGGGTAGCCGTAGTTGGTCGATTGCTGGCAGGCTTGTCAACCATGCATCGAAGTCCTCGCTCAAGTCGGATGGTAGAGGGTCGTCCCAGCCGGTCTTGAGGCGCCATAGTTTTTGAAGAGTTATCTTCGCTGTGATTGTGAAGCAGCTGAGCAGTCCGAGCGGATCGTATATGCTCATCACCGTCGATAATGCTTCTCTTTTCGTCGGCGGGCGTTGTCGAGACTTCACTGGCAGTGGGACTCTAGGCAGAGGCGGTGTTGAAGCCCAGCCGATCGGTATTTGCATCCCAAAGCAGGCCCAATGTCTTCTCTGTGTCTCCAAACGTCGTCGTCCCGCCTTTGGCTCTACTATCCGGGTTCACGGCTTGTAGTAGCTTCCTATTGTTACTGTTCCATCCCCTCAGGTGGAATCCAGCCTTCTGGTGCACTGCGTCGACTTGGGTGATGACTTCGTGGGCCTCTCTCGGATCATTGAAGCTGTCGACGAAGTCATCCATGTAGTGCGCTTCGGTGATTGCGCGCAGTGCTGCAGGGTGCGTCTCAGCATGCTGTCTCGCGTTGTGGTCCCTCACGCTGTGTGCGAGGAACGGTGAGCTCGATGCGCCGAAGATCATCGATGTCATCTTCAGCTTGCGCGGTGGTTCATTCTGCCTGCAGTCGCGCCACAGGAACATCTGTGCGGGTTGGTCCTCGCGGCGTATCTTGATCCGCAGGAACATTTCCTCGATGTCAGCTGTCACCGCGTATGCGCCCTCTCGGAACCGGAATAAAATGGTCTGCAGCGATCGTAGCAGATCCGGCCCTTCGAGTAGGTGATCGTTCAGGCTGACACCTCGAATTCTTGCTGCTGCGTCGAAAACCAGTCGCAGCTTCCCGGGCTTATTGGGATTCTTGACGGCGAAATGCGGCAGGTACCATGCGACGGGGCTTGCGTCCTCGGAGCCGTCGCGGGGTTCGGCGTATCCTTTTTCTAGTAGATTGTCGATCCTCCGCTGGTATTCCTTCATGTCGCGTGGATCTTTCTTCAGCTTGTTCTCCAGATTTGTGAGCCGGCGGAGTGCTGAGTCGTAACTCCGTGGCAGTTTGGCGTCGTCGTTTCGCCAAGGCAGGCCCACTTCGTATCTGCCGTCCTTGTGCTTCACGGTGCGTTCGAACGTGGAGACGGCACGCTTGTCCTCTTCGCGGACGTGTGATGCGTCGAGCGACACTCCGAGTGAGTCGATCCGGAAGTGTCTCGACACGAGTTCTTCGAGTCGGTCGTCTGATGCTTCGGTCGTGACGACATGTAGGATATCCTCGGTGCGGCGAAGCGATCTCGATGGCGCCGTCCCGTGGATTACCCATCCGAGTTCGGTTTTGGAGGCAGCTGGTTCCTTGGTTTTTCCTGACCGTAGCTCACGGGTCACTATGAGCTCCCAGTTGTCCGTCCCGATCAAAATGCGAGGCTTCGCATTCTTGTATACGACTTCTCGCTCGTCGAGATCTCTTAGGTGTCGTAGCTTCATCGCCTCCGCCGGTATCGATTGCGGCGTGAGGTCCAGGCCCACCATGGTGCGAGCGTTGATTTTGAAGATCTGGTCACTGCGCGCTCCTTTTATTCCAATCTTCACTCGACGGCTCTGCACGTGACTTTGCTTCTTATTTATTCCTCGGACGTTGAGCTGTGCGGTCGGTCCGTCGGCGCCGATCTGTCGCGCCAGGTCGTCGTCTAATAAGGTGACCGTCGAGCCTTCGTCGAAGAGCGCGTAGGTGTCGCAGCTCCCACGTTTGCCCGTGATTGTCACGGGGCAAATCTTCAATTTGACGGCGCGGCTTGTCGTCGTGGCAGCCGTCGTCGTTTCGGTGGTGGCTGGTTCCGTTGCGGCCGCGTTTGAGTCGGTCGCGCTCGTAGCCACGTCGTTCGTCGTTCCACGCTCATCTGCGTGCAACAGTCGGTGATGCGGTCGCTTGCATCCGTTGATTCCGCAGAGCTTCTGTCGGCAGTTCAATCGACGGTGTCGGCCCACGATGCATTTGAAGCAAAGGCCCTCCTTCTTCACCAGCTCCCATCGGTCATCATACGTTAGCTGCTTGAACTTTGGGCAGCTAGGTAGTGTGTGGGCTTCCTGGCATGAAAGGCATCTGCGCTGCGGTGCTTCTTCGGTGGCGACGTACACCGTCTTCTTCTTTGCCTCCGGTCTGGGGGCGGGGCGAGGCGTTTCTCGTGTTCGTTGCGATGTGGAGGGTGCGGTGAGGTTCGATACATAGTTGTATCGCATGCAGCGGTCAGCTTCCTTCATCAGGAACGATGAAAGTTTTAGTAGATCGGCGTTCGGACCCGGCTGTGACTCGGCGAAGTTGCACCAACTCGATACAAGGTAGCTCGGCATCTTGTCCAAGACTTCCCGGGTCAGCAGTGGGTTAAGTAGGTACTCTGGCTGCACGTTCCTCAGGACGGCCACGACGTTCTGTAGCTTCACCGCAAACATGTTAAGATCGTTCGCGGTAGGTCCAATCTTCGGCAGCTTCCGTAGATCGGCGAAAGCCATGTCCACTAGTCTTTCTGGCCTTCCGTAGCATTGCTCCAGTGTTCGCATGATCTCGTCGGGGTGCGTCGCGGTGCTCAACAATGATGCGACGTTTTCCCGAGCTTCTCCACGTAGGCAGTTTCTTAGTCTTGCCATATTCTCTGTAGGTGTGAATTCGTACAGCCGCGTTGTTTCTCGCATCGCAGTCGCGAACTGTAGCCATTCCAGCGGTGAACCAGAGAATATCGGTAGATCCGATGCTTGACGCGGCGGCGGTCGTGACTTCACGAGGGTTTCGAGGACAGAGGCGAGTTGATCGATGCCTCTGCCTCGCGATGACGACCGTCTTCGTTCTTCCCTATCTGGGCGTCGCGTGTCGCGTTCAGGTGGCGGTTCAGCCACGGCGGTCCTTGAGAGCTCCCCCCGTTGTTGGTCGACGTTCGCGTCGTCGAGCCACTCGAACACTCGATCTTGTAATTTATTTGCCGGTTCTTCAGCTTCGGGTTCGCTCTCTGCTCCGTCTAGTGTTTCTAACTCGATATTGAGCGTCTTTTTTATGAGGTCCGCTTCAATTTCGAGTTCTCGGCGTCTTATGGCAGCCAGTCGTTCTTCTGCTTCGATGCGTAGCTTCCGGCGTGCCGCGTTGCTCGCTGCCGAGCGGGTCGAACGCGCGACGTGCACTCTCCTCGCCGGTTGCACCGATGACGTCATCGCAGATGTCGTTATGCCAGTAGTCGCCGCTGTGTCCGTTGGGTGTGCTGCGCGTTCGTCCGCTCCGCTCGGCGGCTGCGTAGTCACTGCCAAGGCGACGCGTGCTCCGGCAACGTCTGCCCCAGCGCGGTTCGCGTTAGGCGCTAGTTGCGAGACTTGCGGTGCGGTGCGTAGGCTCTCCCCGGCGTTACCCGTCTCGAGGCGTCCTCGTACGGTCGGTGTACTTGAGGGCGATCTCGGCGGCTGGTCGAAGACACGACGTTGGTTTTCTTCGTCTTGGCTTCTTGTAAGCACCATCTTGATTCACTGTTGGCTGGATCTCGGAGGTTCTATACGTGTTTAGATCCGGCTTCTCGAAGGACCAAAACTATTGAGGGTGCTGATCCGGCTCTATGGACCAAACCGTAGACGATGTTGTATAACCGTGGATGATGGTGAAAACAAAGACGAATTTCTTCTATAGACGATTTATTATATTTTCTTCTTACTGGCTACTTATTACTGCTTGACTATACTGCTTGACTGACTTGACTTGACTACAAATATTTACAAATTTGGCCCTACCCTTATTCTAAACTTAACATCTAACTTAGATACTAGTGACGCGCGGCGGCCGACCAATCACAGCGCGTTTTACGCCCGCGCGCCGGGTGGGGGAATCGCCCCCACCGTGCGGACGGCGCCTACGCAGCCAATGGGCTCCCCGAGAATTCCGCAAATGTAGGCGCTGTGATTGGTCGTTCGATCTGTACATTTTTCGGCACGTGGCTGTCGTCAACAGATAGTCTATTTGGCACCTCTGGAGTGACCTAAGCACGGCCCAGGTCTCAACGGAGTCGAAGGCTTTCTCATAGTCCACAAACGCCAAGCACAGAGGCAGATTATACTCCTCGGTCTTCTGTATAACCTGCCGCAGCGTATGAATGTGGTCTATGGTACTGTAACCTTTTCGGAAACCGGCTTGTTCAGGAGGCTGGAAGTCGTCAAATCTACGTGCGAGACGATTCGTGATGACTCTCGAAAACAGCTTGTACACATGACTTAGAAGCGTGATGGGTCTGTAATTCTTCAATTGGGTCCTGTCGCCCTTTTTGAAGAAAAGCACCACCACACCCCTGTGCCATGCTTCCGGCGTCTTGCCCTCGAGTATGGCGGAATTAAATAGCTTCTGAAGCGCTTTCCGGACTGGTAGTCCACCCGCTTTCAGAACTCTAACTGTTAATTCTGTTTTTTTAAACATTCGATACTGAACCCAGTAAAATTGTAATAGCAAAGCAAAGGTTTACATAACCTTTATAGGTGATGAGAACGTTACTATAGTTCTGGCGGCGAGTCACAATAGATCTTCAAGGTTGCAGTGACTACAGTTCCTCAGAGAACTGCATGGTCCCTTATAACAACAAACAATAAAAAAAAAATCACTCATTTAGCCATCGATTTTGATGATGCTCCCCTAAGCAGTATTTACTTAATCGTTTATATCTTTAATATAAGTAACATTTTGTGTGCCCCGACCCGTTTTTTCTATACATTTTGAGTATTGTCCTTTGCGTTTTTGAATTTTTTATATCGTCTGAAAGCCCCATTCAAACCCTACAAGCATAACTTATTCATTTTTTCTACGACCAGTAGCAGTATCTATTTTTGTCTCTTTTGAAAATACGCTAAGATTACCAACTAATACCAAAACTGTTGAATATGCCGTAACAGCAATAAGGGTTAAAAAATTATAATGGCTATAGTTATTTTATTTTTCATGTTTTCAACCTGAAATTTGTGAATTGTTTTAGTATTCTAATTCTTCGTGTACTTTGTGTTCAAAATTTGATAATAAACAGTGATTTGTTAAATATAAATATAGAAGGGAGGAGAATATGTATTAATATGGGACGTAAAAAAAAAAAAATTAAATGTCTAAAGGCAAAACTATTATTTTATATTAAATTTAGTAGTACGAGACATTAGTTTCGTCATCGCTTCATTGCAGTTGGCATAAACATTCTTGGTACTTATTATATCTGGCGTCCTCCAGGTGTTGGAGAACCTGTCACACCTGGAAGCGGAGGACGGCGAGTTCCGTCCGCTGGAGCGTGCGGCGACGTGTCCGCGCGACGTGTACGACGCCATGTTGGCGTGCTGGCAACGTTCCGAACGCGACCGGCCATCGTTCGCCGATCTGCACGCGTTCCTGCTGAGGAGGGAGTGCCGTCTCGACGCCGAACATGCCGACACGCGTTGACTCACCACCAAACACGATACGGATATCGTCATTGTGATCACCAGGTGGCGCCACTGACGAGTGAGCACCTGGATTATAACTGTCGAGATTTGCTATCGCGGCGAACCTGAAAATTACGATTGTATCTTATCTATCGAACATGTTGCAGTGTAAAAGACAATTAGGTTCCAAAATATAATACTATCTCAAAAGGACAGTAGTTCTAATACAACTGTGTCTCTTTAAATATTATGTTGTCAAAATTTTGTGGGATACCTAATTAGGTGAATTGTAGAAATAAATCCGCGTAAACAGTGGTAAGTTACGTTTCGAAGAAATCTCGTTACACTAGCGCCTCTAGCGCCTCTAGCTGCAGATTCATATTCGATGACTCCTCATTGAACATGAGAAGTTACGCACGCGATAATGGATGGAGTCGGAGGACGTTTGTATAAACGAAACACTGATCACGTCACTTTCTATACTCTGTATCCAATTGTATCCACTAATGATTTTTATGTGCATTGTTGTTTATTTGAATCAGTCGGAGGGCCTAATGTTACAGCACTGTAAATTACTTTCAAATACAATCAACTAGGATTTTATAACGTATTTTCTCAAGATCTTTATTTTTACTATTGCTATGTTTTATATATAGTCTTATATAGCGATCCTGTATTTAGTGTTCGAATAGTGAATAAAAAAAAAACTCTAAGCTAAATTGCATAAAGTAGGTTACTTACTACTAATGCTGTTTCTCTTTCTGTTTACACATCAAACTAACTTGAAATTGGCTATAATTATTTATAATAAAGTAACAATAATTTTAAAGTTAATTTATATTTTTAAAAGGTATTCTTCACTTTCAAAAGAAATCGTATCATATTTTGATAAATTATTACTTGAAAGCTTTCGATCGTGGCATGTTAAAAGTCGAAAGCTGTTATATCACCAAAACCAAGCGAACTGGCTAGGCCACGGAGAAACCATACATTATTTTATATATGATGTTTATATTAGGACGAATCACATATAACAAAACACTATTTTATTTATCCGATAGAGATATGTTTATCTTATTCATATAATTCGTTGGAAACTTGATTTGAATTTGAGTTCTAAAATAATGAATTATGTTTAAAGAAGTGCTGCCTGTCCCGGTTCTGGTGATGTGGTGGAAACACTTTTTACTTCACTACTGCCATTTACACTAATTCTGCAGTAAATAGCATTTTTTTTTAAATAACGCATTTATGTGTCACCTTTATCTGTTGGCAATGCGTATTCTCTATAATGAGGCACCATAGAAAAAATCTATTTCATTATGTAAAACTGAAAGAAGTATTGATATTTTTCCGCTATACCAATAATCTAATGTCCCCTTCGTTCAATTAAATTATATTTATTAGACTATGTCTTTTTGCGGCGATGTTATATGTAATGTAAAAATACTTTAATTGACTCAAATATTATCGAATAATATAATAAGCATTCTGATATCTCTAATAAATGCGGCTTAAATTAATATGATCAAACACATTTTCAAACGTATTGCTGAACATATAAGAGTTGTTTTGAGAGTTTAACGAATTCTCTTTCATATTCTTTTTTTATTATATATTATGTAAATGCAGTGCCGTTGCCCGTCACTAATTATGATATGTGAGTCCGAATATAATTCTACATTTTGTAGCATTGATACATATGAAGGTGTCTCCTCGCTAAATCTTGATATTTGACTGCTAGCCAGTGTTAACCGCATTATTAAATAATATATAATAAAGATCCAAATGATTTTTACCGCGAGGCAGATTTTAGCGCCGAGTGGTCGTCAGTGTATGGTGGGCGGAATGCTCTTCGCGTTTCATTAATGCACCACATTTACGCGACGCAGCCGATATTGTAATTTGTAACACCGTTGCTCAAAATTTTATATTATATTAGTGTAATATTTGACGTGCGTTACAAAACAGACAATGGATACATTAAAACTGTATTCGTTTATAATAATATATTATTCCTTTACACGTAACTTATATATCTATTAACTATTTTACGTATTAGTTAAATATTTATTTACTTTAAGGTTATATAATAGATTTTGTACTTATTTTTTTTATACCTATATCTTTTGTCTGATATTCGATGAATCTGAGTAACACGTGGATATATTTGACGGCACTAAATATGATTGTCTTCCGTTATCAACTTTTAATGGATTATGTAACAATAAGTATATAATATTTTGTTGTTTATAAACTTAACTCGAAATAAAGACTTCAGGCGATCTGTACTTAAACACGATCGCTATTATATTTACAGCTTTATTGCCTTGATAATAAAGTTGAACATTACCTATATTGGGTTTTTTCTAGTTGCACACCGGAAAACTTGTAAGAGACTAATTTCTGTGATATTTTTTTTCCATCCTTTTTTTTGTGCAGTTTATTTAGTAGAGGCATGTTCCCAAAAGACTGAAATTATCATACGAATGCGTGGCGCGGAGAATCGTGTTCTGTCTCATCACAATTATATCATTTTCATTTGAATAGTTGTTTTGAATGTTGTCATAAATATGCAGATATAACTAATATAGATTATATATATAAGTATATATGTGGCTGAGATCCAAATCAATAGATTTTTGTTAAAAACTGAAAATACTTAACGCTTTATGATAACTGTAGCTTATAAATCATTTTCAATCTGTACGCAACTGCATTTCTGTCTACAATGTTTCTTTCCTTAGCTTTTGAACAGCCTTCGCCAGTGCGATATGCATCGGCTGAACCTTGCAAATTACTTTTTTAACTCTAGCGGATATTGTGCGATAGAAAAAGAATAGTACTATAGTATTTAGTCTGTTAAGATGTTGATGTATATGATCGCTGGTCGTGTCGCGTCGCGCCCGCTCCGCCTGTCGCTGTGACCGTGGCCTTACGGGCTCTCGACCATTCATGTTAAGAGGCGCAAACGTTCGTACAATAATCAAATTTAGTAACAATTATAACCGTTAGATAGTTAATCCAAATGAATTTTTATCTAATATATAATAAATGTAGTGTATGTTAGCTGTGTAGAGTTTACGACGCTCAGTCCAGATTCGTATTTATATTTTTATGTGAAAGTGAGAAATGAACTCGCGATTCTACATATTTTTTTCGTTATAAAATAATTTATGTATTGTTTTCTAATCTGTTTATTATAATATTACAAAGCATTAGTTATCTAATGGTACAGTCGAGGAATATCTAGTGGTAAAAAGGTTTAACTACAAATACGTTTAAGTTTGCAGAGCGCCTGATTCTTCGATTATAAAATTTATAATTTTAGAGTAACAGGCCAAGTCGTTGTTGTAATAAATAAATCAGCGAGTTAGGACTGAGCGTGACTAGACGTGCGCGGGCGCAACGCCACACCCTTCACCACTATAGTCACTTATATTTTTCATAACTCGTTTCGTGAAACTGTAATTTAGTCATATTTAAATAGTAAATCGTTAGTTATATATATATAGTGTGTCTGAATCGAAAAAATATCTATTGCAAGTGTAACATTTATAGTTGACTATTTTCGCGCTAATCCCTTTAACTGTTGTATAGAAATCACAATTTATAACATGAAGAGAAGAGTCTATCTCTATTTTTATTTGTAATGATAATTAATTAAATATTAGTCACGACACTTTTACTACCTCGCTCGGCGCAATAACGTTATGTGATCGAGTTCATACACTGTTGTATGTGAACTGGATGTACGGATCGTGTCACTCGCTATTGAAACGTATACGACAGTTTGTGAAGTTTGTAACTAGTCGTTGAAGGTTTATTGGCTTCTTGAATTAATTATATCAAAGGATATGTTATTATAATTAAAAAAAAAAACAGTCACGAACCACGCAAAATAAAGATAAATTTTCTGGAACAAAATTCAATACTCGTTTCAAATTTTCTTTTTTGTGGTACGTGGTATACATACATGGTGATTATGACGCGGATCGTACATCCAGGATAATCTAGCGACAATATCTGTATAATTTCCAACGAACTAGTTTAAAATAGTCTTTAACATTTTCCGGGGGTGGCGGGGGGTCGGGGGTGATGTCGCGTGACAATACGGGGGTAGAAAAGATGGCGACGAAGCCACTAGCCCCCCCTATCACCATCTACAACACTGTAATATCAATTATCAGTAGAATACACGTCGGAAATAGAATTAACAGTGAGCGATTCTGGCTTCAATTTTCACAGTTGATTTGTATTATTAGTACTGATGATATTTGATTCCAAGTAGAGATGCAGCGGGTAAATGCAATTAATTGGAATAACTATTGAGACGCCGTCGCAGCGTTAAAATTAGCAGAATATAAGACGCTTTTGCTCAGTCGCACGAACGTCCTTTGAGGTTCAACGACGAATTGAAACTCTAATTAATGTTCTGAATTAAAAAAAAATATATATGTATCGGTGATGTCGTTTTAAACTAATGTCAATTTTAATGGACGTTCGTGCAACTGAGTTTGTAGCACAATATTATGTACATGCTTGAGTTGTACACTTCTTTACAGAGTAGTTTCAAACAAACTTTATATATATATATGTATGTAGTTTCAAACAAACTTTAAATGTATATATATGATTGCGTAAGCCGTGCTTGTTAACTAGCTAGACTAGACTAGCTGACTTGGCCGCGTGTTGATGTGGCACATTTAGTATTTACCCAAGCTATGCAGCACACTATGGTGGAATATTAATCGATTACACAATCTATTCTCAGGTTTCAACAACAAGAGACCGATTCAGATTCCGAGTTCTTATAAAAATATTAGATCATTGCGTTGAATTTCCGAACTCACGATCGACTTTGAGCTTTTAGAGCTCAGCACAGCCGAACTACTGTTAATTCTATTTCGTAGACTCGAAACTTTTAAGACGGTAGGTAAACTCAATGTAAGCTTGTAGTGTTAGGTGTGTTGTACCGGAATGTGACGTTGCCGGAACATAAATTAATATAAGCACACAATGTTTAGACGTTAAGCGATCTTATAGTTTGCATCGTAGGGTATATACACGCTGCGGGTTAGGGCGCGGTCACAGCGGTTTTGTTATACATATCTGTGCTAAGGATAATCATGTAAATAATAACCAGTGGGGGTGGTAGCGGGAGGAGGGGGGGGGGCGTTGCTCTCGCACCCTCGTTGTGCCGTGCCGGAACATTTCTACTGTTATGGACTGTGTATTTTTTTATGGTATACACTCACATATTACTATTTTCAATTCAATTATTAAGTAGTGAAATTTGACTCTTGATTCAACTTTGTAGCCGATAGCTATATGCAACACGTACAATAATCGTAATGGTTTGCGAGTAAATACTTAATAATATTTTTAACAAATTCGTTATCCTCTATTCACATGTTACCACTGTAGGGCGTAATTAATTAAATGTGGACACTGTTTTGTGTTTACACGCAGCCTTGTAGAAATGTCCGGTGTAATGTGTTGTGATCGCGCGTTAGCCCGCGGCGGGCACCGACGGAACCAATGTTTACTAGGTTAATAATAATCGAATATAAAGAGGTCTAATTATTCGGTAAGGTGCGCGACCGCGACTGCGACCGCGGCCGCGACCGCGACCGCGGCCGGGTGTCGCCGCCGCGCGTTGCGCGTTAGTGATATAATATAAATTAGCACTAATAACGATGTACAATAAAACACCCTCTCTGCCTTAGTGATGCTATTCTTATCCCCCTAATGCTACGATATATCACCCTAGAAACGAAATTTATTATGATACTTGTAAATACGAATTCTTATGGCTGATGTGTTGTATCATAAAATGTCGAGCACTTATGGAAAACTTTAATTCCTAACAATGGTCCAAACTTCACTTGCTTTTTTATTTGTACTATACGATTATACATTTTCTATTATAGAGTAAATAAAAAAAAGAATAATAAGTAGACTAGAAATTAAAATTATGCTTTAACGTTTAATTTTTTGATAGATGTAAAAAGAACTATGTATTTGTCGAAATGCTTAATTTTCATAATCGAACGTTTTATGGCAAGATATGTGGATACCAAATGCAGTATTTTTATTTTGTACTCTACATCTTTGTACCCGAATAAAAGCAATAATCTATAGGTGTGGTCGTTTTATTTGATCGGCACGTTCCGCAGCTGCGCGTCCGCACCACTAAACATAATGGCGCTGTTAACACGAAAAAAACTTTATTGGAGTATAATAGGGCTTTGTGCTGTGGTGCGTGAGGCGGGGCGTGTGTTTACAAACATGCTCCAAACTGACGATAAGTGTCGATATAACTTCCTCTACGAGATATAGTGAGGTCGAAGCGGCAGTAGTTCGCTAGAGTTAACGATGGGCTGGTTCATTGTGGTCGTGTGGGCAGTGTGCTGGACAGAATTAGCCGCCGTCAAAGTGAAGGTGGTGATGCATTCCGATGAGGATTCTAGGGTTGAAGAAGAGGAGAGGTTCCCCAGAGAGCACAAGCCCAAGAGCGCCGAGGTCACCCTGCTACCCTTTCTGAAGAAGCCACTCGTGAAACACGAAGACGAGGAGAAGAGTACGACGGTGAAGCCGCGACAGATGCACCCCAACGAAATGATATTCCCTTTAATATATAAACAGACGCACATAAACAGCATGTTCAAGTTCGGTGAGAACTGGTATACCTGGTCCACCGAGAAGCGAACAGACGGATCAAAAGCCATCAACTACTATATATGTTATGATGAGCCCAAACATTGCGACGAAGTTGGATGGGTGAGACATGTTTTTCAATTGCACGTTTTCTAACAAAGTGGTTAGAGAGTCTTTGGAAGTATAACCATTGCTAACCATAGGTTTGATGATAGGCACGACTACGTTTTATTTCTATATTAATTCAGTCAGGTATCGAATCCGGGACCGTGGATATGAGTCGAGCAATACATGCATAGAATTTATTGCTATATGTTGCAACCATGCCAGTGGATAAGTTTAGCGTGTATTAAATTTAAATATTAGAAATTATCCTCTTTCTGTAGACTTCAGAGGTACTTTTCTTATCCCTGATATTCAATATACTTACAGAAATAAATATCACCCTCTCAATATGAATTTGTACTAATAAAAGTGCTTACCCAGTATACGACAGTACCCCATAAAACAATTGCAAATGGCATCTGAAAAAAAATGGCCGTTCGATAAATTAGATGAGTAGAATCGCAAACTTAAAAAGCTATTTATTTTTTAATGTTGACTTATCTGTATTCAAAGAATAAAGTAATCTTTACATTTCAAAAGAGCTATTTAGCATATGATATATAAAAAATATCTGTTAATTGGTGTTTATTCTCTACTAGAGTATAGGTTTGCAACTAGATTTTTCGATTTTAAATTATAATAAATAATTATATAAACGACAGTGACTCTTTCATATCTAACTTTTTAATGCATTATAGACTTGATGTTGACTTATATAATGTTGTTAGGAGCGCACGGAATCTTTGCCAAAGTGCGCCTTCCAGATTGATTCGTTGATGCCCGACGACCGCGCGTGTATCAATCCGTTCGGCGTGGAGCCACACAACGCTGGCGCGTGCGACGGCGCCGAGCAGATGAAGGTAACAAATACGCACATACTAACATTAAAATTAGTAATTAATACCGAAATTATCCATCAAAAGATGTCTTTGATGTGTATTACATGTGATTGAAATCAAATATCGCCAATCTACACTAAGATTTCATATCTATCGCTAGAGAAATGAATGATAATGCTCTCTACTAACAATGAAATCTAAATAATCCACTCCTATCGAAATAATCCACCATTATTATACGCGCTAGTATAAAGAGCACATAAAGTTTTGTGTCCAATTGGATTTGTTTGTACTACACGATTTACTAAACACGTCGTTAAGTGTTTCATCGTCTTTCTTATTCTGTTCTCTATCTATATATATATTGAAAACATATTCGCTCGCCACTACCATAACCTAATACTGCTGTTATATTATTGGTGTAACGGTTAATAAGTGTTGTAATAGTATAATGGTGGTATAGGTTAGCGAGATGGTCCGCGCGTGCGGCCCTCGTATCAGGTCTCTGTGGCGGTTCTTCCGCGTGGGTCGGCGGCCCGCAGGCGCTGTCAAGCCGGCCGATGTCAACTCGCTCATTTGCGAGGACGAAGAGGAATGTTACATCACCATCGAATACAGGGTATGTGCTATATATACATATATGATAGTGATGATTGTTTCCATAAAGTTGAAACAAGGTGTACTGCTTCGAGAATAGCATATTTTACTCAGTATCAGAGAAAATATACAATTGAGATACCTTAGGCGATAAGCAGTCGAAATTTGTTAATTTTAGTTCATTAAGTAAATAAATTATTTATAAAAATTTAATTTAAAAAAATGTTTGTGTTTAATATACGCAAAACAGTAGTTGCTATGATATGACGTCATTCAGTCTTGTAAACAAGCGAAGAAGTGTATTCATAGGCGATTTTCATTAAAATAATACCGAAGAAGACGTTGTTGTAAAGGAGGATAGTACAAAATACCTATAATAAACTGTTTTGGATCTCTTTTTTTCTGAAACACCATCTTTGGTTCTGCCGGGTCAGGAAATGTTAAAACATTCATGTAAGTACATATATCGATTGTCCTCTTTTAAGTCAATGAATATTAAAAAAAACACAACTTTTGTGATTACGATAAAAGATGTTTGAAAATTCATTATTAATTTCATGATGATAATAATAGTAACTTATTTTTAAATTATAAACACTTTCTGGTAAATAAAAATTAACATGTACCAGTGAGTTTGTTTACATTACGAACTGACGTCACAACTACAGAGCGATGGCGTTTAAGTCGCGCGAAAAATGCAGCTTTTATGTTTTTTTTAATGGTTAATCCTTGTTTAATTTCACATACACTTCTTGTATTCAGTATATTGGTCATCGTTACTACCATTCGGATAGATTTGCGTTTACCTTAACGACCGACCGCGTAATTCTAAGCCGTGTCTCACATAACATTCGTTGATCTAGATCCACCACGACCGGATAACGTTCTCGTTGCACGAGCCGTCGCGCGGGCAGACGTTCAAGAGTGCCCTCAAGCGGGAGGTGGTCGAGGAAGAGTCGAAGACCACGGAGCGTCCTCACACCACGCACCGAACGCGGACGCGGGACGACGAGATCAGGACACCCAAGTTCAGGGTCCGTCAGCGGAAACCGACCGAAGGGAAGGGGATCCTCAAGGAACACAACGACTCCGGCTACGGTAACCGTCGCCTTCTCAAGAATAAGATCAAAATACGCGAAGACGTTTCAGAGGACCTCTCAGAGTAGGAACTCCTCTTGTTTTTCGATGAATAAAAAATAGAAATGGTATAAATAAAATATTTCAAAATCGTCATATTCCACCACCAGCATTTTAAACTGCAAACAGAACTATATATATAAACAAACTTGTCGGTTATGATTGTTCTTATAACAAATTTGATTTATGAATAAGTTTACATTTCGCTACTTTTGTGTGCAGTTAAAAATGTTTGTACGGAGGTAAGGGGTCCCGTTAGTTATCGTTGGTGACGTCACGTCGCATCGTGTCGACACGCGACTGTCGCCGCCGACATAGGCTTACGATGTCCGGATTATATCTGGCATTATCTGGATATACCCAGAATAGTAGTTAATGAAAAGTGATTTTAAGTTCATATACATATAAATGTTATTTTTGAGTAACGAGTCTAGACAGGTTCTTGTATACTGAATTATAATAGTCGTCCAAAAGCAAGTCAATGTTGTTGAATTGAGTTTGGATCGCTCTCACGAGCGTGCAACACACACTAAGTACAATTGTATCGCATTCCAAAAGCAGCTTGTAAACATACGATGTGTTGTGTTAAACTCTGCAACACAATACGTATGTAATAAAAGTTTGTAATAAGTATCCATGTTGTGTTTTATTTGTGTAATTTTATTTCTTTTTAAGAACGGCAATTCAAAAGACTGAATAATCATGAAATTAGATACTTTCGAAACTAAAAGTAAATTAAAAAAATAACAAACTTAGATATTTTTGAAAATGCATTGTTCGTGAATACTAGATTTTGATGTCACACGTGTATTATCTTTATGAAAATTATTTAACATGTGATTTTGATTCAACTGACAACATATATTTAGTGAGACCGATCCTGATTGATCTGCCGATTGTTTTTGTTTATAATGTTTGATATGTCGCTGGTGTTTCACTGATAACCCTGTATATCAAAGTCAGCGTCACAATTATCAAAGTGCACAGGTTAAACAAGTTCAATTATATGCAGGCAGAAATGCGAAATAAATTTTATTATTATTATTTAAATTACATAATATTGATCGAAGATATTTCTTCGGTCTACTAATTAACAACTCTAATCGAATCGTACCCATCTCGATGCAAAATTATTCGACTCGAGCGAGCCAAACAATCACTTGTGGTGCTTTGATGATTATGACGCGGCCTGTACCAACACCCACACCATAAAATGAAACCACTATACCATTTTCTATGGGCAAATAATATATTTGTATATTAAGTTTCGCTTAAAAATATAAACTATTTATGTTTCTTAAACTTCATCTTCGGTTGGCGGCGCGCCTTCTCCGCGTCGTCGTAGAACTTCCTGTAGTTTACGTTCTTATATATATTGTTGGGGGAGCGCGGGCGGGCGGGGGGCGGCTTCTCCCCCGACATCTTCCTCTTCCTCTGCGCCTTCTTCTCGCTCACAGGCTCCTCCTCGATCACTATCACTTCCTTCTTTTCGTTCTCTATTTTCGTCTTCGCCTGTTGCAGTTTCAACAGCACCTCTGTCTTAATCAGCTCGTCGCCTCTGCCTAACGCCGCAATTTTCGCTTCTTTGTCTTTGTATTCTCTGATTTCCTCGATCTGTGGATATTACGACCATTTAAATCTACAATGGTAATAATGTACAACAGTAATTTCAATTAAAACGTCTAAGTAACCAAATCACAGAGATGGTAAACACAAGACACGTCATATACATAATTCACTCATTCAACTTTCATACACGTTCGCCGATTTCTATGATTTCCGTCGGTAATTTATTTATTTTTTAATAAACTTTATTGACCAGTAAAGAAATGGTACAAAAGGCATACTTAATTCTAATGGCATTATCTCCCAGTCAACCTTTAGGAAATACGTTAAACGCGAAGGCGGTATAAAGTAAAAATTAATTATGCGTAGATATAAAGAAGAAACCAACTAACCGACGAAAAAATATATACATATAAATACACATATACAATAACACAAAAATAGATACATAATATTGATGAAGAATTTCACTTTCACATTTTCAATTTCGTAATAAAACGTAAAAGATAAATTAATGTACTACGCACAGATCAGGCAATTAAATTTTTTATAAGAGTGTCAGGTTACCTGCGCCAGCGCACGATATTTTCTATATCTGTCGAAGGGTGGAATGAACATTTTCGCTTCTGCATTCAGATCGGACACCTGTAACAAAATATATATATATATATATATATATATATATATATATACGGTATATTCTTACCATTAAACATAAATAAACGTTTTAGTTAATCTACCCATCCACCATTTCTTTTTTTTTTTATGGCTGCCTCCAAGGTCGGAATTATTCAAAGGTCTCAGTAGGCCTAGGATGGGCAAATATTAGAGGAAGTTAATAATGGAATAAAATATACAGGATGATAATAGTGTCTAAATTATGATAGTTAAAAAGAGACTAGTCCTAGAACGACCCTGCATGCCCCCCCCCCCCTCCTCCCGAGGTTACTAGCAGCGTGTTTTACCAGTTGAGCCGGCCTCACTTAAGCCTGTCCTTTTCAGCACGGGTGCGGGGTCGGAGAGCCCTGGTTTAAGACTGTTCAGTGGTCAAACAAAGTGTTCCAAACTATATAATGACTTATCTCTCGCTTTGAGATTACGATAAGATTACATTTCAGCAGCAGCAGATAGTTGTACCCCCTCGCTCGGCAGCGGGCCGTTATAATTATCTACTGTGGGTAGTTGCACACTCACGAGCGGTACGGCGGGTATCAGCGGCTCCATAAACACGGGCACGTCCGCCAGGAACGGGGGCGGCGAACACGTCGCATCCGACCATCTCTCCAACTCTATCTCGCAACTAAACAAAAACAAATAATAACCAAATATTGTTAATAGTCGTATCTAATCTTCCTCATAATTATCAAACACCAAATGTTATGCGAGCTTTCATGGTGTAAGGTGTACAAAAAAGGAATGAAAATATATATTTTTAAAGCATGATATAACGGTTATGGCCCATTGAAATATGTTATTCAGTATAAAGTCATAAAATGGCTACGCGTTTAGGTTTAATCGGCGTTAATGTTGTTACGAAAATCGTCAACTTCATATTTAAAAATGAAAAAACATATAATTAACTTTATAAAATCGTATCAATACTCTTCAATATAATTATCGAGAAATATTTAGTAGGTATGCATAAAGTTAAACGAATCCAAAATGTTTTTCGCGAATTTTATTTTCTTTGCTGTCTGTACTAAAACGACAAATAAGTGATTAATTTCGTAGTTAACCCCATCCTATTCTCATTTGGCTCACATAATCAGTCCACGTACAGGGTCCACGATTTTTCAACCGGTAGAGATACCTGATAGGATATAACGGGATCTTTGTAATGTTTTATAAAGATTTGTGGTCAAATAGACCGTAATCTTGTACAAAGGGTTTGTTTAGTGTCGATTTTCAGTTACTAAAAATTAATTCATTAGCATTTGATCTCTTGTTCTTGTTGAAAAAACTCTTATTTTATGTAAGAATGTAAGGGAGTGCAAAAGAAAGGGATTTTTACAACTCTTGGTATTTGCGTATATTCGATATGGACTGTGATTAATATGCAAGGTGTTAATAAAATTCAGTTCATTTGCCTTCTAGATTGTGATATGTTGTTACGTAATATACAGTATTGTTGTCCGCGGCCCGCGATCGTTGCTCCCCAATCCACATTGGGCCAGCGTGGAGGGTCATGGCCCATCCTCCTTAACCATCCATAAGGAAGGCCTGGGCCCCTGCAGTTGGGACGAAATAAAGGGCTGATGATGATGATGATGATGATGATGATGATGATGATGATGATGATGATGATGATGATGGTGGTGGTGGTGGTGGTGGTGGTGGTGGTGGTGGTGGTGGTGGTGGTGGTGGTGGTGGTGATAATGGTGGTGATGATGGTGGTGGTATAACATACCCCATGTCTGGTAGATGCGTGAGGTCGTGCAGGTGCGCGGTCGGCTGCGGCGCGTGCGCCAGCGAGCTGATGCTGCTCGGCATCTGGTACAGCTGCGGCTCCAGCGGCAGCTCGCGACACTGACACGTATATTGAATATATAAGCACACAACACGCTATTCGGGCTAGATGGGATTGATTCATCAAGAATATTTCGCAGTATTGCATTTTGAATGCAAAATTTATCAAATACAATAAATATAAAATAGATAACTATTTGAAAAATAATGTAGAAGTAACAGCATGTCTGCGATTAATAGTTTCGAAATACGGTGCTACGTTTGCGCTCGCTACAAATTCAAGACACTACGTGACGTCACACGGTGCTACGGTATCGAAAAACGTATGGGCGCCTGGGCAACGTTTGTAACATCTTTGTTGTTTGTGCTTTTATGTTTATAGCTGTGATAATAAATGTTGTTACGTTTTGATTCCTAAACTTTTGTAATATATTTTCTCCGCTTTTTCAAGTTTTTAAAGCGCAATATTTTCCAAATAAGGGTAATAAAATGGTTCATATTTCCCGAACATATAACAGGAACCTATATTTTCACATGTAGAACGCGAGCCTATTTACCCTAATCCATCCGCACAAATTATAACATACATCACCCTGGCACAATGTAGCTCCCCGTAAGCGAAAGAATTTTCATGATCGAATGAGTAATGCCGAAACTTTACCCCCGTATAATATTAGTTAGTGTAGATAACTACCCCAGGGGTCGGCAACCTTATACAACGGAACGGAGAAATATTTAATTTCTCGTTAACATTTTATTTATAATAAAATAAAATGTTAAGCAGATTTCCCAAGGGCCGGCCATAAGATGGGTGATCAATAGTTTATTGTGGCATCCTCCTTCATGCCTTGCAACTAATTTGAAGTTGAGCCCGGCTTCATCAACAGTTGAAATGACCCTTTACCCATTAATCCGCCCGGTAGTGAGCTTCCGGTAAGTAAGGCAATACTTGTACCGCAGTTTTGGGACTTATAATCATATTAATAGACTGCTATATTTCCATATCCGTATAATATATATAAAAATCTGAATCCAATCACTATCTAAGAAATACACATGTAACCAGCTTGCATCCCATTATTATAAATTGACATTATAATACACAATCATATACATTGCTCAGATCCTAAGGCGTTGTGATTTGTTTCAAAAATTATACAAAAATTGTTGAACAAATTCCTAATTAGGTGATTGTGTTGTGGTGATTTGCTAAGAATAGCTGTGTAGACTACTTTATTAAATATTTTAATAGCTATACATAATATTAAAAATAGTTTATCGTAATATCCTTCATGTAATAAGTTAAAAACTAAAATTAATTTTCAAATTTTCCCGAGGCAACACCAATCGGAAACGAATATCATTCTATGTATGCATAAGATTGAGGGTATGTTCCGATATACACTGCGACCACTGAACAGTATGACTTCAAGTTAGTATACTGGAAGCCCGTTCCTTTATAGCTAGTTATACTGGTGACTTTTTAAAACGGAACGCAGTCCAGTATACTGTTAATCCTATTTTTGGCGCCATTTTTAAATTTGTTAATGCAAGGTGAATATAAATATAAAGATTCCCTCTTTTCAAAAGAAAATATTATAAAATTGGAAAATTGTATAAAAAAATTATTTATCAATCAAATCCATCTTATAATAAACGTAAGTATTTTATTTTATCTGTTTCGACTGATCACGTGGTCAAAAGCACTGCGAGCACTGCACCTCGAAATCTCCAGTGCTCACAGTACAAATATGGCGGCAATTTATGACGTCATAAATTTCCCTAGGGTACTGTAGCAGTGTACTGGCAGTCCATAACGGAACGGATTTTTCAGCAGTAAGACCACTTTATTCATAAAAATTCGTTTACTGTCTACATCCGTATTGAAATTTAATTAATATATAAGATATATTTAAGTATGTATTTTTATGAGATGCGTAATCTTGTACTTGACTTTTTATCGAACCATCAATCCACTTATAATTAGAGTTTATTCTAATGCAATATTGTAAAACAAAATTATAAAATATGGTTTTTAATTAAGCAAATTAATTTATTAAAATGAAATAACGTCACTCGTCTGTCTTTGTGATGATGTGAATGATAAGTATATACATATATAAACTGACCGACAGTAGCATCCTGTGCACAGTGACCAACTGCTGCTTGACGAAGGGCGGTGTGGGGCTGCAGCACGCGGCGACGCCTTGCACGTCGCGGGGCAAAGCCTCCGCCAGTGATAGCAACATGTGGTTAGGCAGCAGGTACCTTATACCATATATACACACACAATAATAGTACGTCAAGTACGTGTAGTATATACATTTCAATTTATGGGTTTATGGCAGTACCAGAATCTGATGGTGCAAAATCAAAAGAAACAGTCCCGGCTTTCATATGGCAATGTTAACCGTCAAATGTAAATTGTTGTGAATATTTGGAAAAATATTTATAATTTGAGTGGTGAAATTTTTCAAATTGCCTTTGATATCTCAAGCAAGAAATATTGTTTTTAATGTTTATAAAAAAAATTGTGAAAAGAAGGTTTTTAAGTTTTATGAATCGACCAGTAACTAATAATGACTAGCATTGATATATATTTTTTTCTAAAGAAATAAATATTCGTTGGCGTATCGACTAACAAAATAAAACTATTTATTAGTGAAGCAGAAGATAGAAAGTAATTTACTATGCTGGGGAAAAATGGGAACGGTGAAAAGAAGAAATTAGACTGGATTTGATTTAGATGTGTAAGTGTAACAGACAGTTGCAATATTAGTAGAGATTAGCAATAAACAATCCATATAGTATATCTTTTTTTATTTATTCGAGTTAGGTTCCGGGTCAGGTAAAATATTATTGTGTTTTCTCTGACGGATTGGGTGTTGTCCAATCAAAACATCAGATGATGGTAATATAGAGTGTACAGTGTATGGTTTGCCCATTAAGATATCTTATTATGTCTCACCCAGATGGGTAATTTGATGGGTAAAATTTTCCGAGAGCCAAATTAGCTCAGAAGTATATTCAATACTATCAGGTAGTTGTTGAAAAGTGTTTTATAAATTAAAAATATTACAAGTATCAAGAAGTCTTTATCCTATTTCCCCAATGTTGCCTTCTACAAGTTAAAATTTCCTGGTATGCCATCAGATTCTGGTACGCCTATAGTTTCGTGTATCACACTAATATTATTAATATAGGTGTCTTCTATGGGATATTGAGAATATGTAATGCATAATACTGTGCCCATGCCGCATGCACAAATTAATAATAACAGCAGTACTCGTTCCTGGGAAAAATCGTACGTTGACTTTTCATAATAATTAAAATTAGAAAAATCCATAAACGATTGGAAAATCTCATAGCACCAAACAACATAAACGCTTGTTATGACAGCTTGACTCAATCTATACGATTACCTTTTTATTTCTTATAATTCAACCCCAAAAGGACTGCAAAAAGGATCAAAGGAAATACAATCGTTTTCTTTTTGACGAATATTTCAAATAATTTATTTTCGAGTTTTAATATTAGATAGCGAATTTAGAAAATTTAAGATATACCTAGCTATTGTCACACCGTCACCCAGTTTCTGAATTGAATTGAGAATTTAAAGTTATGCCATTTCACACGTCACTTAAACAGGTTTTCGTTTGTCTTTTTTTTTAATTTAATAAAACTATGAATTTTTGCCATGTAAATAACTAGCTTTCCGCCAGCGGCTTCGCTCGCGTGGTCTTGTATTATACATAAAAACCTTACTTTTGAATCACCTTATCTATGAAAAAAAATAACCGCATCAAAATCCGTTGCGTAGTTTTAAAGATTTAAGCATACATAAGGATATAGGGACAGACAAAGCGACTTTGTTTTATACTATGTAGTGATAATCCTTTGAGATTTTGAACTTTTCTCAATTCAGAAACAGGACGTATGTCTCACTACGTTGTATCCTTCTTATGTATCTCCTTAATATGTGGCGTAGAAAAATAACCAGTTATGGTTAACCCCAACATCAATCAACATCGACCGCGCCGCCATAACAAAGGAATTTTAAGATTGTTTGTGTGACAACACATGAAAATGCGCACTTTTAATTCTAATGCAATGAATAGACAACTAATTTCGTTCGCCTCCTACGGCTCGTTTTGCTTTACTGTCAGTCTTATCTAATGTTCTAATTTTTTAAGCTGTAATTGAAAAATGAGAAAGCTACATTTGCCTTCTAGTAACAACACAGCGATGTTTCATCACTAGATGGCGTTGATTGTCGGTTGAGTCGCGCCAACAAAAGCGAAAGAAACCGATATCCGAAGCGGATAGCTAGCGTAGTGAATCTATCTGGACGATTTAATAGTGAAGTTAATTAATTGTCCGATCGTTAATTGGATTAATTTCCATCCGAACCCAAATTCGTAACAACAGCTTGTACTCACGTGGGGCTCTCGTCTAGTTCACGCGCGTGTTGGTCCCGCCACTTGTATAACAACTTGAGTGCTGCCATCTGTTGACTGTTGAACGACTTCTTGGAGCGCATGTACAACGGCATATGACTGTCGTCGCGGATCACTTCCTTGTTGTAAGTCTACATGCAATAATAAATTATGTACTACAAACAAGAAAAAACCGGCATACATTTAATCCTACTCGATAATTAACTACCCGACTGACATTACACCACTATCAGATTTACATTTCTCCAAAGTGTTCATAAATAATATATATATTAAAAAAAGCATATATTTTCATTAATTCAAACTGTCTAATGACATTTCGTCCCATGACGTCACATTTCATTAAACATTTCATAAACACGAGTACTACAAACACGTCGACGTATAGTTTATTGAAATGTGACGTCACACATCTCTCAGCGTTTCGGTTCTTGTAACCAACAGATTATGAATCGCAATTAACGACATATTCCGTGTAAAGTAAGCCGAGATCCACGTTGTATAGTGTTGTGCACTCACCCGCAGGCACACGTGTCTGCTCTGTTCGAATACGGCGAGTAGATGTCTAGTGCCGAGTGCACACAGTTCGCCCCTGAGCCGGCGGCCGACGTACAACAAGTAGTGCGTGTCGCTGCGCGCGTACGATATCAACTCGGCGGGCAGCGGCCTCATCCGCCAGTCGGCCAACTGGAACCTGTATTCAAAATATCCACTGAACAAAGGCCTTTCCTGAATTCCTCTGTATACCAATTTCTAACAAATACTAGCTAACACACACACACACATTCAAAGTTGATTAAGATACAATTTAAAATTAAATGATAATAATATAGTAGAATCACGGTCAGTTGCACAAACGTCCATTATGGTTTAATGACGCCTTTAAACTCTAATGAATGTCAAAATTGTATCGGTAATGTCGCTTTAAACTAATGACAGATTTAATGGACGTTTGTGCAACTGGCTGTTAGGAACATAAAATTATATTCTACTTGAAGGTGGGCGCTAATGGTTGCAATTCAGTTTTTTTTTTAAACCATCGTGACTATTATCGTACGCTATACTTTTGTTAAACTATTTGTTCCAATAATTACATTTTTTATATAGATTACAAAGTCGCAAAGTCCTTGGCTACAGCGAAACAGTGGACTATTGTAGCCGATATGCCTCATTATTACGAAGTAGTTTCAGTTAGACTGCGAAATAAGCAATAAATTCTACAGATCACGCCAATGTGTTTTTGTTTCAGTTAGTCAGCGACACACTTCGTTAACAAGTACCGAATGTCCAATCGGAAGGTGTACATTTAATGAAAAACCTGAAGGTAGACTCGTTAATGATATACACAAATTAGAAGTTATAAAATGCTATTTTAGCTTTACTGTAGTACGCCATAATGACTGACTCTTTGACCAAAAACAGGGAAAATTTAATTTATCTAGCAAGTTCAGATCAAAATTACTTAATTACTCCTAGGTTGGCTGGAAGAGATCTCTTTTAGAGATAAGCCCACCTTTGTAACAAATTTATTTACTTGTTTTATGTAAAATTTTAAGTGCAATAAAGAGTATAATAATAATTTCTAACTCAATTCAAGCAACTGATTACAATTTAAAAAAAAACTGTCTTCCATCCATAGTGAAGCAGTTAATTATTTCATTATATCTGGCTACTCATTCTTAATTAGTTCCTAACTTTTTCAAACAAACGAAGTTCAAGACATTCCGCTTTTTAACATGTTACGTGCGACTGCATATGTATTTTTTACTATATTTCGTTCATTACATGCGTGATATTTTATATAAATGCGAAAAGAACATTTCCGACTAAGGAGAACAGAGATGAGTGGCCAAGTAACAAAACAAAGCTTTCATAGCGACATATTACAATTAAAACACTTATGAAATGCGAAAGATGAAATGGTTTCACTGATTTATCAACGCTTAAGAAATGTGTCTATGAAACTGATGGCTAGTGTAGGGGACAGTGTATGCGTTCGACTGACTTCTTGTCCGCGTTGACGCCGCAGTACTGCATCAGCAGGTGTTTGAGCGAGAGCGAGGGCAGGCGGAGGGCGCGCGCCGCCTGGTGGGTGTCGAACAGTCCCACAAGGTACACGCCGAAGTCGCGCTGCAGCCACAGCACGTCGTGCTCAGCGCCGTGGAACACCTGGCACAAACCATGCCTCTCAGCAAAGGATCATGACCAGTTTTAACCGAAAAATTTACCAACGCATCTGGCGATGTAATATAATTTGTCTCGAAATTTAGCTTATTATATTTTTGTTCACTTATTTCATATCAGGAAATTGAAATCTTAAAATAAAGTCAGGATAGTAAATTGCGAGGCTGATTATTAAACAGTACTCCTAGTATGATAGCTACCCCAATGCGATTCGGACCCAATGGCGGTTTGCTACGTTTCGTTTCATTTTTGGATCATTTCCATATTTAAGGGTCAAACATAAATTTTTAAAGTAGGTTCACAATTATCTCTAGATTTGACAGCTGTTATAACCTCAAAACATTATTTACAAAGATATTATTCTGTTTTAAGCAAAAACTAATTTAAATTATCACTAATCGTTGGGAAACGCGACTTTTTAAAAATCATAAGGCAAGTCAATTAATATCTAGAAAGTGGACCTGATTCAAAGGATTAGAGCAAATTTTTCAAAAAATCTTTTAATTATACATGCATCTGTCCTATATAACGAAACAAACATATAATAAAGTCCGCCACATTATGACGTCAATATTTAGTATACTTATTTTAACAGTAATACAGCGATTGTTCGGTTTATTGGTAATATTGACATGAAATTAAATGTCTTTAGTCACTTGTTTCAAGCACTTTTGAATCCAAAAACAAATCATCCGGCATCCAAAAGTAATGCAATTATCAACGTTGAGGCAAAGATCGTTAGTCCAAGAAACACGCTAAATTGTCAGGTTGAATAATAACATAAATATCAAACTCCACGAACAAACACACAACAAACAAACCAAACCAATCATCCACTATTATCTAACAATCTTAGATGAAAACAAGCATGTCAAAATAAAATCAACTAATCGATTATTTAGAACAAAATAATCGATACGTAAACCTTTTATCGGATCAACTGGAGAACTGGCAATAATGTTCTTAAATTGGTTGTGGCATCTCAACTTTCAATTTTTTTGTTTCTCATGTAATCTATATGTAATTTTAATGAATAAAATAAATATTTATGAAAGTATTCAATGGCTGTATTTCATATAATATAACATAAGATTTAATATTGAACATGTTTGAAAAACTCGCGATTAATTGAGAATCGCTTTTAACATCGTTGATGTATGTGATCGATTTTTCAAAAACCATCCAAACTACAACCCTTTGACATATTGTGTTGTTTTCAATTAAAGGCAAGGGAATCTATTCTATACAGTCTTATTTTGAACTTATATTCGATTATTAAGCTTATTAATGGTACTTTAAAGGCAATAGAATTAATTTCAATGTACGGGAAACTATAAAATCTATTAGAATAGATGACCATTTCATTGCCCGGCACAAAATTCATGAAACACTTCCAAAATATAGTTTTATTATTAAGTACTTCTGCGTAGATCAGAATGTTTCTTAAGATTTTCGCGTTTTGTTTTTGCTCTATCATCAGACGTTTTGTTATCATGATAATTATTAGCAGCATATAATAATTTAATTTGGTTCCCCGCCATTTAAATTCACCATTTTGTAGAAATAAAATCTATCAATCATATATTATTTATTTGTGATATTGCCATACGTACTGTTTTGAAAATTATGGGGTCCGATTTGACCAGTCTTCTTTAAAACTCATATTAAGAATTGTCTACTCAGTGAAGGATATTATACTGTAAATGAATATTTAAACAACGAAACTGCTTGGTGTTAATTATGGCTTAATTTTATGTATATTAAATTATGTATCAGTGAGCTTGTTGATTAGACATTTTTTAATTTCACGGGCGATCCATCAACATCCACGCGCCCGACTCTCGCTGAGTGTCTAAATGTGAATATATATAATTCATAAACATATCAGGTCTCACTCATTCACAGCGAGAGTCGGGCGCGTGGATGTTGGTGGATGACCCGTCGGCGTAATACTTAAAACATGTACAACATTATAATATTTCACTTGTACCTATTTACACGGTACATGTAAAAGACTTGTAACACACAAAACAATATGAAATTCATCATCTAAAAATCAAAGTTTAACTGACCTTCAATTTCTTAGGGTCGGTGAAGATTTGATTAAGTTTGTGGAGGTGTTCCCTGATGGCGAGCGCGTCCAATATGAAGTCGCCGCCCTCGTCTGTCGTGATCTGAATCAGGCACGTGATACCTGTATATATAACACATCACGTTACACATTACTCGATACATACGTCGCTGTCAACTTATTAAACCAGCCGTTTAATAAAAAGGCTAGTTTTTTAATCGTATGGCGTTGTTAAAAACAAGGCCAAACTAAGAGAAGCTAAAAACGTTATGTAATAAGAATCAAATTACATCACATTCACATGGGACCTTTCCCATAGATGGAATCGAATAGGGAGAATGGGCCGTGACCCACAACGCGTGTCCAGTGCGGATTGGTGGATATTAACGACTGCAGATGGAGCCAAGACCAACGACTTAACGTACCTTCCGAAGCACGGAGTCAAATCTATATATTATAAAATAATTCAAACATTTTATTAAGAAGAGTAACATCACAAAGCACATCAGGTTAATTAGGAACTTAATTGTCGACCTATTATGGCTATCAGATATAACAGGTGTCGAGTGTGACTAGTGCATACGAACCCTGGTATGTCCTATAGGAGTGATGTTCGAGATCGACTGCTAGTTCGTCGACTGTGGCGAGATGTGCGATTAGCCGGTCGAGGGCCGGCTCCGTGTCCACCATGGTGAGGGGCGTGTCGTCAGGGGGCGGTGGGAACGGCGGCTCCGGACACGGGTCCAGGAACCGATTGGGCGGCCGATACAATTCCAGCTCCACTTTATATGGATGCTCGTACCTGACAGGGACATGTCAGGGCATGTAAACATTATATATATTTCCCGGTGTCTAGTATCGTTGTTGTGTAATAAATATTTAGAGTACTCGCAGGTTATAGACTTTAAATCCGAGTCAGCCGAGAGATTAGTAGAGTTGGTCTGCTAGTGCCCACGCCGGGCCAATTAAACGGTCGGGTTGTACTTAAGTGCGCATATCTACCGATCGCTTACATTCGCTCGAAATGGTAAAAAGAACAGCCGCGTAGAAAGTTACTTATACTTAATATAAGTTGGCAATTCTTACTGTGTACACGCAACGCGCGCACACACACACACACCATACTGATCAATCGGTCGGCCTACAGTTCGTCGATAATTTAATTTAAAGGCAATTGTTGAGCCTTTAAATTTTTTAATGATACTGAATCCCTGTTGTTCGGTTCGGACTTGCACACCTTTTCATACTGATTCTGGCGCCAACAAGTCATTATATCAACTGATATAATTACTGTAGCCTGTAATGATTGCTTCTTTTAAACTCTTTTATTAATTTCTCTATTTTTAATCACAAAAACATATTAACTTCCAAAACCCTCGTAATTTAAATGTCAATATTTATTTCAATAATAATATTGGTCTAATTATGTTATTGACATAAGTCAATAACATAATTAGACCCTGGCCGTGTATGTGCGATGAGTACATACCCGATCGCAGTCCCCTCGTCGTTGTAGAGTATGGTGAGAGCGAGAGGTTTGATGTTGTTCGGTTTGTCGGATATACGCGGCACCCACAGACTGTCCGAGTTGTCGATGGCGTCTTTGAAGCACAGCTGCGGCCGCGGAATGTTTTTGGCGCCTATGAACATTGTTGAGCCAACCTGTAGTTCATCAAAAATGTAAATAACCAAAGTTTTCTAAACGTAATCAATAAAATACGGCGATACATTAAGGTGAAATATTGTGTGTCACACCTTTGTACATTTTCTGCATAGTTGTGACGTAGCGAGCCCCCACTTTTAATGCCTATTATCTAAGCCACTTCTGGTTAAATTGAAGCGAACAAAATACAAATCTAATATTTTTCTGTTCTAACTGACAGATTAAATATAATTTCTTGTTTTTTACCCAGGCATTGTCCCTACTCTTCATTGTAGCGAGCACAGTAGACCGTACTGTTTTAGTTTCTATTTAAACTTGTTTTTTCATATAGATTACAAAAACTTCTTAATAAATAGCACAAACATGTCACTCAATTGGCACGGTGTGCTTTATATTTTATTAAACTGTGACTTAGGTTGTGTCAACACAAGGAAATAAAAAGACACAAAAAGTGGTAGGAAAAGGAGACAGTGGTGTAAAGAAAGAAGGAGGAATAAGATTCAGCTGGTGTCGTCAAGCAGGTGCACCTGCTAGTTTAGACTGCGCTGACGTGAGACTGCAGTGAATATAACGTTTTCTTAATACTGAAATATAGTAAGGGAAGGATAGATATGGTGTGATTGTTATTTTCTGAAATTACTTAATATATAAACATTTTAAAATACAATATTCTTGTAGCCCATGTTTGTAACTATGCTTTAGATTCAATGTTCGATCATCAATATATAATCATTATTTAGGTTCACAGTGTGTATATGATGCTTCAGGAAATTACCAATATAAGGATATATTGTTTGGTCTCTGAAATATTCATATGATACTAATAACGTGAAATCAATCTTCACTATAGATTTATTTGACGCTAATTAATATCGGGTACTGGAATATAAATTTGTTTACCTGTATTTTAGCTATGACCGGGGCGTGGTTCCAGGAGGCCACCTGGGGCCGCAGGCCGTCCAGGAACCGCTCGCTCGGCCTGTTCACGCCATTCACCACGTCTATGTTTACGTTCACACGGTCCAATAAACTATCGTTCGCGTCCACTATCTTCTCCATATTGTTTTCGTTATCAAAGCTGCGATTATAACAAAGATATTTTAGTCATTAACAAGTGTCTTTTAAAGAGTATAATGGAACGATATTTTTAATGCTGTTACACTTTCCCGTTTTTGGAAATTCCTGCCTTTTTAGATTTAGGATTTGGTATGTGAGTAATTCTCAAAATATAATAACATCAACAACAATTTGGCTAATTTGTTACATACCTATAACTAAATATTATGGTACGCATAACATTATGTATAAAATCTGAATTGTGTGGCCAAGAATGACAGTCTTTCTGTTTACAGTTGGCAAATCTCATATTGGACACCTCACCTTTGTTGTGAATATAATTTTACTGTAACCAGTGATGGATTAACTTTTTAACCTCTTTGGGGGCCATAAACAGCACCAAAAAATTGCTAGCACAAAGGTATGTTTGTAAGTTTTTTGAAAATCTGTGAATTTTATACTTTACATGTTTCAATTGACCTTTATACATATATTCAGTATGTCTTTATACATAACTTCAATACTGATTTACTTATTGATGATGGGATGAACACAGATAGAGGATTATTTAAGAAAAAAGCAATAATCTTAATCTAACATTTACTAAAACCATTAGTAAATCTTACCATTTCAACTTCACAGCTGGCAACTCGGTGGCCAATATTTGATTAGACTGTAAAATAACATGTTCACCTAGCTGACACGTCACCACATTGAAATCAGTGAACGTCTTGAAGAGGTCGTGTGAGGCTCCAGCAGGCAACTGATTCGAAGATCTTATTGACTTATTTACTTTTGTGTAACCACCCTATAGAAAAACAAAATCTTTAATCATTACAGATGTATATGACTGTATGGAGGATGAATTTAGTGTAGAACATATTTCAGTATAGAATTATTTTAATATGGAAATTTGAAAAATAATAATCTTTTATTTATTCAGTTCATTTTAAAAGAAGTTTTTTTTTTTTTATCAAAAAATGTGACTAATTGGTAACATCATTTTACTGTTATGGAACTACTTAAAAATCAAAAATAACTTCATTCATTAATTTGTTATGTTATTAGCTTTATGACTATTTAATTGAATAGTTGAAATGTTTATGGCACTAACTAGAACAGTTATTATTTTTCCCTCAGTTTAACAAAGAGAATACTTATTATTAATTCAGCACATTCTACTTTACATGTTGAATTTGCATATTAGGTATGACAATCATATAAAAATACATACTCAATGTAATAAAAATGTGACTAATTTGAACAACCAAGTGTCTGTAGTTTGTACAGATTGTTTTAGTAAAGGTCATATACATGTAGGAAATTTTGCAATGGATACTTTAAATAGGTATTACAATGTTGTTGGAACTGTAGCTACTTCTGTAATAGATGCTGACAATGAATTAATCCACAAAAAATGCTTTCGGAGATTCTGATAACACCTCACTCATACATATTGAACATTTAGCAAATGAACTTTAAGTCACACAATCTATCTAAATAAGTATGGAAAATACATATTTTTATCTTAACACAAAACATTAATACATCCTTAGATGGTAATGATAAAATAAATGTTGTTAGAATGCTATTGCTCAGTGGCCAAATATACTCAACAGATTTTAACCCTCAACTATTGTAGCCTCATTAAGTAGCAGGTAAGGCAAACACTTGAGGCATTGTTCTTGTATAGGATCTAGAACCAAGAATAATTTCTTGTTGTAAATCGACAAAATTTCCAGATGCTCAATATATAACTAACTGAAAATTGTTAAAAACTGTACCTTGAATCAAGTAGGTTTTCAATTATTGGTATGTATGTACTTTTTTAAATATAAACTTTTTAGAGATATTGTTATGAGTCTCATGTTTTTTAGTAAGGAATTTTACCAGCCATATTTAAATGTTCATATAGTTTGTTGGTGCAAACTAAACTTAGACCAATCCTTTAAAACTGCATTTTCAATTGTTAATTTGACTAAGATAAGAGAAGCAAAATAACATATTTATAAATTACAGAATAATATGAAAACAAACCGAAATGAGAAATAGATATTTTGTAGTTATGAGACTGGTACAACAGTACTGGCCCTTTATTAAAATTTGTGATTTAGTTTTTATAGTTTTTTAGTATACTAGTTATGTTATCACAAGGAGTTTGTATGGAAAAAAGAAATAATATAACTCAAAAATCCTGCAAGATATGGTCAATTTATCTTTACGGGTGCACCATTTATCTTTTTGATTGCTGTTATCTCACTGGTTGCTTCCCTTAAATGCGGTCAGGGACCAGTTACATTTTTTAGACAGATTGGAGAAGTTCAATCCTCCTTAAAGATTTATCAAATAAATATATTATTTAAAATGCCAGTACTTTCTTTTGAAGTGCCGATTAAATCTACTACTCAAAGAAAGGCTCATGACATCAGATATAAACTTGAAAACCTTTGTTCATTGTCTTCATTGAAAATGATAACGAAAGTGACACGTGATAACAATACGACAACAACGGACGTAAAATACAGGTAGAAAAACGAACTCTTAAAATATTTACGTCCAAGAAAACTGAACAAAAACCCACTGTTATGATAGTGATCACTTATTACGTACATCGCACATACAATTTATAGGTTATGTGTTTATCAAAAAATAATTATGCAAACCTTCCACTGCTATTATTTAGACATAAAAAAACTACACGTTGATGTGGTTTAGACATGTGCAATAAATACAAAATAATTTAAACGTAACACCACTTTGTGTTTATTGTTGTCAAGTGTGATAGTATTTACAAATAGAACTAACCTGTGTGACTGAAGTCAAATGAGGATAAAACTCTGGAGCCTCCGGATTTAGCACTGAATTCATTTTTGATAAAATTAAAAGCAATAACACCAGTTAAAATAATGAATTCAGGCAATTCCTATTTTATTACATGCTAGCTGTGAAGAATGAACGAATCATTTTGAAAGTTTGAAACGTGAACGCGAGCGAATAAGGAGCGAATGAATATTGGTGGAATATTGATTGATTGATTGACATATAAAGTGATGTGTCATGCATTGTATATAGTGATGTACCGAAAAATTAATTAATGTAGTGTAGTCTAAGCAGTACATTATTCTTTTATATTAAATAATGAGATATGATTAAATAATTAAATATTGAGATGACCGTGATTACATAGGTACTTACATTTTTTTATGAAACTCACCCGAGCTCTATTTATATGTACAATCGTAATGAAAACTACAAAATATAAAACCACAAATGGCAATTTCTGATATAAAAGCATGCTTAACCATTGGTCTTGGCTATACCTGCAGTCGTTAATACCATCCTAGACTATATGTACAGTAAACTTAACTTATTAACGTGAAAGAGATAAAACTCGTTTAATTTTTATTGACAACTGGCTCTACAATACGTGTAATATAGAAACGCTGTTTTGAATGCAGTCGGTTTATTGCAAACTTATCACTGTAATGCAAATTAAATAGTTTACGTACTCGCATGTTTTCACCGTTCGATCCGTTTGACGTTTACTCGACTAACGCGATAGTAAAGTCATTCGCTTAAGTGTGTGGAGCTCAAACTATGCACTCTGAAAACATATTCGGTGCGAAAAATAATCGTTTTATACTAATTTTATTGTAATTCAAAACGTCATATCATAATTGTGAATTTAGTTCTCACTTCGTAAATTCAAGTGAGAAGTTTTTACTTGCGTTTGCGTAAAATTCACCGAAGTTCGTGAAAATATATGACCCAAACTCGCGATATTTACGTTCTCTGACTTAATAATATAATGAGGATATGATGACAACGACGGCAAATTTAAATTGTCCTTCAATATATTTTATTTTTATATTAAGAATATTATAAAACGTTAGACGTTTGATAGATACATATTTTTACTATATGTTATTAAATCAAAAGTAAAGTACCTAAAACTTGTATAATTTTAATAGACAGCTAGCTAACTCAACAGTATGTGCATTAAAGAAACGCTGTTTTGAGTACGGTTACAAACGTTCAATACTCAGTGATTTAACGCAAATCGAATACTTAACGTAAATGTCACTTAAACACATATTTTCACCATTTGATGGTTTGATCTGTTTGGAGTTAGAAAAACCATTCATTTAAGTTAGTGGAACTCAAACTACTTTTTGACCATCTTGTTTTACTTACGATTTTTATAGTCATCGTCGTTTTTAGTCAGTAAATAAAAGTAGATATTCTACTTGAATTTCGATTTCGATTAATAAAATTTTCAAACAATTGATAACACCAAGAAACAGATTCTTTGAAATTCTTTTGCTTTTCTACAATGAAAAAAGGTAAGTCAACAAAAGTCAATGTGACATTTATTTGTTGTCATTTTTATCGTTTTTTTTTGTACAGCTCTTAAATTTTCTATTATAGCAAAAAATTAAAAGGTTTAAGTTGAGTGACCATTTCCTTCTAAAATGTTTCCAACACTACAGGGTATTTGATTCTTTTTTAGACTGTAGTTGCTGTCTTATCGCACTACGCAGTTGCGCATTGTGAAATCGGTACGCAATCTGTGGAGTCTGCGTTGTGGCGAGCTAGCAAGGGATAGAGAATACCTTCGGTATTCATCGAGTGACCCGTCGGCCTATACGCGAGGTATGTATTGTATCATGATGTCGATATTTTGTGGGATAGGCTAGGGATTGTCTGGAGCCACCTATATTTATTACTTTCCATGTATACTTACGGATTTGTTCAACTGTGTTGATTACCAGCATCACATGAATGAGGATCAGCTAATACGCTGGAATTCTTGTTTGTCATGACTTTAGAGGATCCGTTTTACGTCGTCAAAGAGTAAGTGTCCAGCTTGTGTTACCTATATCTGTTGGGGTGGGATTCTCCTCATCTTGCTACAGAACGTAATGGCGTCACTTCGCCTTCATTTTAATTTTGTTGACTAAGATCTCTCCTTTTGTTTAATTTCTTTAATTATTACCTGTTATACTATAACTTTCAATATATTTATTCATTTTATACATTTTAAGGTTTGTTTTATATCTAATCAAATACTTAATTGACTGGATTCAATTTTTATTTTGATTGTTAATGCAGTGAGGTGTTTAAAGCATTAAATAAAACAAGAGGCCTATATTTACGGTGGCAAGAAATCTCTAAAACTCCAGCAGTGCAACTGCCCAATAGTCCAGAAGTAGAATGGACATCCACAGAACTGCGGAATGCTTTACGTAGTATTGAGTGGGATTTAGAAGACCTTGAAGATACCATCAATATCCTTTTCTAATACATGTAAATATTATGTTTAAGCATGTTCTTTTAATATTTTGTATACCAAACTACGTCATCATGCAGAAGTTATGTGACTACTAAGAAGCATTGTCACTTAACTTTTCTATATTGCCACTTATCTGGGTGTTATATTACCTTTGTTAAGTTCCATAGTAAAAATCCTTTAACTACTTAATCTAGGAACTGAGAGATGTATGCAATGTTTCTAATTTATTTATCCGTCTATTATAGATGATTTTCTCTGAAATTATTTTCTTCTTTTTTTTTAATTTTGTTAAAATCTTTGTTAAGCTTGCTACATTAATATGAAAAACCATTAGATATTTGAGTTATATGAAACTGAACATGTAAACCAATTATAGGAGGATATTACATGAAATACATAACAAACTATAAGGTACACACTTAGAGAAACTGATTAAATTACTATTTCATTAATGTAATTGTATGTATAAGAGGAATTAAAACTTACATATACTTATTGTACTCATTGATTTGGAACTGCAACAGACATGTAAGTTGTGCAATGAGTTTTAAAACATACCCTCCAGGTTAATCTCCATCCAACTATAATAAAAAGGATATTACTCTAGCTATACTGTGACACATTGAATGAGAGGGCTCATTGTGTGAATCTCAAATATATTTGTTTTTCATATAATATCATTTTATTAGTGTTTAAATTTATTAATATGTTATGATTAAATTTTAGTTTCATGCCAAGCTTTTTGCCACAGCGAGTTAATTTATACAATCGGTCTTTTTATGCCTTGCCAAATGCTAACTGATAACTTCCCTGTTCTGTGGGACTGTGATACCTTTTTTCATACTTTGTTGTTAAAGGTAGTTTCTTATTAATGTTAATTTACTAAAATTATTCACTTTGACTGAAAATTGACAATATATAAACATATTGATGCTTCCCAGTAGAAAATGTACTTTTCCATACAGTTTCTGGACTGAGTGTTGTGTAAGGTGACCCTATGTTGTTTCAGATTTTCATAACATTTTCAGGCAATCCCATCCCAATGGAGTCTCATCTCAGATTGTCAGGGACAGTGTTTTTTTAGTAAGATATTTTTTTTCAGTATAGTGAATTCAAAATTGATTTAATATAATATTATTAATTGGTTGAGTAAATTATGCATAGTTTCATTTAAAAAAAACTTGATTGTATGTTTTTGTTTAGTTTTTATAAATGCAAAGCAAACATGAATTTTTGAATTGTAAGCTTTCTAAATATATGTCATAAATGGGTCTTCCCGAGTAACAATATAAAGAAGATTCCTCAGAATCTTGCACATTCTTTATTCACTTCATGTGATGTGTTCCCCATTACTACTTTATTATCAGTTTTAAGTATTATAACATCTGTGGCTAAGCTAATATTTTTATTATACATTATCCAATATTGTTTATTTGTATTCGTGTCTTTGTTATAAAATATGAAAACTCTGATGATGATTTCCTTAACTGATTTTCTCACGTATAGTAGAGAAGAACTCGTCTAAATTTAAAATAGACAATAAAGAAATTAGCGACAGAAGAAATTTCATAGAAGCCACGAAGCAAGAAGTGAAAGTAAGTGCTTATTTAAATTTTACTTTTGCACCTTGTATCTGTCCTATTTTAAATATTCTTGTTGTTGCATATATTGCCTTATCAATTCTCCCTTTTTTTGCATGAATGTATGCCAAATACAAAAAAATTAAAGAATCTACCACATTTTAATTAGATTGAATAATATAGACCACAGTTTGTCATAATTTGTGCTCCCCTCCTTGTTAATCTGGCTCCCCTACTTGTAGTGGTAGTAGAGCTGTCTACCTCCACTCAGCTTGTTATATATTGTTCTATCCCTGGCAAATAGAAAGATATAAGCGACGCATTGATACTGGTCCATTTTCGCATAGAGCAACCGGGTGTTTCTCCTATGGTTGACTCTCCCATCATTACCCGTTGCAGTACTTCGTACCTGTCATGCGAAGACATGCTTCAGATACGCAACTTTGCTTTGTTTAATGGACCGGTATAAGTTTGCGATTTTGCTTTACTCTGTGCAGATTCACTTCTTCCGTAGTGATCTTTGTGTCCAGGATATTGCCGCCACACGACTGCACGTCCACATTTCAAACGCTTTTATACGTCTCCTTGAATAGTCTTCGTATTTATATAGAAGAAGAAGAAGAAGAAACATCAATTTATATATGAACTAAGGGCCGTATTTATAGCACTGACGAAGGCGAACAAGATATGAACTTTAAGACCGTTATAACAGAGTATACTTTCTTTGTTTTTTTCAAAGATTTTTTAAACTTATTTCGGATTCATTGTGTCCTATTTTTTTTATGAAATGTATACCGAGAGCATTCCAAACCACTTTTTATACAACGCTTACTGCGAACGTAAGTGTTGTATAAAATCTTAAGTCGCATACAAGCTGTTTGTTTGAAGGACTCGGTCTAACTGCGTTAGCTAATACACGATCAATGTGTACATTATGTTAGAGAGTGTTAGTTCGATCGATTTCGACACATTCTTTATTCAAAACGAATGGAGTTATGCTGACGTGTAAAAGTAATTATTTTACACTTATCCAAATTATTGCTGCAATTCTTAACAATCATCGGGATTTTGAAGTATCTCGTAGATATTTGTATCATTTGCATATTATACATAGGATAATGGGACCAGACAAAACAAAGATATAAGGGAATTAGAAAAGTATCTTTATGGGATCTATGAGGAACTCACGAAGGACCATTACAGAATCCACACCGTAAAACCTTCAAGCGCAACAGCTTGAATCCGATTCATTCTGATCTTATGTCAACTTTGCTAAAGAAAATACAACTTAGGAAGTAAGAAAACTTATTCACTTGAGTATTATGCTCCTTAATCCCCCCACACTGCTTTGTATGTGCGGCGACTGTGCGGATGACGCATGATTATGTGTGTTATCAAAATTTAAATGTAAAACTTTTATTCTTCGTAGGTGATGAAAGGCAAAATGAGCCTTAATCGGAACAGGGACAGTGACGGGACAGCTCGCGAGCCCCTGCTCGGCGACGAGAGTCCAGTGCGCTTCGGTAACTCGTGGACCGCCACGCCAAAGTACTCCAAGTACTCCAAGCTAGCTAGCCAGGTGAGGATAGCGTCCAATAGTACATGAGGATATATATAGTAATTACACTCTCTCACTCTCATGAGTGCTTTTGTGTATCCATCAGTCGGCATTCATACAATATTCTTTATAATTCCTTTTGAATCACTAGAGTGCCTGCGGTTTTGAAACATTTACAATTAAACATTGAGACTATTTTTATAAGCAACTTTTCTTTTAATTATTAGCATTTTTCATTAATAATTCTGAAAGTACACTTATTCAAAAATGAAATAGCTCCTAACAATTTTAATTAAAACAAAAAAATACAGTAACTCGAAATCAGAATAAGTATGTTCATTTAAACAGTGGACGGACAGTGGCACACCAGACCTAACCCATACTTCTTTGAGACGCTTGACCGATTTTTCGTTAGATATGATGTTCAGTACTCAAATGGTGAGATCAGCAGTATGTTAAGGTGGTGCAATGAAATACTGGTAGAATTCTTCAATCTTGATTTTGTTTGCAATTGGTATAACATTAAATCACTTACCACTAAATTCTAATATACTGACTCTATGCCTGTCTCGATCAGAAAGAAAGATTACTCACCAGCAAAACACGAACAAGCGAATTCGAATACGGAAAATGTAATAATTCAAAATATTATCGGCCAACATCGACCATAAATTATCCGAAGAGTAAACCTATCTATAGTAATGTGCACGGACGTTACAGTACCCCATCATGGGTAGTATTGCCGTATATAATTGTACTTACACAAGTATTTGTATTTGTACGCAGGCCGATAGTCCGAATCGGTTCGATTTTGACAGCGACATGATGGGTGTGCAAGACAGGATGCTCCGTGGTCAAGACGAGCAGCTGCGAGCGCTGGGCGACACGGTGGGCTCTCTCAAAACTGTCTCCAAACAGATAGGATCGGAGTTGGACGAACAGACAGTGTGAGTATATAATCCAGCCAATGTAGTTAGGAATATTTGGCTATATGCGCTTGCGTATTTATTCAGCAAAGTGTTTGTCGGGTGCATTAATAAGCAGTATATGACAATCCAACCATACACATAATTCAGAAAAAGCTGTGTATGTATGTGTCTAATAGTCTATTATAACCTAACGATATGGCAGAAGTAAATTTAATGCTTTTTATATAAAAAAAAAAAAAAAAGTATTATTCAATATTATAGTTAATAAGTAAGTAATTCTATCATATTTTGAACAATTGAAGTTGTCTCGCATGAAATATCTCGTACATACGTTTCATTATGAAAGACTATATTAATACATGTATATAGCGCGATCACGTGATATATTACGTAGACAAAAGCGTGTGGAATGAAATTGGAATTCGTTATTAAT
Organism: Diatraea saccharalis; assembly: GCA_918026875.4. Lineage (NCBI taxonomy): Eukaryota > Metazoa > Arthropoda > Insecta > Lepidoptera > Crambidae > Diatraea > Diatraea saccharalis. The sequence continues at coordinate 69,738 of OU893332.1, read as the reverse complement.
TTACCATACTTTACTTCTTTTAACTGTTGCGCGATCTCGCAGTTATTATAAAAAGAAACCCTAAGTTTCTCGTTTACGTTTTAATAGATAACATACAACAAAATTCTACTATTTTTTTGTTGCCTGAAATTTTATGGCTGTTGTCTATTAATTCGGTGTCGCTGATTTAATATCTACACTATTTCTTTCTGACGGCTATAGTTTTTGCCTTGCGACTCTGTAAAAATCCCAACAAGAATTCGAATTCACTAAGGTGTATCATGGCATCCGTTCAATCTTAAATTGGTTATAACGTGTCGTGGCATAAGTGAAGTGAGTTTCAAAATGAAATAAAAATAGAATATCCGAGACACGTACAATCAATCGGAGCTACTCCCGATTGATTGTACGTGTCGTGGTACGTGTCGTGGTGGCGTAGTGGATAAGCGCCGTGGCCCGCGATCGTAGTCGTTAAGCAACTTTTGCAAGGGTCGGTCATGGGATGGGTGACCAAAAAATTATTATCTTGTGCTACTCCGTGCTTCGGAAGGCACGTTAAGCCGTTGGTCCCGGCTGCATTTGCAGTCGTTAATACCCTCCAATCCGCATTGGGCCAGCGTAGAGGGTCATGGCCCATCCTCCTTAACCATCCATAAGGAAGGCCTGAGCCCCTGCAGTGGGGACGTAAAAGGGCTGGTGATGGTACAATCAATCAATTTTATTATTTTTATACAACAAATGGAATGCCACACAATTGAATTAAAAATCGGGTTCGTGTTATTATAGAATCGCGTTGCGTATGCTTAATGTTGGGGTTGTTCTATTTAAAAATAATTGTGTGTTACAATATTCACATCACGAAGTACTTTTGAAACTAGTATCAACTATTTCTGAAACAACCTGAAGATTAAATGTATTGAAGTACGTAAAAAGAGTGTATTTTCATTCAGTTGGTATTGAGGATTTCCTTTGGTCATCACTGACAAACACAAGATAAGATAAATAAGAAAAGATACAAATTTAATAGACCCCATTTCAAGTATGTATCGAACAAAAATGATATGACGGGAATCTAGAAAACAAGAAAATGATTATCTTTTCTTTATACGGCATTAATAGAATAAACTGGCCCAAATTATTTACCCTAGCTTATTATCTATAAATCCACCAGACACGTGGTCTGGTGTCGAGTCATTTTCACAAACACATATCTTCGTTCTATTCAAAACCACCAGCACTTAGCAAAAAAGCTCTCTTTGAAGTAATGAATAGGGGAAGACGAATTTTAATACAGATATTTCTTCTAAATACTCCTCCATGAATCGACTGGATACAGAGAGAGCTTAACACATTAAGAGACTAATGATTTTTTGACTAACATTGACAAAAAAAAGGCTTGGAACAAATTCATTTGGATGGCAAAAAGCATGAAAGTTCTGTGGAGCAGATTGTCACAATTTCAGCAACTTGGTTTTTATAAGACCATCGAGGTGCACTACCTACACGGCCATAAGAACAATTTCCCCGAAAATTTTAAGTCATCTATATGAAGAACAAGGGGTATAGTTCCATTATGGTATTCGGACTATAAAGAATGGTTACTGGAGTGCCCACATAAAGACTGTCCACGGTTGGATCTTCAAAAATAGTCTTCGTGAAGTAGGTAAAGCAAGAAAATCATATGAAAGATGTCTTTTTTTTATAAATAGTGATTGTTTTTTAAAATAGCACTTTTTTTTTCTTGCAATTCACAGTTTTCTCGTATCACAAAAACTATAGCTGTTAAAAAAAATCTGGCAGTAGTTCTGTCTGATATCAGCACGTCGAAAATATATAATATCAGCCATAACATTTCTAGCCACAAAAATTCTGTACCCTTGTGTAGTCAAATAAAAAAAGTAATTGTAAGTTTTATATATAACTATTAAGTGACATCATTTTATCGACCAAACTATATTAGAGAACTTTTATATTTTAGTGACAAGCTCATTATCATGAGTTGCCCGTTGATCGACTGTTAAGACTAACATCCAGTTGCACAAACGTCCATTAAACTTATCATTAGTTTAAAGCGACATTAGCAATACAAATTTCACAAAAATTAGAGGTTAAAGGCGTCATTAAACCTTAATGGACGTTTGTGCAACTGACCGTATGTAGACTGAGTTATTATTATTTTTTCTTCTTCAGACTGTATCAGTGTAGGCCTCCTTCAGCATTTTCCATTCATCTCGGCATTGAGCTCTTTCCAACATTTGGAACCTGCAACCCTTTTGATGTCGTCTTTTCAGCGCATTTGTGATCTCCACTCGAGGAGCCTCTTGCACCAAGAGTTTTCGTCACGGGCCACATGTCCTGAGTGACACATGAGTTATTATTGTAATGCTAATTATTTGACAGTATGCTCGACGACCTGAACACGGACCTGGAGAACACCGAATCCAAGCTGGACTCAACAATAAAGAAGGTCGCCAAAGTGCTTCATATGAACAATGGTGAGCTGTTACTATATGCATGTGTGTGTATTGACTTATACAAAACATGGTGGTATATGTACGAATTGGTAATTTAGTATCGATATATAGTCTCCGATAAAACCTCTAACTATATATAACTGAGATAGAATGTTTGTATTGCAATAAGTGCGCTATTTGTCTCTAATTTTAAGCAACAGAGAAATAAACGTAACAGAATATTGTATTCTGTACTCGGCACGAAAAGAAATCCAAATGGGAAAGTAACATTTACGTGCGTTTATTAATCGCACGAATTTTATAAAAGTTTAAATTGGTATAAGTAAGTAAGGACATATTTGTTTTATTTCTTTTTTAGTTTTTATTTTATTCTTTCTTATGTTTTTAGTTTGGGTGTAGGATTTCCTTTACTTTGGTGGCGGGTATTGTATTATTTATTATTAATTTTTGATTATATGTGACTACGGAATAACGTTAAAATAAATGTAAATTAAAAAAACAAACCAATAGTAGATCGTTTAATTTTTGATTTCTGTGTCCTTAATATTTCTGCTTATTTGTTTCAGATCGGCGCCAATGGCTCGCGATCGGTATCCTAGTCGGCCTTTTAGTGATAATCCTAATACTATTCGTCATAATCTGAACTCTACTCAGTTGTATTTAAGGCCAGTTTAGTTTAAGTGTATCTATGTAAAGGATATATTTATTCTTGTATAAAGTAGAGGTAGAGCGGTCCCATTGATTAGATATACACGAGTACAGTAAATATGGGGAATATTCGAGGACCGAAGCTACCTGTGCTGATGGTGGTAGAACAAAAATTAATGGGAAAATCGGTGCACTCTGATTAATATATTATTTGAGAGATCTCATTTATGATGTTTTTTTTGTAACGACGGGTCGGTACTGCAATCCAATGCTAAAAGATACAAGAGCTCTGAGTTTTTTTTTCATATTAAATTTGGTTATATATTTTTGGTGATTTGTTAAGAAAAATTCGTCAAGTGAGTATGAGTTGAACATTGCGTTAGCTCTAGGCTTTTGATAAATCTTCCTTAAGCTAAAAAGATATACAGCAAGTTGCACAAACGTCCATTACAATTTATATTAGTTTAAAACGACATTACCCATACAAATTTGACATCCATTAAAGCTTAAAGGCATCATTAAATCATAATGGACATTTGTGCAACTGACCAATAATATAGGTAATTATATTCTTAATGAAAAATGGTTAATATATCCATTTGGTCCCTGGCACTCTTGAGTTTGGATCCGAACCCATGACCTTTCCCAATCCGGGCGACCGTTCTAACCGCTGAGCTACCAAGGACCTGAATTTTTCATTAATAATATATTTCAGTAGAGCATTGTGAATCCAAATTTGATGAAATATAATAAATAGTTAATTATATTTAAAAAAAAAAGTACCATTTATGTGTATTATAATATACATCACTGTTATATTCCCGCTACTTCGCTCACGTAAATTATATCTTCACCATCACCCGCATCTGATGATTTTTCGTGATTGGGTTAGTACGTGAGATGATTACTCAACAAACAAACCAATTTAGCTATTTATAATATTAGTATAGATGCATTATTGTTATCACATGTCACCCGAGATGCATACTACCAAATCTAAACAAAGCACTGTAACTTATAAAAGCAAGTGGTGTTAGGACGCCACAGTAAATATTTCGGGGAATGCATGATAATGCTCAGGACGCTGGCCGAGTCAGTCCATGGAGTACATCGACATCATACAAAAAATGTTTCTGTACAAATGAGATATTCGAAATGATATGTTACACAAAATCTAAACAGATACCATCGACAACGTACCACAGTGGGCATTCACCTTTATAATAAGTCTTGTTTCAATAACAATAAATTGTAAAATTGCTTATCGCGCGCCTTCTTACTGTATTCGTGTTCATCTGTATCGGATGCGGCGAGTATACATTTTTTTTTTTTGTAATGCACAAATTTGTTTGGTACAGTCAGAGTCATATATTTGGGTACAGTAAAGATATTTTAATAAAAAAACTAAAAATTAGACAGATATCACAAACATTGCTCGGATTCCAAATTAACTAGACAAAGTACTCTTGTTCAAAGTAGATTTCTAATTATATTAATAAGTGTTGAATTAAATATGATTCACCGACTATTTCGTGGTCCTTAATTAACAAACGATTTATTTGTCGTAAAATGAAGATTGTTAGTCAATGTAAAATTTATTCTATCTTTAAAGTTAGATCGAGTTACACATATTGTGCTAAACTTCATCAAGATCTGTTAAGTAATTCGGAGTGAGGAGTTAACGAACATATTATTAGTCCATGATATAGTTAATTTTATAAAATCAGATTATGCATACGTTTTGCACTTATTTATTGATACATATTATATTTTGGTTTCGTATGTTAAAATATTGCAAGCAATATTTCGATTGCGTTACGATTGATTATAAACAATTATGATTATAAATATGGCGATTGAAATTAGAAATCAATTTTATTTTTTATTAATTTCATATTAATCTTAGATTTCATAGTGTAAAAGAGATTTGAAATATCAGAACAGCATAGATATTTCTGAAGTATTTTTATATACTAAATAGGTACTATAAATTGGCCTTTAAAAATATATCTAATAACTCTGATTGTTTTGATTTCTTACTGTGAACTAATTTAATACTGACTGTACATGTTGACTTTTTATTAATCAATATTAAATCCTATAGAGGTCAATTTAAGATATGTTTTCTGTTGTACATTATAAAGTAAGGTCTCCCGGGGCTATTGTGGCCATTGAATATATGTGACTTGAGTCGAATTTAGTTGTCCCTAACTAAATAAACTTAGCCATGAGACAAATCGTTGCCGCTGTTTTGAGAACAAGTACCACCTGTTAAATTGTGGTGTTGTTGGTTTACTTATTAATGGTGGCATTTTTAACAAATTTATGGAGATAACAATATTCTATAATGCCTTTCTTCATATGTCGCTGTGAAAAACTTCACTAAAAATGGTATATTTTTATTAATAATATAATTAAAAGATGTTTGTTTTTATACTGAATCATTAAATCGAATCCTTTTTATTTATCCTTTTTATGTCTAGTTTAATTATGCAATATTTTGAAGTTCCAAGTTTACCCTCTAGTAGCTTCAATGGTCTTGGGGGGACCTTACCGTTTTTGTTATGTAAAAAATTAATTTAATTTTCCTAGTGAAAAGATGTTATTAACATTCTATGTATATTTAGAAATACAATAGTCTAAATCATAGCGTAATTTGTTGTCAACTATGCTAATTGTTTTTTTTTTTATGAATTTATTATGTTCCTAATAGATTTTTCCTTAGTCAAAGCGTTGAAATAAAATGTACGCAATCAAATGTATTTTATATATATAACAATATTTTTTATTCAGTTTTTTAACCTTTTATTACCTGGCTATGGTAATCCCAATGCAGAAAGTCATTATACGTAGGTTACAGTTACGAATTTTCTCTTAAAGGCTAGAGTATCTTGAACGAATCTTAGGAGTTTTTAAGATTTTTTCAGATGTCGTCTATTCTCACGGTGCCACGCCAGGTTACCACAATAGGTCAAATTTCTACAGTTGATTTTAAACTCTTTAACTGCTAAATCAAGTGGAGTGACATAATTGTATAACCTGATGTTCTGTTGACTGTATTAAGACAGGACTTCGGGTTAATTTTTCAAAAATAACTTAGTATATTCATTACATATTAAAAACATGAGAGGCATATATATTTTTTTGCAGAATAACCGGGATTTATGAAAAACGCTACCGTCCTGGTAATGTGACGTTAGTGGCGTTATGATGGGCTGCTAGATCACATTAATAAAGTTGCTGGTCGTAGCCTGGTGAAATAATTTAATAATTAAAGTCATCATTACAAAACACTCGAGAAACATTAAAAATATAAGTCTTGTATTATACATAAAAATATTCCTTTTGAATCACCCCTCTATCTATCTATAAAAAAACCGCATGAAAATCCGTTGCGTAGTTTTAAAGATTTAAGCATACCTAGGGATAGGGACAGAGAAAGCGACTTTGTTTTATACTGTGTAGTGATTATCGCTAAATTCAGGTCTCACAAAGTTTTGTGGTGCCTAATTTTATCCTAAAAGTTCTTACATATTATTATATTCAGTTGATTGTAGGGTTGGATACAAAACGAGTATAATTTGGGTAGATTTGGTGTGGTAACTATAAAAATGACAGCGAAAAAAAATTGAAAATATATAGGTACAATTAAATTCGTTGTCGTTTCTACAAATCTATTTTTATATGAAAACAATTACCTTATCTTGTTTTAACTGACAGACCAACACCCTATTTTTGGCGACATATTTGTATCCCACTTGTCTTAAGATTGATTGAAGATAAAGATCCCAAGATGAGTAGTTAAAGCCTCCGTATTATGGAGTATCTGAGACAACGAAGGCACAGACCACGACACCCAAAACCGATACAGTATAGACAAGTCCATTTTCGACATAGTACAGGAATCGAACCCGGGACCTCGGTTATGGCGATATCTTGAAAACCGGCGGGCGAACCCCTCGGCTACGGAATAAAATAATATTGGATTTGTCACTCTCAATTCTTATATTTCATATGTATCGGGGAAAACTCTGCAGCAAACAGACTAGGGAATACTCATCCATGAATAGAGATACTACCTCATTGACGGAGCGGAAGACCTCACAAAACGACTATGAAAAAGGCGTGTCTTTCGGTATACATTACTCGTTGGTATGGAGTGGTGTTATAAATAAATAAAACGTTTGCATCATACTCGCAGCTCGGTGGCGTAGTGGATAAGCGCCGCGGCCCGCGATCGTTGTCGTTAGGCAACTTTCGCAAGGGTCGGTCACGGGATGGGTGACCGAAAAATTATTATCTCGAGCGACTCCGTGCTTCGGAGGGCACGTTAAGCCGTCGGTCCCGGCTGCATTTGCAGTCGTTAATACCCTCCAATCCGCATTGGGCCAGCGTGGAGGGTCATGGCTCATCCTCCTTAACCATCCATATGGAAGGCCTGAGCCCCTGCAGTGGGGACGTAAAAGGGCCGGTGATGTGATGATCATACTCGTAGAATCTGACATCGCGTCTGTAAGGGCTGTAGGTGATGCTGCTATTAGCGTATTTATGGATAATCAATAACGTTATGGATAAACTATAACCGTTTACGACACAATTCCAGTTACGCCACGTACGCAATCAAACATAAAGCTGACGTCAATGTCGTGCTGAAAAAGTGGATTTCGCACATACTGTTCCATTTATTTACTTGGTTAAATATATTTATACAATATTTAAATATCAAAATTCTGCTTTATATATTACTTGTTTTTGCCTGCGACTTCGTCCGCGTGTTAAAGTTACTTTGAGAAGCATTTCTAACGAATATTTATTCATTACATCGTATAAAATACCTGAAATAAAGTTTCATCCCCTATTTTATCCCCTTAGCGTTGGAATTTTTCAAAATCTTAGGGGATGCCTACGTCATTGTAGCTTTATGCATGCAAAGTCTCAGCTCGATCGGTTTAAAATTGACAAAGTTTCATGCAAACTTTCAACCCCTATTTTATCCCCTTGGGGAGAGAATTGATCAAAATCCTATCTTAGCGGATGCCTACGTCATAACATCTAACTGTATGCCAAATTTCAGCCCGATCCGTCCAGTGGTTTGGGCTGTGCGTTGATAGATCACTATGTCAGTCAGTCACCTTTGAGTTATATATATTTAGATAGATGATAATTATGGTTTTATAAATGTACCTATTTATTTATTTATTCACACGTCGCACACCAACAGGCCATGTCTGAATATCAGCGTTGTTGCGACCTTTGTACGAGTAGTAACAACTTATGCTAAGACACGGTCCTAATTGACTCGCCAATGGCTTCGTCCGTGTGGTGCCTAGGGAGCTATTTAGTGGGATAAAAAGTAACCTATTATCTAAGTCAGCTAATACCCTATCTCTATATCAAATTGCATTAAAATCCGTTCAAAAGTTCCGGCGTGATTGACGGACAAACATTTCCTTCTCCATTTCTCGTTAAGTAATGTTTTTTTTTATTATTATCATAATTTTGTGGCTCAATAAATGAGTTTTCTTTCTTTCATATGTAATAATAAATATTTGTTACCATTGATTTGTAAAGAAGACATTGCATTAATAATATTGGCGCTCAGTTATACCTAATATAATGGTATGATGCAAATAGATTTGAGGCCCAGGAACCTTCTGGACAAGATGTAAGCTTGTTGCGCGTTACGCTCGGTATCGCACGCACCTTACCGTTACAGACTTTGCCTCGCCACCTGCTCTCTAAACACTGTGAACATTCGTTGACGTCATTCGTTGCACACCCGAAAAAAGGAAGCGTTTTTTTTTATAGCTGCAGCTGCGGCTGTGGCATTCTGCGGCACAGCTGCAATACATACCTTTTTGTTTTTTAAAAATACCTCCGCAATTAAATGAGTCGCCTTTAACAAACTAAAGCAAAATGCACATTCTTTAAAACAGCATCAAACTACACTTTAAAACGAGTACAGGAATTAATATATGATAGGTCTTATTTAATGCAGGCGGTTTAAAATAATGGTGGTAATTTTGTTGCGCAAACTAGATTCCTCTTATATCATTATCTGAATTTAACGAAGTTTTCAATACTATTAATACTTATATTAATTAAACTCACTGACTGAAAACAAATAAAATAACAGATTTCAATACGGGTGAATACAGTAAACGAAATTAAATAAGTTTTTTTCTGGCAGGGTTTACCGATAATCACACTTTTGTGTTTATCATATTTATAATATTCGCTTCGGCATGAATGGGCCGCACAGTGGAAAATGGTAGAACAAGAGCATATCAAAAGTACTTTTTACGAATATCATAATTTGTTTGATTTTGTGATTTTATTAGGATCTCAAATAATCGAATTATAATATTCATTAAGTTTTTTTATCGAAAATGCACGAAGTTACATTTTTTTCATAGGTAGAAGTACATAGAAGACGGGAGTGCCGAACTCGAGTCTACGCATATACATGTTTCAAAACCATATTGTGCAATATATATTGGGTACATATATGCAGTATTATACATTTTTGGAAAGGTTGTTTCATGCTTATTACGTTACAGCTTCTTAATTTCTAAAGCAGTGACAATTATGTCAGTAAGTAATTAAAAAGTGGCATACCTTATTTTTTACTTTTCTTTTTTTTCGTCTAAGGTTTTCAATATTACCCACGACTCCCCACGCGCAACTTTTTATGTTAATTGTTAGTCTAACTATTCAGGAACAGAATACAAAAAAAAACAGCTGCGGAAGTTTGCGGTTTTAGAAAATATAAGAAATAATGTGTGAAAAGTCGGGAAAAAAAAATCAGTATCTTTTGCGGTTTACCACAGACACCGTTCACAAGGACAATAATTATATTACTTTTGGAATATTTTATTTATTTAGCGATAACAAAGGAATCTTATCAAATTTGCACTCGTTATGCGTGAGAAATTACTAGATAATTAGATAATCCTATTGGACAGCTGTCGGAAGACGCACAAGAGTCTCGCAACAAAGACTACAGAAACATGCGACTTCATCATGCCAAAAAATGTTCCCGGTCTGCAACAAATGAAGATGTCTTTAAAATGCTTTTGTGCACGTCAGATCCATATATAACAAGTTTAAGAAAACCATACTTAAGAAATGTAAAAAATCTTGAAGAAGAGGCAATAAGTCTTTTAAAAGTGGTACCTGAAAGTGAACGCACGTTTACTGACCCTGATCCTGAAGCAATATAGGTACCTACCAAAATAAAAATAATATTGATATTTAGTTATTAGTAATGTTTGTAACGAGTTATATCAATCTCTGAAGCTACAGGACCTAGTATAGTTTGTTTGTTCAGCAAAAAAAATATTTTTTATTTTTTATTAATTGGGTAATTTTGTATTTAACCATAGTTTTAACCTTTTTGGTCATTAAAACTTGTCTTTCTTTTGGAATTATTTTTTTTACCATTTTATTTTTGTGTTGACCCATTTTTTTTAATCTCTATGACATATAACATATATATGTATATAGAAAAACACTACAAATTATACATCATTTGAATTTCCAAACCTCACTGAATATTTGTAGCAAATTTCATTGCGGTACTACAAAAAATCATGAAGTTATACATTTTTGATCGATAACGACCGATTTTGCCCACCGTGGGCCGGCTCGACCGGAGTGATACCACGGCCTCACAGAAAACCGACGTGAAGCAACGCTTGCGTTGTGTTTCGTCGTGTGAGTGAGGGTACCGGAGGCCCAACCCCTCCCTATTCCCTTCCCTCTACCCGTCAACCCTTCCCTCCCTATGATCATATTCGTCCCTCAAAGGCCGGCAGCGTGCTTGTAGCCCCTCTGGTGTTGCAGGTGTCCATGGGCGACGGTAATCACTTACCATCAGGTGATCCGTCTGCTTGTCTGCGCCCTATCCAATAAAAACAATTGCTTAAACTAATTATGAAAAAAAAAAACAAATACGTTATCACGTGTCAATTAACAAAGTTCCCTCTATTAGGTATAATTAAGAAGGCTATATAATACCTCATTAGGGATTATATTTATTATACCTTATTATGGAATCGAATATGGAGAATGTCTGATCCACCCCGCGGGTCCAGTGCAGATTGGTGTGTATTAACGACTGCAGATGCGGTCGGCTTAAGAGTGTGCTATTGCTCAGAAAAACTCAGATTTCACGTCTGCCCCCTCATCATCATCATTAGTACCGAGGACAAAGTGTTTTTTTTTACATTTTTCATTACTTACTGGTAGTTCAAATACATTTTCTAGGACTTTATAGAACATTGCATTGAATTTACCCAGAATTAATTCTCTCGTCTTTTGAAATCTGAAGCCTGGAATGGCAAGTTTATTTTTTTATCAACCGTTTCGCAGATCGAGCGCGCTTACCACTGCACCATCGAGCTCCTTCAATTAATTAATTTACTTTATAATTTGAGATAATTACTTCAACACGACTACCTATTATAGCATTACTTTGGGTTAAAGGGGTGCAAAGGTTTCCCTTGACCTTTTAATAACATAAATATACATATATTAGACAATGCCAATTCGTAAAGCCCAACAGTGTCCATTCAAAAGCTAAACTTGCTTATCTCCTCGCCCTCGGCAATAGTAAATGACTATATGTTAGATAAGGACCGACGATGGCGAATTCGTGCAGTAAAAATCAACTTTTGGGGTACCGTGTCCAAAGGATAATACGGGCACCCTATTATTACTAAAATTTATAAATTTATAGGTTATAATAAATAAAAGGGTCAAAGTACAAACGTACATATTAATAATAAAATAAAATATTAAAATAAAATCAGAGGCAAGCAGCGACAGGAAAGAGTGAACAGAACAAACATAAGATTCTACTTGACATTTAAAAAGAGAAAACGAAGTCAAAACTATTTACACAGCCCAGTTTGATGGCCAGTTCGTAACATCTTTCCCCCTCTTTCAACAGTAACGGATTGACAGAGGACATCACAAAATGCCATCAGCCGGAGGCCGCACCAGCTTTTTACAGGTTCGGCGAAGAAGAATCGTTGCCGTGGAGACTACTGCTTCTCGAACGTCAGTATCACGGTACTTTGGTGGCGATGTACTCCCGTACCCAACGTCGCCAATAGCATCGGATATTCACACCGCTCTTTGCCATAACGCCCGAAGAGGTGTTGCTGAACGGATGCTGCATGGCTGTTGGCAATAGAGGATGTTCCTGTGAAAAAGTGGAATGGAGAATCCACTTTTTGATAGGAACGTCCTCTACGTACGTAACGTACGAATGGAGAATCAGAGCTTCCGGTTTTTCGGGTTAGGTGTCTTGCGTTGATCAGAGCCTTGGCCACTGCCAAAAATGTAGCAAAAACAGATTCTTTGGGACTCTCTCTTGTTACTCCCATGCTCCGGATATGAACGGTGGCGGACGGGGTATAAAACGCCACTCGATGTTGATGTTTGTGGTGCTTTCTTCAACCTCTGGTCCATATAGCTGACGTAGATTCTCAGTCACCCCGACGAAGGCAGTCCCGTTCTGTGACAGATATGGTCTGACGCAGCCTTTGAAATACATAAACTATTGGTTTCTTTATGTATAAAGTCCTTGCAATGTAAATAAAAAGCTTTATTATCTAAATTTTAGTTTATTATTTATTAAAAATGAAAATCACTAATTAAATATGATAGTGTAACTTTGCCGAAAAGGTTATGAACAATATATATAATGCCCGGGTAATTTGATTATTTAAATTATTATTACATATTATGAAATTGCTCTCTCATATTGGGCATTTATCATAATGACTGGACTTTATGCTTAATGCTCAATTTATCACTTGGTCCATAACGTATACATAGTATGAAGTCGAAGAAGATTTTTTTTTTTAATCTAAACCATTTTATAAAGTAAATGATTTTTTGACAAAAAACCTGGAAATATTTCAATTTTAATTTATAATGTGAATTTAATTAATTTATGTAATTCTTTTTAAATTAATTTTATTATTGATATTATTTCCTGTTGTGATTATTATTTGGAGTATGACGAATTATTATGGTAATATTAATTGCATATCCATTAACATGTAATTATATTAAGTAAGCTGTAACAATTGATGGTATCGTAAAAAAATCTGACATGCCAAATGTGACATAAATATCATAACATGGCCAATTTGAAATAAATAAAAGGCGAAACCAGTGTACTGAGAAAGGTAGTGTTTTATAAACTCTAATTTTTTAGTGACTGTGCTATAAATTAAACATTTATAAAAGTTCTTTGTATTCCTATACAAATGCAGCAGGTTTCGTGTATATTCCTATATAGAAATTATTAGTGTTAACAACTCCGTTATATTCCCGAGATATCTGAGTAGTTGCATTGAAGCCGGGGCTTGTATAGCGGACACATAATAGGGACACTAATTAATTAGTTGCGAAGCTTGGAGCGATATTCAGAATTCACATAGATGTAGACGGTTATGTACCTACTCACAACAGCGGCGTATCAATTAACTACAGAATGTTGTAGGTATAATATTTTGTATCATCATTATAAATTTTCAATTCCATTGTATTAAAATACAAAATATTATTTGTAATACCTACCGCATTTTCTATAGGTGGACAGTTGAATATAATATCATCAGTAATGGCTCATTTACACTGGTTAAATAAGTCTGCGTGCGGGTTATCGGCGAATACGAAGACTTCGGTGGCTCAGTCATTATTTCATTATCTTTAATGAGATGAGACCGAAGAACGCGTCCGTTCTTCTTTTTAAAATCTGTCAAAAATTGGGCACAGCTGTGACAAAAATATTTCTTTATGCAAAGAGAATGCGCGAAAGAAAATTTATTATTTATTTAGATACGACATGGAAAGTCCTAAGAGAAAAATTAAAATGTAAGTTAATATACTTCATCATCACCATCAGCCGAACGACGCCCACTGCTGAGCATAGGCACCCCCCACAGATCTCCAAGACGATCGGTCCTACGCTGTCCACATCCAGCGGTTTCCCGCTACCTTTACAATATCGTCGATCCATCTGGTAGGAGGCCTACCCACTGACCACGTCTGGTACGTGATCGCTATTCGAGAACTCTTCCGCCCCAAACGCCATCAGTCTTTCTAGCAGTATGTCTCGCCCACTGCCACTTCTGCTGAGAAATCGTTCGAGCAATGTCAGTAAATTTGGTTCTCTTACGGATCTCTATCCTAATTCGATCACGTAGAGAAATACCAAGCATTGCTTCCTCCATTGCTCGCTGGGTGACCCTGAGCCTTTTTATGAGATAGTGAACGATCACGTCCGTCATTACTTGGAACATTAGCATTATATCATCGGCAAAGCAATGGTGTGTAAGATACTCGCCATTAATGTTGATAATCGAAGGCTTTCTCGTAGTCCACGAACGCTAAGCAGAGCGATCGGTTTGCTTTAGTGAACGCATGTTTGTCGTACAAATATTATTTGCTTTAGTAATCTTCAAATAAAAATTAAACATTGCCCAGCGGTGGGCGTCTCTCGGTTGATATGATGATGATGATTGCCAACACGGTTGAAATATTATGCTGTCATGGAAACATGGCTGCTCCACTGCAGGCGGGGGAGAAGGTCTATGAGAAGTCTAGACTGACCTTCACATAGGATTGAAGGGGGGAAATGTGCTTGAGCGTGGGCGGTTAACAGAAAGGCTCTCCATGTTCTAAACGCAAGGTGGAGTGGTAGAGGGTATATTCTGGCCTGGGGTAGGCTCCCATCCAATAACCCGCTTAGTTATTGAGTAAGGCTGTTATCAGAGGAGAATTCACACATCACTTGTCACGTTATGCGGCGGGAATAGTGCGTACATTTAGAATATTGCGCTCTCAGTTACTTTGATATAAAAATAAACTACTGATCTGAGTGTAATCCTCGAGCACACGTCATGTGGTACGTCGGCGGAGGATTCTCTGTGACTGTACCATGACGATATTTCATTTACAATGTAAACCACAACGTATATACTTTTATTATTATACGTACTATAATGCACATTTTCTTAATATTGGAATTATGCCTGTTGAGCGTGATGGTACTGCGACAGAGTATTACACGGTAATAACACGCAAATAGAGACAAAACAAACTTGCCTTTGCGTAGAACGATGTTAGTGCAGCAGTATCACATAATATTTATACACTGCAGTGTGCAGTTAAATATCCTGGTCCCGAGCTTATTTAATGTAGTTTTGTTTGGAGACGCTCTCAAAGAAAATGATTAGTTTTTCTCTTTAAGCGGTGCTCTTATATTTGAATTTGACTGGCTTCGTTCGGTCTACCGAAGAGCTTTTCGTTTGTTATTATATAAAATTTAAATAGCTACTTAGCTATTTGGTTTGGCATTAGGTATTTAGATACCTTAAAATAGGTATCTCACTGTAGATACAGTCAACAGTATGCCATTTGTATTTGAAATTCTACAGGGTTAATATGATATATTCTGTTAACCTGACGTACATTGGTGAGACGTTATGAGGGTTTTATCGATACATAGTTTTTAAATATAATCGAGCTTTTAACATATATAATCGAGAATCTCGATTTGAAGTCAGGCCGAGATCCTGAGCTTCACAGTGTTTTAGTTTATTGATATCAACAGCTTTTCGTTAAAATAAAATATTATTTTTATTACCCTTTGATCACTTTTGCACGAATGCCCATGAATCCGATATTGATATTTATTTTAAAGAAAATGCATATAAATTCATTTGTCCCAAGTAAATCCTATAATCAGCGCCTAGGACCGATGAACTTTCGGTAATATTTTTCATATTTTGTTTCATGCTGTACTTATTCGGTTTTTGTAAAAAGTATATAATTCACATCACATATCGTGACATGTGGATCGATTGAAGAGTTAATTTTATTGTTTTTTAATATTGTGATGAAAAGTGACTTCATAATCTAATGAAGACATTATAAAATTGTTGACATCTCTATCTGAAATAAAACAGGTAGAAAAACTCAGCCCTTACCGAGTTTCTTGTCGGTTCTTCTCAGTACAAGGTCCCGTCGTAGATTTATTACCCGATGGCGTATAGATTCGACTTTCACAAGTGCTTATAGGAGCTTAGACTGAACAAATATAGTTTTGATTCGATTCATAGAGCTTTCGCAAATTGACGAACATGTTCAGAACATAATATTTAGGTACATGGACAACCTCTTCTTGCTTTTTTATTGCATTTGAACCACACGTAATTCTCGCGTATCTCGTGTAGGATCTTGTGTAAGATCATGGACCCGGGCCGAGTTTGATCCGTCCACTTTCATGATCGGTCTACCTATGAAAATATAAATAGGTACAGACGTGAGGAATACAGCTGCCAGACATTCTGATTTCTCATTTATGGTCCGTCGGGAATTCTCGACGTTCAGTAGTTCAATAACGATTGGTCCCTTAAGTGGATATCGAGAAGATCAATATTATCAAATTGATCGTGAACGTAATGTTATTTGATAAATATAACATTAAAATAAATATTCTGTTGTTCAAGGCGAGTACACTTTAATATGTTATATACTTGCAAATTAAATTGATAAGTGAAAAGGGACTCCGGGACTTGAGCGATTAAATCTACTCGCAGTTATTTAACTTAAAACTATTACAGTTCTGTTTGGGTCAACAAGTTATTTGGGGGCTGCAGAAATTAATGTGACGTTGAACCATCCGCAATTTTATTGGTTATTCCACAAAAATATGTATATAAAAATTTATTACTGTAAGTAATTCTTTTAAATCCATGGGACAATAGAGTAGAATTTTTAATTATTAGCTCAATTATATGAAGCGCTACTGTTATTTATAACCTTCAATATGTGTACCGATTTCTCATACTTACATTGCACATTCATGGAGGACAAACATGTCTTTGTTTTTAAGTATATCATGAATTCACATCTTTCAATTATTGTAAGTTATTTATTTACTAAATATAAAAGGATAAGTTTAACTATTTTTATTATATGAAAAATGTTTTTTGTCCGCAATTTACCATACTCTATATCAGGGATCCTCAAAGTGCGGTACGAGAACCCCTAGGGGTTCGCAATTCGTCGGTAGCGGGTCTGCGACAAGATTCTCTTAACAGTGCTCGATGACTTGAGGATAAAGGTTAAAATTGTTCAGAGACGTTTCTTTTGGCTCTATATTTGTTATTTTTTATTTATATAAAAGCCTAGTTTTCTTCAACAACCAATTTTAATATTTTCTCTGTCCCCCTCCACCCACCAATGATAGCGAACCGCTTAGTTTCATTAGTTTGAAAAGGGGTTCGATGTCATCTGGAATGTTTTTACGGGGGCACGTGGAGTTGAAATTTTGATACACCTGCTCTATAATATTGACAAGGGCAACGACATTTTTAGGTACAGATACTTTGTGTCTTTATGTACAGCCTTAAAGTTATTTCCATAACCGTCGGCCCGGCATATTGTAAATAAGTTCTTATTCGGCTCGTCGACAAAAATAAAACAAATAATGTGTGGCTGTTCTTATCAATGGACCGCTTTGTACACTGCTGTTTTCTTATTTTGCTGTCTGGCGGGTGTCAAAGAAATAACAAAACTGTCAAGTGTGAGAAGGACATGAATTCACAAGGATCGCTAATCGCTCGGTTTGAATTTTTTTATTGTAGGTTTGATCTATTTCTCCGCGAAATGTTGACTGATTTCCAAATTTGTCTTTTATGGGTGGTCTCATATATTTTTACAGAAATTAAATTATTATACTTATTGTTTAACAAATAACTAAGCATTCTGAATTGGAAAATAATATTCACCTTAAAGTCGGTCTATTACATTATTCTTAGTATACTTACATTCTATCGTCGACTTTTGTAGCAAGTAGTAGAGGAGCACAGGCAATTGCATCTACATTTATTTCCGAACTTAGCATAAAGTATACTCGCCCACTAACGCATGTCTGACGCAGAGTTGAGCGTAGTGTAGATCATCTACACTAAATATACAATACTAATTTATGATCAACGCGCGTCCAACGCACGCCGAGCGCTCAATGGGTGTGTACTAGCACTAGCCCCATATCTAGACGTTCCCTGACCGACGAGACGCCAGTACGCCATGCATTTTCCATCAGATGTGCGTGAACCCATTTTTTTCAGTCAGATTGCAAAGATACAAAAGATTCTGTCATAAATAATTTTAAAAATCCAATAATTATGTAGTCTTATTGTTTCTTTTTTGTTTAGCTTCGGCTCAGGGCAATTCAAAAACAAAAAGCTCATCTTTTTTATGAAACAGTTTTATTTTTAAACTTGGAAAAGTGAAATAAGGAAAAGTATTTTTTTTCGATATGTCATTAGCCAACACCGCCCATGAGAGAGACCTATAAAAACATATATCTCTTACATATAGGTTTGTAACTGTGTGCCGTACCACCGCTTATTTTGTCCTAGGTTTCAGCATGTAAACTTTTTGTCTCTGATCTTCTTCATCATTTCTTTTTATTATTCCCCTTTCGTAATTTGAAATTTTGACTAATCCAGTATGCTCTTTATGAATGTCAGTTCGTAAAAAAATCAACTGGTGTGAACATGTTTATTGTAATCGTATAAATTTAAACATAACATTTTATAATAATGAAGTTACCTATTGTGATTAAAATTGAAATTGTTAATCTAAAACTATATCTTAAAAATATCGTCCAAGTTTTTATATTACAGGAAACCCAAAAAGGGGTATGTATTGTTCTATTTAGCTATTGTAATTTTATATATTTTTAAATTCAGTTTTTGTGTGTCACAGTTTTTTCTTTATCATTACTTTATTAGCATAAAATAAAATCAATTCTCAAGTTTAGTCAGCCTTTTCATTTATTCGCCCAAGCATCGAACCCGTCACAGGTTTTCTTTTACAATGTATTTTATGACTTGTAGTTTCGTAGATCGCAGAGGAGGGAGGGCAAGAATAGTCAATCGGAGTCCCCTTTAAGTTTATAAACCCTTCATTTGATACGTCACACAATATATTATGTTAAAAATACAGTATCGAATGTAACGTCGAATATATGCAGCGCTGTGTAATCAAATTAAACTGGCTTCAAAAGGTTTTATTTGTTTAAACCTCTAATTCCGTGGCACAGCGTTCGGCGATGTATTTTAACAGAATAGCAAAGCTATTTGTTTAAGTGCATTTCGCTACTTAATTAAGCCACTCGTTTAAACGTTTAAACTGACAACCGAGTGTAGAATTGAACTAGTACATTTTTTATATAGTTTAACATTTATTTACCTGATAGCAAAGTCTAAAAAAATAAGTATTATTATATATAAATTAATTGTTTCAGATGTACTATATTTTAAATAATGTTAAAAACAATAATTTAAATATTACAAACTTAAATAGCTTTTAAAATTTCCCCGTACCACCAAGTTGTAGTACCTATTTTTTTGTCGTTTTACTCGTTCTTACTTGTTGCGCTGGTGC
The DNA here is from genome assembly GCA_918026875.4 of Diatraea saccharalis. Lineage (NCBI taxonomy): Eukaryota > Metazoa > Arthropoda > Insecta > Lepidoptera > Crambidae > Diatraea > Diatraea saccharalis. Next base: position 50,155 of record OU893332.1, on the reverse strand, counting down.
AGGAATAAGTTAAACTTACTTATTTATCAGATCAAATCGAATGTTAATGATGGAATAATTATATTTAAAATTTTATTATTTCCCATTTCGCAATTTCAGTGGAGCAACTCCGCTGGCTCCAGTGAAATTGCGAGATAGGAAACAGTACCGCTGTGCATAAAGTATGCCACTGAAATTGATATAATTATGACTACTTCGACGTCTTACGTTCATTGCTAAACTTAGGCTTCTGCCAGTCCACTTGGAAAAGGTAAAAGCAACCTGCTTACAGAGGGAACCAGCGATTAGTGTTTGTTCATATCGAGCACAGATGTCGCTTGCTCATTGTGATGAATAATAGTGATGCATTACGACATAACTAATATAATAAATACTTGAAAAAATATTTTCCCTATTGAATGAAGTTCACTATAGTGTAGAACAAACTTGTTTTTGAGCTTCAAACTTAGTTACTCACTTATGATACTGACATAGTCGAGGGCGTAAGTTCAGGTAGATTTAGATAATGAGGAATGTCAATATTGCTGCAGTGGATCCGTGAAACAATACCTGTAACATTTCATTTCACGCCATCCCAGAACAATAAACTCCCTTACGTATTACGTATACAGATCATTTACTTAAAGCCATTCAACGATAAATCGTTAGTGGCTATTATACTAGATCTTAAGTGCACAATTGTAAGAAGTTAATTGGCTTTGGGCTGCAAAAAATGTGACGTCGCAAGGAAATCCGGTCATTCCCGGAAAAAGCAATAAATCTTGCCTAGCCGCAGATAGAGAGATCGGGCGCAGTGTGTGGGGCGGGGGAGGCACGGGTGTGAGAGCAGGCAGTGCCAGTAGCAGATCGATAGCGAGGTCCTGTCGACCCGCCCGCTGCGTCCGCTCGCTCGCTCGCTCGCTCGCCAACGACACGACACTACGCCGCGAAGCACCGTGCCGTGCACTCGTTCCCGTACCGAACCTGATCGCTCCGAAGACGAATTCAACGCGCGTGTCCGTGTCCCATACCATGGAGGTAAGACTCGCTCACACAACGAACCACTCATCAAAACTTAGAGCGACGCTAATTGTTTGTTTATTTACTATAACGAGTGTTTTGTTGTTGACGTCTGGCAACTATTTTCAGAGCTTTTATGCGAATTCGATTTGTATTGTAATATTTTTTAATGTTTGTTTGATTTTTTTTTTATTTTAAGGATGTAAATTGATATTAAGTACACATTTAAGCACTGTCCCGTTATTCATTGTTTGTGGATTAGCCGATTTTTGTAAAGATCATCAGTGCGTGCTTTATCGCGTTGGCGGCACGTCAAACGTCTGCAAAATATGTTACATAATATCAAAAATGAGTGCGCAGTATCCTTGTGAAGAGAAGAGTGAGTAGGCCCGTCGGTGGTTGGTTGGTGGTCGTCTGCGCGCGTATTTGCTTAGCCTATGCATTTACCCCGTCCTACTCTAGCTAGATAATACGCGTGAATTTTTGCGTATCTACGACAGAATTCGGATGGTGTCTTCGTGGCGAGAATCGATATAATGCGGGACTCCGCTGATTCTCAACACGTTTGCCATTTGTTTATTTGCGTTCTCAAGTTTGTCTATCGATTTTAAGTAGGTTTTACGGGCTGGGTTATGTTTTGGGCGATCAATGGGTTAGCTAGTAGACTTTATTAAATAAACGATTATATTTTTTTGTTTAATTCAGAATTAAAATATATCGAGAAAGCGATATTTATATCGCCCACCTACATAAGAATTTAAAATGAATAATTACTGGTTTTAAAAGAAACACGCCAAAGAACAATTTATCGTTTCAAAACTATTAGTTTACTACAACTACTGGGAATAAATCATTAGAAGCTACTTAGGTAGTTATGAATTTTAGAGCAAAGGAGACTTTCGTGTCGCTAGTTGCTTCAATTAGTGACAAAACAATATCTGGGCTGACGTAGCTGACGCGATATCCAAATTCCTGTGCTTATTTTAAATTTATATTAATCGTAAATCGGATTTAAACAAACACTTTCCTTTTGATAATATTAGTATTTAGGACTAATCAATGCATCATTTGCCTTTCAAATCCCGTTAACAATTAAGTACGGCGTTTCCTATGTAGAATTAACGAATTTATTTAAAAATAAATTGAGACGATTTTTAGTTAGTTATTTACCACGCAGTGTTCACACCAATCTTCTTAGGTGATGATACTTAATTTTAAATAAAACAAAATTACTTAATAAAAAGCAAATAATTTTATTACAAGATAAAACAAAATTGAAATAGTAAAAATATTTTATGCCATCTAAGACATACAGCAAACAGAATCGTTCCAGGGCTAGTCGGGCTTAATATTTTTAAGATAAATAAATAAAAAACGATAACATCTTAAATTGTATATTGTTGTCAGTTAAATATTCCATTAGTAAGGGTGCACTTGATGTCCATATTCAATGCCACATGCAGTGAGGACGAAACATGCGTATAGCATCAGCTAGGTGGATACAAACACTTTCGATTTATTGTGCCCGTGATTGAAAGTGAAATACGACTGGCCCAGTGATATTAATTCATTTGTTATCGTTTTAACATATCGCTTTAAGGGTTCTATGTAAAAGGTCAAAATATTATCTACAGTTTGACCTTTTGGTGGTAAATGCACGTTTTAGTAGAATAATAAAAAAAAAAACAACGAGTTTTGAAATACTTCAAAATTGGAAAATTGAAATTGGATGTTGAGCTTTTAGAGCTCTCAGTTTCCGACCGTTTTTTTCGTTTAATTAAAAGTTATACAAAACTTGATGAGTTTATAGAGGAAAAAAGTGGAATGACCACAGAAATCGATTCGAAATGTTTTCATTTAATGGGCAGACAATAGCAATATCGTTATCGTGTAAAAATGAGTACCAGTGCTGAAATACATTAGTTACAAAAGTGATAGATTTATGTGATTATACTTGGTTTTTATGAGATCAGATCGATTAAGTAAACCCATTTAATTAATGTTTACAAATGATTCCTCAATGCTCAATTATCTATAAAAACAGTGATATACACTAGAAATTTATTTTATTTTTGATAGTTACTAATTTTTCTCTGGTTACTTTTTAGAGAATCTTATTAAAAATTAATAAACGAATAATTTTTTAATATTAATAGTTTATTAATCTTTTATTTGCTAAGTGAACTGATTATTTATATATTTGATTTTATTATCCTGAATGACTGATTTATGAATCAACACACAGCCTAAACTGCTGATTATAGAGTTCTAAATGTTGTAGAATGTGTTCTTTATAGAACGTAATCATACGGTAAGAAAGAATTTCTCGAACTTCTATCCCTAAGGGGTTAAAAAAGGGGTAAAATTTGTATGGGACAAAGTGATTCCTTGGTCCGTTTTACTTCAAATTTTACGAAAACATTCTTTAATAGAATTGATAAAAGACATGTTTCATATTTATTAAGAATCATCGCCTAACGAGCTTAAAAGGGGGTAAAAACTGGTCGAAAACTGGCCAGCAGGTGGACGAGAACTAGATTTTTTTGGACAAAAACCGGTCAAATCGGCATATTCACGTTAGAATTCAAATACAAAAAAATATATATCAATCGGACATTTAAAACTATACAATTATTAAAAACAGATTACCAATATTTGTAGTCACCACAATTTTTTTGGGTACGAATTGATTGGACGAAAACAGGCTTATCTACCCTACCTACTCTGTGCAAAGTTACACGTGGTAAATATCAAAATATATATCTATACTAATACTATATACACGAAAGATTTGATTGATTGCATTAAATAGGCTCTGAAACTTATGTGACTATTTAAAAAAAGCTTTCCTCTACGGGAGCAGAACATTATTCACGGGTGGCATATGTAAATTACGCTGACGAAGTCGCGGGAAACCAGCTAGTTACTTAAACTACTTTTTTTTTCGTTGTTTTCATAAAAAAGTGTTGTTTTCGTACCAAATGTTACTATTGTTAATTACTAAAAGAAACTAACAATATTATTAAAAATAACGAACACTACAGAAACTTTAATGTAGAGTCACGATGTCATCACAGCAGTGTGCTGTGCATTTGCTGTTTAAATCTTTGGAAAATACTTAGATAACAACAAAATGAATGAAATAATGTGAATTACTCGAGTGTCACGTCCTATGTCTAAAAAGATAATGAGAAGTGAGTGATCGGCGACCGGTACATTCAAATATTTAAGGAATCATTGGCTCTATCTAATTTGTGTCACTAGATATGTCTATTGATTATGCTAAAAGTTTAAAAGTTGAAATTCGTTTAATATCGAAAGGTAAAAAAATATATATGTTTAATGTCTCTTTTCTAATACAGCAAGGTAATTTTTATTTCTTCTTTTTATTTTTTAATTCAGGGTCGTCACACTGAATATTTACGTCAACTTTAGAGTATATTCTAAAAAACCTCCCAATAATTTCCAAATCTTTCGAGGACTAGTAGTTAGGAGATGGAAATATTTAAGTAATCTAGCGATGACCGATCTTAACAATACAAGTAGCTCTTTCGTATATATGAGCTCACGTTAACGTTGCCAATTTTTATTAGAAAATAATAGAATATGTCTCATTCCAAAGGAGATAAATAAAAAATACGGACTTACAAAAACAGAGTATAGTTTATTATCATTATTTTTTGTTGTTTTTTTCCGGTTATGTATGTGAGATAGGTAGGTATGCATCATATATGTAAGACTGCACGTCGTCAAGTATCGTCGTCTAATATCGTTTAAAAAGGAGAATATATTAGAGTTTTCTATTAGTGTAATATATTACAGAGTACGTCTTCTTGGTATAGAGTACAGTACTGTATAGAGTACAGTACTGTATTTTAGAGAACGGTTGGCAACCCTAGCTCACGCACAAATACTTCCGCGACACAAGGTTTAGCTTATTTCATTTTATACTATTTTAAACTTGAAAATTCTTTGAAATTTTGACATCTAATTAAGTTATTTTAGACATTTTTATAATTTTGACAAAAAGTTTATAGTATTATTATACTTCTTGAATTATATATTATTAAATGACTTCAGACACGGAAGAGGTTTTTTACTTTTCTGTGTGTTCCATGAAATCTTTGCCGACAGTATATTGCAATGATATTTTATTATAAAAACAGACTCGAACTCGTATATTACTCGAAGTTGAAATATTTTTTTTTGAATAACAAAAAGCTTTTCTGCCCTGAAGGATAATTTTGGTTTTACGGGTTACTACGTGTTTGCTTTCCAGCGTCAATGCGTTTACGACATAGTGGATATCCAATTTTTATTTTTCAGTATTTTTTTAGTTTCTTTTCCTATTTTAGACAGCTAATTAACTATTTTGGCATGATTTCATATTTTACCCATACGATATATATATGCTTTTGTATTTACTTAATAATAGGGATTCGAATTTAACAATTTGTAAATGGGTAGAATTTTTAATTTGAATGTCATATCATTGTTACATATTTATTTATTAAATTTCTATTGGAGTTTTACCGCCTTTTTTTCGCATTTGAATTACGTATGTTTCAGGTTTTTCAAATAGTTTTATACTAAACTAGCTTTTGCCCGCGACTTCGTCCGCGTGGTAAAGTTACTATGAGCTGCTGCTCATAGTAACTTTACCACGCGGTTACACTATATTTCTAACGAATATTTATCATTATATTGTGTAAAATACCTGAAATAAATTTTCATCACCTATTTTACCCCCTTAGGAGTGGAATTTAATAAAATCCTTTCTTAGGGTATGCCTACGCTATAATAGCTTTATGAATGCAAAGTCTCAGCCCGATCAGTTTAAAATGGACAAAGTTTTATACAAACTTTCATCCCCTATTTTATCCGCTTGGGGGAAGAAATTATTTAAATCCTTGCTTAGGGGACGTTTACGTCTAGTAGCTTTATGCATGCAAAGTCTTAGCCCGATTGGTTTAAAATTGACAAAGTTTCATACAAACTTTTATCCCGTATTTTATCCCCTTGGGGGTAGAATTGATCAAAATCCTTTCTTAGCGGATGCCTACGTCATAATCGGGCTGAAATTTGGCATACAGGTAGATGACCTGTATGCCAAATTTCAGCCCGATCCGTCCAGTGGTTTGGGCTGTGAATTGATAGATCACTTGTCAGTCAGTCACCTTTGAGTTATATACATTTAGACTAGCTTTCCGCCAGCGGCTTTGCCTGCGTGGTCTTGTATTATACATAAAAATATTCCTTTTGAATCTATGGAAAAAAGCATTAAAATACGTTGCGTAGTTTAAAAGATTTAAGGATACATAAGGTTATAGGGACAGAGGTCGTTTTTGTTAGTTGAAAGAATGCTTCTATTTATTTTTATCAAAACTGATGACCCAATTTGGAAAACTGATAAATTTACGAAAATGTGAGCGTGAAATAATACAATTTGTCGTCTATAATCCTACGAAAGTTTATAAATTTCCTAGGAAAATTATCAAATTAGCGGTTTTTGTTATTTTTCGGTGACATATATACGGAACTGTGTGCGAGTCTTATTCGCATTTGGTTGTTTTATCTGGTTTTAATAGAAACTTGAAGAAGCTTGAACATTTCAAGTACATCTCGTTTAGGACAAGAGATACGCGTGATAACAGATGTACGAACAGTGTTTTATACTATACATATACAAGTTGAGGGGGCACTAGACTCTTTGTTTGTGTCAGTAAACACTTGACAGTCTTCGTCGAGGAGAGCGAAGTGTTTTTTTTAGTTTAATAGGTATCCATATTGTCACATCCACTCGGTACAGAGCCGAGTACGAACATTTATTATTTAATCTATCTATACATCGTATATAACAATGTCTCTTCCCGTTGTCTGTACGCTGAGATCTTTCCTACACAAGTATTTCAATATTGTCGTCAATATACAATACTTATACAGAGAGATTCGAGAGGAAGGATTAGTCCTCTATATACCTATAACACAGGATCACGCGAGCGAATCCGCTGGCGGAAAGCTAGTAAAATATTAAATAACCGTATGGACAAATATTATCGGTATAAATATTAAGCATGTACAACTATATTGGTGATATTTAGGTTCGTGTACGATCATAAGGAATTCTGCAGCGTTATTTTCAACAGCAGATAGCAGGGGCGGTGAGGATTTTACCAGCCATACTCTCAACTTGCCGCTCCTCGGACTAGGTCTTAGAGGCTGGAGAGCCTGATTTAAGGCATAAATTGTTATGAAAAAGGCGGCACGCAGTTCGCGAGGTCACCTAGTATTTGATAATTTAATAACTGTGGAAATCATTTGCATTATTGTGAGAGACTAGTAAAATACTGGAAGTCAAAGCGAACTCGAGACCAATGAGCTTTTATACGTAAGCCATGCGGCGGGACCTTGCTCTTCTAGTAGACTAGATTAAAGTACACACATCTGTATAATTATAATGTTACATATTAGATATTTCATTGGTTTAAAAAAACTTGATTTATTTTATTTTATTAATCGATTAACATGCTGCATATTATTACGCATGCGCGTGTAGAGAGAAATTAATGAGTTACTGAGATTTTCTCTTTCCTTTTAATCGCGTTGCATTTCCACTTACAGACAGATATGTCATCCCTACTCTAGTATGATGAATATATCATCGTACTAGAGTAGGGATGACATATCTGTACCTTGAATAATGAATAGCTGTCAGTACTATTCATTTGTGTAAAAGTGAGTCTATAGTTATTCTATTGTTTTCGTTTTTCATATTCACATCCCATCTTATCGCTATTCGCCGAAACGACGACTATTATATACATATATATATTTATTTTACTAGTTGTGCTCGCGACTTTGTCCGCGTAGAATGTAGCCTAAGTTACTCCTTATTACATAAGCTATATGCCACTGCAATCGGTTCAGCCGTTTCAGAGATTTATCGGAAAAAACAGACATAAAAAAGATGTAGAAAAATATATATTTTGGTATATGTACTGTTTAAATATATATATTAATTTAATAGAAAGCGGTTAATTTGATGTTAAAAACAGACAGTAGATTTTATTTAATCTTATAAATTAGTAGAATTAATGCCTTTATCTTCCTCCATGTTCAAATTCCGTTTCTAGTATAATTGTTGATGTAATTGTATATTCGTGTTATTCTTTCAACGGCCGCGTTCTGGTCACAGTCGCAAATTACTGACAGACAAACAATCGTTAATGTAACGGTTCAAAGTTTTGAAAACATCTTCGGGTTATTTATGACTAAGGGTAAAACTTGTATCCAATGGTAATACGAATTTAAAAAACATGAACATATATCGGTATAACAGTAGAGTATAAACGATTCTTTATCTCGATCAGTTGCCAGCTAAACATTTATATTTTCCCAAGCCCTATCATCCTTCATTCCCGGTCTATCCATCTTTACTTCCTGGTCGCTCCCCCATATCCACATTTAAAGTGCTCACAACCGTTTCGTCAACAAACGCCGTCGTCGACTTATCGACCCTCGACCACATAATACCTATACCGAGTATACCTACGGCTGAGTTATATTTAGTCCATGCTTACTTTGATGTCGTTGACTGCCAGTTGTTAGGTACCTATTGCTCTTGCGCATTTAGCGTTGTGGTGTGACTCATTAAATATTGCGGTGATTGGCATTTCCTTATAAAGAGGACGAGGAACGTATATCTACCAAGAGTATGTCCAGATAAACTTTGAACGATGAATAAGGAGACGACTATAGATAGATATCAGTGGGGCTACTCTTAAGCGTGTGGCGTAATACACAATGATAGCACAATTTCATTTTTATGGCATTTTAGAATAAAACTTGAGAAACTTTATGTCGTTTATTTTTATCGCTGCAATTGCGAATGTTGCCGATTAAATTTTATTTAGATTTTAATGTTTTATTCAAACAAATTCTATTCCGATCATATTCCGATTAAAACATAAGAATTAATCTAAAGCTTTGTGTATAATGAAAATAGTCATTATTAAAAATTCAATAGTCTTCGTTTTTTAGTTTGCTGTGCGTTTTCTAATATAATACAATTAATAATTTATTTATGAAACACTACGTTTTGTATAAAATACTATTATGTAAAAAAAAAATTTCGAGATAAAATGATACAATGTTATTTATAAATTAGACGAGCTTCTCATTAATTAATCTACTGCAGTTATAATAAGTTGTTTGTAGATGAAGTTTAGTGGCTTATTTGTGTCGAGTTAGTTGTGTTGTGTCGAGTCTAGTCGCTGCATAAACTTTGTCTCAGCTCAGTTGAGTCTGAGAAACCCGAAGCTTCTTCAATAAAACTTTTAATTAATTTAATTAAATACCTACAGTACAAGAGCAAGTTTCAGCTCAAGTTTCTGAGAACGTGAGCTCATCGCGTCTTTTATTTAAGATGGCTTAGAAATATTTGTAAGGATAATGCTACTGCTTCCTATATTCTTGAAGGTGATTTGGCCGTGAAGGCGATTTATCACCATGAAGGAAATCTGGGTGTGTGTGACACACCCAGATTTCCAGGTGAAAGGAAAATTAATAACACTAATAAAAAAAAGCTGCACAAGTGCAAAAAACATTATTTTAATCTCTATAACTTGGATACATTTCTAACCTAAACAGATTTTTATCGGCTTACCGGAAAATTGTTTATTATAATCATACTGTTACAATTTTTTTTTTTATATAATTATGATCCAATATTACACGCTATTGGATCATAATTATAAATAAAAAAAAATTATTAAGTGTGTAATTATTACACAAATTATTGGGTTGGCACAAAAGTAATGAGACACACTAGAAAAATCTATAATCTTTCTCTTATCAATCCATAAAAATTCTGCTTTGCTGTTTCTGGGATGCGCAAGGCATACTGTTTTATGAGCTATTACACAATGAAACTATAAACGCTGACAAATATTCAACCTAGCTTACCAAATTATCTGCCGCTATCAAGAAAAAACGTCGAAGACGAGTCAATGCAGTTTTACTGCACGATAACGCTCGACCTCACGTCGCATCTGTGGTTCGCCGGCAGTTGGAGAACTTGGGCTGGGAGACGATACCCCACCCACCTTATTCCCCAGACCTCGCCCCATCAGACTATCATTTGTTTAGAGCCCTGAAACAGCATTTGCGGGGTAAACAATTTAATGATTTCTCTGACGTAGAGGCGGAGTTGAACAACTTTTTCGAGGCACAGCCATCAGAGTTCTGGGCAAAAGGCATCCAAACTTTGCCGGATCGTTGGCAAGAAGTCTTAGATACTAATGGTAATTACATCATTGACTAAACTTTTTTTATTTTAATAATAATAAAAAAGTAAAACCTTAAACCAAATGTCTCATTACTTTTGTGCCAACCCGATATAAAGTTGTATCGCTTACATCGGTTTTATTTATTGGGCTAGGCTATTTCAATTTGCGTTTTTTAAATATAGCTTTTATTCCAGTGCAAACACTGGTGGTGGATGGTGGCGGCCATGGTGGTGGTGTGCGCCGCGGCTGCTTACGCTGACGGCGAGGCGTGGGAGGAGAACGACCACGAGGTGCTGGTACGCAACGAGCGCGGCGCTAAGAGCAAAGGTATGTCGGAACAAACAACTAATATGTATAATACAGCCGTGGTGCTCCGTGAATCTTTGTTTACGCAGACCTAAGGGACTACCGCGTGGCGTAACTACATTAACATAGGATTCAATAAAAAAAAAAAAATCACTCAACAATCAATGCTGAAGCAAAAACACAGCAGATGAACTTTCGCAGAAAAGATGTGCCTTTTTAATTTTATATGTCTCATAGATTCATTAAAAGGTTTTTAAATATACATATATCAGATTCAATACGCAATAATTTAAATTCTAAATATAATAAGAGACCTCTGATAGGTACTGGATATATAGGTAATATTAAAATAACCATGATATGGAACCAGATATGGTAGCTTGTCATATATTTTCTCAATGTCCCATTTCGTTCTGTTTACTTTAAAGTACGAATTTTATTAAACAATTATAACTTAATTTATTGGCTTTGTTTAGACTATTTGGTTTGGAATGTTTTATCACTGCATGACGTGGGAGGCGGCAGTGATAACTCTAGCCCATACGGTGCGATATCTTAATCATATTATGGCAATAATTCGTTTCGTTTTATGGCTCTTTTTGGATAAATGACAAACGGTCAGTTGCTCAAACGTCCATTAAGGTTTAATAACGCTTTAAAGTTCTATAATTAATGTCAAATTTGTACAGGTAATGTCGCTTAAAACTAATGACAACGTTCGTGCAACTGGTTGTAAGCTGGTATTATATTTGTCAAATCATGTATAATTATTGTATATTATTAGATCGTCGTTACTGAAATACGTATCAAAGTAGTAAAATGAAAAGAAATATCGCTTTAACATCGCTAAGATGTCGCATCCTACGGCTAGAGAGTTGAAGGTTGCAGCTCCCACATACGTCAATCAAAATTTCATTTAATTTCTAAATCATAAGTACTACACTAATTTTTGAGAACACAATGTCCGTCCAGAAAAGTTCTAATATGGACTAAACTCCATAATTTATAATTTCAGTTTATTTATTAGTTACATTTATTTAGAAGGTAAGTTTATTCTGCGAATGACCCAGTTTTCGCTTTTGTCTTTAAACTCAGCCTTATCTTCCTATCTTAACCTTATATAATTCTTACTTCAATGGCCGTTTTTACTAAATTTAGGAATCGCTCAAATCTGTCTTCTAAATATTTAGGAGTCGCCTTAGGTGAAAATGCACTTCAACTATGACTAGGGGAACCATTTAACCATATTGTGCAATGTCTAAAGTCACGTCAAGCGTTATGCGGTTTACGTAATATGACATATTCAGTTTTACAAATTGTCCGATTGTGAGGGATCGGTTAGGAAATAACTTAAAGAAACTCTCCCCCCTGGACCTCTTACAATAATATCGATTTCTTTAATTTTCCAAATGGCAGCCTACCGCCGCGGCCTCTTACAACGCCTAAAAAATGCCTAAAAAATCCACTTTATCCCTAGTACTGAGATGGGACTTCGTCAGTCCTGTTAGGCAGTCGCCCGTATTGCCAGAGGGTTCGAGTCCTATCTCAGAGTGCCAGACACGAAGTAGATTTTTTAAACATTTTACATTATCAACATTGAATATTTTGAATTTTAAAGCGGGATTAGGTTACCGTCCAAGTCATAATCGGCGGGCGTTGTCAGTCAGGCGCGCTCACGTGCGGGCAGCGGGTCGCTACTTGACTCCTGGTCGGGCTCAACCAAAATCCATCTCAGGTACCTTTGAGTACATCGATCAGCCAAATTAGCTGTATTTTACACTACGTGAAAATTTATTTTCAACGACTGTCTACCTTAAATCTATAAACAATATTTAAAAATCCAGCCATGTGCGAGTCGGCCTCGCGTAATCTGAACCTCGTACTGAAATGAGCAAACAATCACGTTTGTTGCATGAGAATGCCCTTTAATATTTATTTTATTCTGTTTTTTAGTACGAGTATTTGTTGTAAAAGCGGCAACATAAATACATAATCTGTCATAATCTCAACTGTTTAAATGTCATGATTCATGAGAATAGTCTTAGTAATAGGATTCCCGTTTTATCCTTTGGGTACAGAACCCTAAAAATTAGGAAGGCAGCCCTCAATTTCTAACTTATTTTTTTGTCTCCCGCCTACGGCCGGATATCATTAATTAATTGATATAATATTATCCGTAGCAATTGAAAGGAACTTACCCCGCACAGGATATATCGTGAAGATAATTACAGATAAAATAATAATAATAGGAAGTGTCCGTAATAATGTGAAAACTAATTTATATGGAAAGGTCTTGTCGCTGTTTGTGCTATAGAAAATACCTATTGTTGTGTATAACAAAAGAAATATCTCAACCAAATGGTGCCAAGTAATGATAGCCACTAAGTAGGTATGTACCATAAAAAAAAACCCTTATGCATTGGTCGTAACTGATATTTATTTAAAAACTGTTTTTATAATGCAACATTCGGTTCAGCTTCCGAGCAACCACTATAGAGACAAAACAAACAACCTGACGTTAGTTGCAACGATGGGAAAGTGTGGGAACGAGTATAGCGTTGCCATCTTTCGTCTCATTCTCCCGGACCAAAATAGTTCTGTCAGTTAACACGTGCGTTTCGTCTCTATAAAAATAAACTGCACTCCAAACCATTGAATCAATGGCCTTTTTGAATGATTCATTACGGAGAACTGAGTTGATATGAAACGAGATATGTTCAGATATCAGTAAGCCCGTCCAATGGCATCTTAAAATTCTAGTCCAGTTGATCTTCTCGAGAGACTTCTTGAATTTTCCACCAAAGTATGACACCATTAAAGCAAAGTATAGCAAAGCAAGCGTTCCTACACATGACCTTTACACCAGCTAACGAATATCTTTACAGAAACAGAACTCCTTACACATCTTTGTCACGAGCTGGAAAGCTCGTGAGCGTTAAAGAATGAACAAACAAGCAAATAAATAATGTTCTTCATACTACATAGTTAATGTTAATAAATATTAAAATAAACAATGGATATATGAGACTACAAAACTATTTTCTATTCTATTTTTTATTATATTTCAGACTGTGCTATTAAGTTTGAGGTAAGCTGTATGAAACAAAATCTGTCGTTTAAAAAGTTACTGTGTGAATGGTGAAGGCAAATTCAGTCGCGTTAATCATCCCTAAAGATATAATTTAATCGTCTGTGGAACGAGTTACCGGATGCTGCGAGGCGTGCTTATGCTCAGTCTTTAAATGATTATAAAAATTTTGTTACAGAATATCAAATGTATATGTATATCCAGATAATATTGATTGTAGATATACAAGTTTTTGTGCTTGTGTGTGTGTGTACGTGTGTGAATTAATTGCATTGTATATTCATATATACAAAGTATACTTCTGCTCACATACACTGCTCTAAATTGTTCTCGGTTTCTAATTTCCTTTTTGCCTGGAAGAGATCGCTTTTAAGCGAAAAGGCCGCCATTTGCTTTAATATCTTTTTGTTTCATATTATTATTATTATTATTATATATATAATAAAGTTAAATATTATTATTAAAAGACAAATAAAATTCAGCGAACGTTATTACCTTTTAATTAAAAAATACACGGTGAAAGAAGATATCTGTAAACAGAAAAGTAATTAACGATTGTAACAACAACACCGTCACATTCACGTGAAGTTTGCTAATTGGAAATCGGTTTCCCCGAAATTTATTTGTAATATGTCGCCTTGGAAATGGCCATCATTACCATAGCAAACAGGATGTTCCCAATTAGCTAACTATTCCGTGAGGATTAATTAACAGTTGTGCAACGGATCAAGCCTTCGGCGTAATTCAAATTCTGATTCCAACTAGGTACGTGGCTGAATAGTGATGTGCAGTGAACGGTATTTTGTCGATATTTTAGAATGTGTCCACAGATTCACAGGTTAATTGAATAATCATTATTTCTGTGTACACATGGCTGCACGTCCGCCTACCATAGTAGGTACGTCAAACTTCTTCAATTGATATTGAATTTTACTCTTAAGGTATTAAAATCAAGGAGATAATTTTTACAGTTTTGTATAGCTTGATGTCCATGGAAATACTAATGATCAAATATATAATTATAACCCTTTCTTCGAAGTGAACATATTAAAAAATAAATAGGTTATCTATACTATACATATAATAAAAGTGTAGAGGGTTTTAGTCTGTACATTGAATGAATTTGAATTGAATAAATTTTTATTTATTCGCCTTTTTATTTTTATTTTTAATTTAGGTTTCTAACTCAACAGTTTTATTAATAAAAATATGAGGTCTCTTACTGTGATAAGGCAATAACCATCAATTATCCACTAAATCTGATCATTACTTCTATTAACTCTAAAGACGTAAGTATTCTATCATAAAAAAAAATATTGACAACTGTTATTGGCCATACTTCTCTAGACTAGTGCTAATAAGTAATAGGTACAAGGAGGAAGTATTTAAAAAATAAAAAAAAATTCTTGACATCATACTAGATGTCACTCGCGATGTTTAATTTTTGTTTATGATATTCATTCAATTTTTGTTTCTGGTAATAAAAGTAAATTAAGTATCGAAAATTAATAAATATGACACCGTTTTGTGTTTCTTATAATATCTAACTATCAAATAAATTTTAATTTATTTTAATCGTAAGTTTAAGTTGTTTATTATGTTACCTGTAAAGGAACGATGTTTGGTTTGGTCAACATTAGTGAAGAGCCAACTTATTGGTTGCTCGTAACTTTCATCCGAATTCAGGTTTGGAATGAAGAACATAAAGCGGAACGCAGAATTCAGCTTGTATTTGTATGTGTCATTATGCATCCACACAACGAATGCTATTAATATAAATATCAAAAACAATTCAGTCTAGGCAGTTACATAGTTCTTGTGAAAGTCGAAAACTTTGCCAATGGTTTGCAAAACTAAGGCGGGAGATCTTGAACTAACAAGAATCGGCAAGAAACTTGCAATAATTTCTCAATGTTTTATTTCACACAGAGAAGTCCTATTGGAATGTGACTTAATTAGACAGTGAAGTCACTTTCCATTACAATATCAGAAATCCAACATACTCGTTGACAAATCAATATTCATAATAAAAGAAAGTGGACGAAATTAAGTAGTCCGGTGCAGACTCACCCCCACTGGCAGCACCCGTTGACGAGCTTGACGCATGATATTTGAGGGAACGTAACGACCTGACGCACACGACACCACCGCAGAGATTTTAAGAGAGAAAAAACATTAGTCCCCAAAATCAAACTAGATGTCGCTACGGTACTTTCTTGGTTTCTCCATGACAACCCTTCTGGTTTTCTTTCATGTATAAAAGTAAATTAATTTTGAAAACTCAATAAACAATTCATATTCTATTTGTACTTTTTCGTATTTGTATTGATATCCAAGTTTCGAACTTTGCATATATGATAGTTAAAATTAACGGAAATTACTACCTTTGGTCCATTGGTTTCCTGAAAAAATCAACTTCAACGTTAGAGTCGCCATCTAGTGGACGTGCTTTTTAGTGCTTTCTTTTTTTAAATACTTCCTCAATATTCTTTCTAATTATTATTAATAAAATTGTATAAATCAACTGCCCACTAAATATGTTCAAAAAAATGCCGTTTAGTTTGGTTAGCGCATCACTAGCGCGTTATCTAGCTTTGATTGGCCATTAAAATGCCGCATCGTGTGACGTCCAATTCGTTGGAATAACCTCCATAACGTCAACATAATTTCATG
This sequence comes from Diatraea saccharalis, assembly GCA_918026875.4. Classification (NCBI taxonomy): domain Eukaryota; kingdom Metazoa; phylum Arthropoda; class Insecta; order Lepidoptera; family Crambidae; genus Diatraea; species Diatraea saccharalis. The sequence goes on along the minus strand of OU893332.1, from coordinate 33,802 downwards.
GCTTTAATGTATGTATTGATTGGTATTACTTGCACGTGTTATCGTAAATATTTACTATAAATTAATATAATTACAAACAAATAGATAGTAATTTACAAAATAATTTCTTTAATAAATTTTTGACATCTATTAAAATTATTTGATATGTTGACTATTATATGTATAAAGGGTCAATTGATTAATAATTACTTAAGTATCGATAATCGGTATCTCTAGTCGACCTTTTGCCATAGATAATTAGAACAGTAGATTTTATTATTAACAGTGTAATTAGTACATAGGTACTTACTTCATTTTTTGTATTATGTCAAGAAGATATTACAATATTATAGTATCAGTGATAATATGCAGAGGAAGATAATAAAGCTGCTAAAATACGCGGCAGTGCTTGTTTTTTGAGACTCCATTCTGATTCAGATAACGATGCTTATTTGCTTCATGAATCTGATAACATTGACGTATATTAAAAATATTACCATTGATTTATCTAGATACCATTGTACTTATTATAGGTAATATACAAGGCTTCCAGCAGACCAGCCGCGTTAATTGATCTTGGCATCTATTTCAATCAAACTTCACTCAACGTTCAATTATATAATGTTAGATACAATGTGAACATTCAATGCATCGGTGTGTTTGTTGACTAACTACACTTACATCTATTTTCTTTGCATCATATTGAATCAAAACACTCAAAGTTCAATACTGTATAGTAAGATACGAGGGTCAAACTGAAAGTTCTTAGAAAATCAAAAACTGATTACATTAGCCAGTTATTAGTTTTATTATATCTTTTCAAAATATTGTCCATTCACGTCAATACACCGCTGCATGCGATGGAACCACTGGGAAAAGCACTTTGCCCACTCGTCCTTAGGGGTCTCTTCAATGGCATCGCGATACGCAGCCACCGCTTCTTCAGCATTCATAAACCGCTTTCCTTTAAGTTTTTCTTTAATTTTTGGAAATAAATAAAAATCACAAGGCGCGAGGTCGGGGCTATATGGCGGGTGACCCAGTAATTCAACGTTTGATGTCGCCAAATAGTCGATCGTTCGCTTGGCGGTGTGCGACGAGGCGTTGTCGTGGTGAAGGAGGATCCTACTGCGAGGTCGTTTCTCTCGAACTTTTTCCAAGACAAGTGGCAAACAATTGGTAGTGTACCATTCTGCAGAAACTGTTTTTTGATCCTCTAACACAATTGTTGCAAAATGACCTATCCTTCCAAAGAACGAGGCCACCATTTTTTTTCCCGCACTTCGATCTCTCTTCACTTTAGTTGGCAACTCCTCGAAAGGAAACACCCACTGAGCAGATTGTCTTTTGGTTTTAGGATCATAACAGTAAATCCAGCTTTCGTCACCTGTTAGTATGTCGAACACAGCATTTGAGTCACCTCCGTTAAATCTTTCAATCATTTTACGACACCAATCCACACGATGGAGTTTTTGAGCCTCAGTCAAATTATGAGGTATCCACCGGGCGCAAAGCTTCCTGACCGCTAAATGTTCGTGGAGGATTTTGTGCACTTGACTCATACCGATGCCTAAGCTTGTCCGAATCTGTTGATAGGTCACTCTTTTGTCAGTCTCTATCATACGCCGCACAACACAGATGTTATCTTCAGTCGTCGCCGTAGAAGGCCGTCCCTCACGTAAATCATCAGTGAGATTAGTGCGACCACGTTTAAACTCATTAAACCAGTTGTAAACAGTCGCACGAGATGGGGCTTCATCGTGAAAGGCCAATCGTAGTCTATCATAACTTTCTTGTTGACTTAAATGACATCGAAAGTCATAAAAAATCATTGCACGAAAATTTTCTCGTGTTAAATTCATGATGACGTGACACAGACAATTTTCAATTTGCCGCCAAATCGTAAAACAAATGACAAATTAATGAAATATATACTCAGTAATATTGGCAAAGAGTTATATTTTCAAATTTTAGAATTATTTTTTTATTATATTGTTTATAAGTGGCCAGTTCTAAGAACTTTCAGTTTGACCCTCGTATAACCCGATGTAAACAAACATTGGGTTGAATCAAATGCACTTTAAGTTGAATATAAAATTATCGATTTGGAAGGTGAGTACATTATAACTCAATCCGAGATATCCAAATAACTTTACCTGTATCTAATAAAAAATGTGAAAACTACAACGTATGCCCTTCGAATTATAAAAAAACTCAATGGTGAAAAACTTTTTAGTTTTCCTTTATTGAAAATAGTTTTTATCGCTCTTTTTCACATTACCTTGACAGTTGAACTCCAGAAAGTTACAATATGATACAATTAATCTGGCTCACCGATGTACCTGCGCTAAACGATGCGGGCCAAATGTGGGTCAGTAAATGATATTGGTATATTAATAAATAACGCGCCATCAGGCTATCCGCGCGTCTGGCTCCCGTCTATTTGGACTAGACATTGATGGACACCAAATGCGTTATTTTTTACCCCTTATGATAAAAAAATTGCCGCATCACGTGCTTTAATACGTGAAGTTAAAAAATAAACAAGCGGGATCGTATTTTGTTTCTCTTGATTGCTGGATCGTCTGAATTGCTGTGGATCCAATCGTACATTCTATTACCTATAGCCCGAAATGTAATTGTGCTCTGCGCAAACGAAGGTTCGCCATGCGACTAATTAAAAAGCAGGTTTTCAAACGACAAATCAAATCCGAAATTAACATATAAGAAGTTACGCGGTAGGTGCCCATATAAAAGTTAGGTACTTTATACAACCAATTTAGAATTTTACAAATTGGTGCAGGTCCGATTTACGGAGTTACCCTCCACTCCAAATGAACTTACAAAATTTGGGTTTCAAATAAATCAAAAATTATTAAGTTTATTCAACAAAACTTATTTCCCAACAGCGCCTTGCCGTTACATCCGCAGTCCTTGGTCGGAGTGCGACTCGAAGACTAACATCAAGTCGCGGGTGTTGACGCTCAAAAGCGGTGACGCCTCACTATGCGAACGTACCAAGACCATTCAGAAGAAATGCAAGAAACGTGAGTACATTGAAATTTATATAAAATAAATTAAATTACCAGAAGATGTTTTTTTAAGTTACCAGGTAAAATGTAACAAAATTCATCGTTGTTGATTTTTGTATGTGAACCGTGGAGATTTTTTTGTATTTCAAATATTTTTAATCCCTGAAACTAAATTATGAAAGAGCCAGGCAATATTTTTCTTATATTTTGATAAAAACTATTAATTTTCGTCTCAGTATTTATATATTTATCTACATCTTCCACTTACTCAGCCTGCCGCTACGAAAAGTCGTCGTGGAGTGAATGCAACTCCAATGGTGAGATGTCCAGGACTGACATGCTCAAATCCAACAGCGACCCGAGCTGTGACCAGAGTCGGCGCGTCACCAAGAAGTGTAACAAGAACAAGCAAGTCAAGTCTACTAAAGACAAGGGTCAGAAATTTTAATTCCTAAGATATGTTTTATAGTACCAAAAACATGGATCATTTAGTACGAGAACGATGTTACAGGGGGCCAATTCAACTAAATAAATTTTGTTTAAATTGAAACGAAAACGGATCGAAACCGAACGAAACTACAGTTTTTAATGGTTTTTCAATTATACATTCGATACAATTCCAGCTAAAATAGAACTGGAATTGTATCGTTTGTCACTTTGTAGAATAGACGTTTGTGCGACTGTCCGTTATTCCACCTTCAATTAGGTGGAAATTACAAAAACCCTTAAAAAATATTTATTTATTTCTTATAAAGTGTACAAATACAAAGTTTTATGTTCGACAACGACGAACTTTTATACAAACTAAAAGTTGTTTATTTATTTACAATAAAAGATTAATATGTCCTATCTCAAGATCAACTCGGTTCAGAGGTTCAGACGTGAAAGTATAACAGGCTTACTTAGTTACTGTTGCATTTATAATATTCCGCTTTTTGTGACATTTTTTTGTCATGTGCGACCATTATATGCGTCCCACTCATAGATATGCTATCCGAGGTTCAAGTTTTTTAGAATAAACCAATGAGTAAAGTATATATTTGGGAAAAGAAAGCCCGCTCTCCAATTTTTTGTCGTACTGTGAGGGAACGTTGACAGATATATGTAGGTTTTACGAGTTTTCCGTAAGATGGCATGACAGTGCCAATGCGATGTAGGTCATATCACTCTTTATCGATATAACTTTATAAATCGGTATAACATAATAATTTATTATTCTTTCTGTTCTTCTATCCCTCCTCGTTTCTTCTTCGAACGAACAAGACTTCAACATTACGCACCAAGTATCACAATCATAATTGTCTTTCGATAAGGCTTATATTATCGAAATTATATATTTTCATTGAAGTCAACAATTGTATTGCTAAGCAACTGCAAACCCTTGTTTGATTGCTTGGCTAAGTCACTATTAACGTCCAGTTTACAGGGTAATTCGCTGTGGCAACGGCAGCGCTAGTAAATTGTCAACTGTCACTTGTAAGAAAGTGTCCCCCTACCCCTGGAATGGACTGAATTTATTTCATCCACACGCTAAGATGTCAATGTGGTCCGAGTGTGACCTGTGTTATTTAATTTCTATATTTTCATTGCAGGTCGCCGAAATCGTCAGTAAGTCAATAATGAAGTTCAGTTTAGACTAAAGTTTTCATTGTAATAAATAAATATTTGATGGTTGTTTCTTTTATTGTAATAGTGCCAAAATAGTGTGGTTATGTCTAAATGATTGTATAATTTAAAAGAATTTTATTATCTATCTTTAAATTTAAGCCTTAAACTAGCAGCAATATAACAGTACAATTCTCTTATATTGTATCAAAATTTGGTAGGTACATTTTGATTGAATATGTCCGGTAAGTGAAATCTTTGATGTTAAAATAAATAAGTACTTAAGTAAACCGAGTTTTATTTATTTAGGTAACCTATACAATCTTCTTAAATTAAATGAAGTGTTTATGTGATTTTATTTCAATGAGGAGGTATTAAAAAGAAACCGAAAGCACTACAAAAGCACATTCACTAGATGGCGACTCTAGCAAAAGTTGATTTTTGCAGGAAACGAATGGACCAAAAACAGTAATTAACGTTCCTTTTAACTAACATATTAAAAAACTGAAATTTGAAAAGTTCGAAACTTAGATATCAATACAAATACGAAAAAATGCAAATAAAATATGAGTTGTTTACTGAGTTTTGAAAACTAATTTACTTTTAAACGTGAAAGAAAACCGGAAGGGTTGTCATGGAGAAATCAAGAACGTACCTTAGCACTAGTTTAATTTCGGGAATTAATGTTTTTTTTAAATACTTCCTCATTGTATAAGGATCAGCGTATACCTGAGCTGCTTATAGACAGGCAAAATATCTCATCTTTGAAGTGTAATGGTAGTTTTTTAAATATATGTACATAATAACGATTAAATATAATGTTGAATGTGTTAAATTATCACTGAATACATAAAAATAACTGAATGAAAAATGAAAAAAAAATAACAGCAATTATTCCAAACAAAGTTCTTTAAAAAGTCATAACCATTTTATTTTAATTTTACCTTTACGTCTGTACCCCACGACGAGTCCACAACGAATGAGGACAGACAGCACTCTGCGACGATGACGCAATGGTACTGTAAGTGGGTAGTCTCACTTTTTATGGATTGCCTCATCCATGGAAGTGTATACTCATATAATTAAATAGCTATGTTTAATATATGGCTCGATTTTTTTTATGTTTTTCACAAGTAGTTAAATGTTTTATATAAGATCACAAGTAATTTTTAAAGTATTTCGTTTTCTTAACATTTAATGAAAATATCGGCATCCTTGTTCAAAGTACGAACCATTTTATGTTCATTCGTGAGGTGTACTAGTGGAATATTTGTAAATAAAAAATGAAAATTCTATTGATTTTTAAGAATATCCAATTTATTAAATAACTTCATTTCACTGTAAATACTAATGACATATTCGAACCTCATTCGATTTCTCGATTAATGTGCACCTATATTAAAAACGTCTCCCTATAACTATCGAGTGAGATTCAAAGCTGATCATTAGTATTTATTTATTAATAAATTAAATTAAATAAATAAATAATTTAAATCTTATCTAGAATAAATATGGTACGTAGTTGTACCAAATGACTGTAGGTATAAAAAAACTTAGAAAATTACAAAATTATCGATGTTGGACGCTCGTGACCAATGTTGGTGACTGGCGTCCGGAAACTATGTATATCACAGGTATATTAAGGCGCGTACGCAACGTGTTACTTGAACAACTGTTTCGCGTAGTGCCATATCCGGAAGAAGTACTCGTCGCGGCGAAGTAGCGAGCCGCGGGCATACGACCGGATATCCGCGTCCATATTGTGATCGCGCAGCCACGAGGTGGTGGTCTGCGTGCTGAACGACGTCGGCTCCGTCAATTCTGTATGCTCTCCCGGTTCTTCATCAGCGTGCGAATCTGAAAGTAGAACGCAACAATTGTGATCTTCGATCTAAATTATCGATGCAACGATGCAATAGTAATCGCTTGCGGATATGTAATCAAATATCACCTGCAAATATTTAAAGGCAAACATATACTGACATATGATAAAAATACTTTATAAATGTTATAGTGTTTCTGTTTATTTTTTATGTTTTACTCTTATACCGTGTATGCGAACCTTAACTTTTCGGTCTCACACAAGAATTCTAGATATGCTATATTTTTACCTCTTCACAAATAATGAATATTTATAATCAAGTGCAATGTAAATTATATATATTTTTATATTATAATATATTTTGTAGTTTTTGAATGAAATAAAACGCATAATGCCGCTAGCTAATTGAGCCATCTGTTACACCGCGCACAAAACTTTGTTTAAAAAAAAACTTATTTTATTGCACTGTATTTATTTTAAATTATAGTTATTATTTATGATAACGATCACTGTTTCTTTTACCCTTACCACTACTTCTTATGTTATTGACGATTAAAGATTTTGCGTAGCGGAGGCTTGTTCTTAGTTTCTTTGCCGAAAGTCAACCGGTAGGCAGAAACTGACAAAATTGTTAAAATTGCAAGTTTTTATACACAAAAACTGTTGATGACAAAAATCAATAAATGCTATTTGGTAAAAATGTATTGTCCCGAAGTCAGCAACATTCGTGTAGTAAGTGGTTTGTAACAGAACGATCGCCAAACTAACATTAAATCTTAAACTCGTACACATTTAAGAATCAATCAAAGCCCATGATAAAAAATTGGCTTCGTGTGGTTGAAATACGTGTTAAGATAAGATTTGCTATTGAATTTACGTTTGAATTTAGTAGGTACGTTTATTATTTACGCACACATGCTGATCTCAAAGCGACCAAAAGAACATTGCCACTTAACAAATATATTCTTGTTTTTGGTGTATACATAAACGAATTTCGTATATTTAAAAAATCTATATTTAAAGTATGTATATAAGCCGATACTATGTAGGTATGTTAGAATTTCACTAAATAATACATAATTATGTAATATAAAAAATTGTTTTTAAGTTGATAACACTAATAATAGAGCCCAGATAACATGAATAATAATTATAATTGGCTCAGTTACGCTGCTCGACGGGGTCAGCACACAGAGTGCGCTTTAATTTCATTGGTAAATAACACAATGTTAGACCAACGAAATCGATCGTATGGCGCACGCCCGCGGATGTTTTCGACTAGTGTTAATTAGTGTTTCTTCGGAAATTGAACATCCGCTTAGATACCTCCGTCATTATTGTTCTTCAAAAATAATTAAATCTGATATAATTATATATTTTTAAAATCGGTGTCATCTTTCTGTTATGATATTGGATTCTATATAGATTTTAAAATAAAAAAAATATCATTAATGATTCATTATTTTTGAAGAACAACAATGACAGATGTATCAAACCGGAAGTTGAATTTCCGAATAAACATCTATACTACGTATCATCCATCTTGTACACAAACCACAGACCAAATATCTGTTTATCGGTGGGTTAAATTTTTGTGTACGTCAATCAATCTAAGAAACTGAATAATGCATATTTTTATTAATAAAAGACGAATACTTAATAAGTGATATTGTTTATGTGGTTATAAATTAATAAGGCCGTGATAAGTTCATCAACATCGAGAGTTGTAAGTTATTTATAGGTTATCTGTTTATTTATATAACTCCGGGACTGAGATAAGCCCTGGGATTGTTTACAATGATACTTTTATTATTGTTCTGTGACATATTTTACCTTTAGTTTACTGATATTACATACCTATTTAGCTATGGTATATATACAAAGTGTTGTGGTCATAGTTACCAGATGGTCGGGATTCGTCTTTATTGTCCCGCTCTTTTAGGGGATGTCCAGAATTCGTAAAAAAAAAAAAACAAATATCCTGATAACATTGAGACAACAAGATAATAATAGGTATCGGCTGACGCAGCCTGTGAAATAAGTCTGTAACAATTTCTTTTTCTTAATATCTTTCCGAGCCGCGGAGGGATGAATTTATCCGTTTTAGCAGTTTTTTCGACAGACTTTTTGAAATTTGCTTAGGTGTTTAACATCTAATAAATCCCATAAAGTTAGTATTGATATTTACCGACGTTAAGATAGGGTTTCAATAGGGTAACCAACAATAGGTATACACTTAAATACATTGAGTATTCGCCTTTCTTTATTTAATGGAATGATATTTGCATAGTTCAAGCTGTGTACAACACTCACCTTCGCCAGGCACAACTTTGAAAGGTTCGTCGGACTCGAGCGGTTCGCTGAGGCCGATCTCGTTGCGCGCGTAGATCCTGACCATGTAGGTGTGATCCTCGCTGAGGTCTCGTATGGCGAACTTCAGAGTGTGCGCGTCCACCGTGCCGACCTCCATCCACATGGTCTTAGTGACGTCACGGATGGCAACGTTGTAGCCAAGCAGTGGGGCGCCGCCGTCCCATTCTGGCGTGCCCCATGACGTCATCACGATGTTATTGCCAACTGTTCTGATTTCTAGTGGCGCTGTTGGTGGTGACGGAACAGCTGGAATGAACGATCAACATTAATAACTTAATATCTAAACTCCTAAAGGATTAGCGCGCGATTTTGATACCCAAAAAACGTTTTTTTTTTCACTGTTGAAACTTTTTGCAATGTATCGTAATACGTACTATCAATGTTTTTGTGAATTCCTATTTCAATAAATTATGTTCCGCTCTGATAAGACTGTACCAGTAAGTGGTTCCCATGGAAATGATCATTCGATTACATCTTCACGCCACGCCACAGGCACGATTTATATATTTTATGCGTCTTTCGTTTTTATAGCTTTAAAGTTAAGCGCGAACTTCGTTATTATATCTCATCGTAATTTATTTCTACATACATACGATACAGGGGAAAAAAAAATCACGCATAGCCTTATAGCACCGACGAAAGACTGCACGGTAATTGAAACAATAAGTTACGATGATCATTGACCTTTTGATCTATATTAAGTGCCTACTTGAAGCCACAGTGATACACAGTTGAAAGTACTCACTGGCGTGTTTCTCCAATCGTACTGTTTGCGATAACGCTGGCAGGCTGACTCCCACTGCGTTCTCAGCAGACACCCTGAACACTAGCTCGTCTTTCTCCCTGATGTTTTCGACGCGGTAGTCGCGCGCTGCGCCACCCACTGTCACGACCTTAGTCCACGACTTGCCTTTCACAGTCTTGTATTCAACGATGTAATCTGTAGAAGAAACGTTAGTGAGATAATAAATAATTATCAGCGTTGTAGGATATACGATATCCTCGATTTAATACTATAACCTCGATTAATTTGGGGGACCTATTTTGAACTAAACAATAGTTTAAGTTACCGTTTCGTTGGTGGTGTGTCAGTTTTAACCCAACACCGAAGTGAATGGTGAAAGCTACGCGAAAGATTTGAAACACTTTGCATTTTGTATAGAAACGTCATCATTGTCATCGGCCCTTTTACGTTCCCACTGCAGGGGCTCGGAACATGGATGGGCCATGATTACTCGTGTAGTAACAATAAGAACATAAAGGACATCGCCGAAAATGGCCCCAATACCATTAAATATTAATACTTCAATAATAATTACTAATTTATTTATTAAATTGGAATCAAATATTTATTTGACACGGACAAGCTGCGATCCAAAATTAATATTTAAAAGTACTTTAACAGTAACATTTTTATTCGCAAATATTTACATTCAATATACTTAATTCTATTGAGTCAGATGGATGTAATTTACACGTCAGATCAAGAAGATCATTTATTTTTATTAGATAACCTTTAAATCGAACACAACGAGCCCACAACACAAAAACATCAAATCGAACACAAAAACATTAAATTAAATTGACCGAAAATAAACTTAAATTTACTAAAAGCGCCATCTCTTAGTGATTTTCCAACTAAAACATAAGGACATAAAAACTGAATATTATACAAATTAAATTCATTAACTGTTGATAATTCACTCTCTTGTTTATTCAGAAATATTGATATTCATACGACATATCCTAAAAACTACTTTGTTTAATAAACCATCAAAAAGCTATAGGTTTTTTAATTTTAAGCTTATCAATAGGTATATTATTTAACTATTAAAATGATTTATTTGTCTATTGATTGACTTAGAAACTTTTACAAATCACAACGAAAAACCGACTTTCTTAAAGTTGAGTTTTTTTGCTTCGACAATATAGACATCAATATCATATCATGTACTTAGAGTGCCATCTCTTGGTGGTTTTCCAAACAAATTATAACCTCAAAATGAATTATATTTTGCGTGATAATAAGTTCTAAAACTTGGTTGCGGTATAATAAATACATAATGAGAATTAGTTAGTGACACACAATAAAATAAGTATTTTCCTATTTTTTTTTGGCTGTGGGCCCACCAATGTATGGACGTTGAGCAATGTCCTTTATATTTATTTATAGAAAATAAAAATGTATGGAAAGATGCGTCTTATATGCCAGTATACACTTGCTCACACTATGCTATAAGATTCATTATCATTTTGAATGTCCTGTTGACATTGCGGGGGCACAAGCCATTCCTGATAGGGAGAATGGAAATAAAAGCTCGAAACAATACATTTTTGATCATTGCATGGGTGACCAATTAGCGAATGTTACTTAACACCGGCATTGCAAATTGAGCTCTTCCCCTACAGTATTAATATTTATATTCAATACAGAATAAAAATTATTAAATTAATGAGGACTTGAAGTTTTAATTAATTTATTAATGAAAATGTACATTTATTTTGCTTAGTAAACACCGTTGTTTCTGTCAATTTTTGACATTGTTGATATTATATTAAACCATTGACTATCTGAGTAAATACTAAATTGTAATGCAGTTTTGTAGAGTATCTCGGTGGCGTATTGGATAAGCGCCGCGGCCCGCGATCGTTGTCGTTAAGCAACCTTCGCAAGGGTTGGTCACGGGATGGGTGACCAAAAAATTATTATCTCGAGCTACTACGTGCTTCGGAAGGTACGTTAAGCCGTTGGTCCCGGCTGCATTTGCAGTCGTTTAATCCGCATTGGACCAGCGTGGAGGGTCATGGCCCATCCTCCTTAACCATCCATAAGGAAGGCCTGAGCCCCTGCAGTGGGGACGTAAAAGGGCTGATCCTGTATCGTATTTAAGGGGCTCATAACCCTTTGTCGTTTCAACACAATAGCAAGTAATTTTTTGTGGTCTGGCTCACCGTTCAAAAAATTTCTGCCTTTGCCCACTGTTTGTACATAGATTCTTATTAAATATTTTTATCGATTATAAAAATCGCAAACATACTTATAATTGAGTGACTAAACAGCGTACTTTAAACATTTGTACCCCTGAGTATACCCATGTAGCTACTATAGAGGGCGTTTGTGCTAATTTAGCTTACAAAATTAATTTCGGAAGTCGGTCTACGAGATCTTTTTAAATGACAGATACTTGATACTTTCTCGACAGAATGTACGTATGTGACTTACTTGTAATTGGGCTTCCTCCGTCGCTTTCTGGGGCGGCCCACTGTAAGGCTACAGTGCGCGATGTTATTTCCCGCACTAAGAAGTTGAGCGGCTGTGATGGTGGAGCTAAAAATATTAATATATCTATTTCATATATATGTTTGTATGCAGTGTATACACCAAATGATTCCATTTGTCGTGAAAAATAATAGATTTGTATAACTCAACGTGTTGTTCATTAAATGACAATATTAGCAGGAAAAATAACGGAGTGCGACTCGAACTTCTATTGGATATTTTGTGTTCTACAAAATATCAATTCACTAGTCTAAGTAAATAATATTGATAGGACCGGATACATAATTTGGTACCTACCGGTTTTACCGCGAAATCCAAATAGCAAATAGGAACCATTCGGAGTGTGAAAAACGAAGATCATTATGACAAATAATGACTATGTACTTATGAATCACGAACTACAAATATCCGTAACAGTTCTGTCGCATAAGCCGGACTTTTTCAAATTTGTAGCAGTAAACTATAAAAACGGGTGAATTTCATAAAAAAGCTAGCTGTTTTCTAAGGACTTCGCCTGCATCATTTACAAGGCGTGTCACCCGCGTATGATTTAGCTTCCCGTAGGTAAAAAAAAATAATGCTCGGGTCAGTATCTCCCTATAAACAAAGTTACAAATTCTACCTCTTAATAATATTATTTAAATTGTTTATAATTTCGATAATTATTTAAATTGTTTAAGTTTGCGAGCCTTGTGTAGTCACATCACTGTCTAGCTAAGTCACCTGTACCTGTGGATGTACACCGTTTGGAAAATTAACAATATTTTGTTGTGAAAATGACACTCACACAATGTTTTTCCGATAGTGATCTTCTCATCAGAAATGTACGGCTGGCTTGTTCCTATTTCGTTTCTGGCGCATATCCGGAACTGGTACGTGATATCTTTGGTTAGTTTTTCTATCCTGGCGCTGGTCTCCGTCACGGTGGCAACCTGCTTCCATTTCTTGCCCTCCTGTTTTATCTCTACGCTGTAGTCTAGAATGGGAGACCCTCCGTTCTTCTCGGATGGATACCAGGTCACGGTGACTGAATTGCTGTCGATGCCATAGAGACCCAATGGTCCCAAAGGTGGTGAAGGTACGTCTGTAAAATAGAAACAAATTCTTTAACGGGCCTTTTTTGAAAGATAGTCTAACAATTTGATTGGTTAACAAAAGTTCTTCAAAAAAATAGTCACCATCCCTATTTGCCATAAAATTAGATATAAATAATAGAATTAATATAAATAGATTAAATTAAATCGATTAAACCCTTCAACGTCGTCATATTTTCACGTTTTAGTTCTAGGCATATGATTTGTCGTGTAGCTCCAATTTTAAATTTGAGCTCAAAGCCAGTAGTCATTCGAAGTTCAATTAATATAGTTGAAGGTATGCTGTTCTACATTGTAATTAAAAAAGTACTCACCGAGTGCAGTCTTTATTACAATCGGCTCGCTTTCTAACGCCTCCGAGTAACCAATTGGATTCTGAGCCATTATCCTGAACATGTATTCGCAATTCTCGTTCAGTCTCTGGATGCAATAGGTCTCTACGCTCTTGTCCACGTCTGCTACCTTCACCCACTGGTCAATCTCTGGTTCGTGTCTCTCGATAGCATACTTTGTCAACTCCAAACCACCGTCGTCGAGTGGTGGCTTCCATTCGATTGTGACAGATTCTCTACTGATTTCTCTCATTATAACAGGACCTTCGGGTCTACTAGGTTTGTCTGAAAATTAATATTATCATTTAGTGATTGATCGATTTCATTATTGTTTTTTCATGCTGGATGCTAGTTCAATGGAGGACACTTTTTTCAGAAAAATACATTTGTTGATAACCTCTTTTTCTCGGTGACGAGTCATCCATACATGCTTTGTAAAGTTAAAAAAGTTGAATAATATAAAGGTAAACTATAAAAAAATAGGTCTTATTAGGACGTTTCGTTGATTGTTATTTGATATTTAGATGATATTGGATGTTTTGATATTAATAGATAATTTTATAGTCTTGTTAATTTGTTTAGCACTAAAATCGATATGATTTTTTATAATCAGTTGGTAATAAAATGGTACCATTAGATTAAAATAGGTAAAAAAGAGTCAAAGGGCCATTGTGGAATTGTTACCCAAATATTCTTCGTCTGGAGATTGGGATTTGCTACGGCGTTCGCTGTCATCTAGAATCGTGAGGTTGCTTTAAAGTTCTAATAAGAGTACTTACAGAAACATGTACTGAACTGTTCCACCTAAATGAAGTGGACTAGTGCAGTCGTATAATATATTTATAAACATAATACGTATCAAGTATTCAAAACTAAGCAGACAGTCATAATTAACATTGAAAGTATTTTTATCTTACCATACACTCTCAGCGTCAGTTCCACAGAACTGGTGCCAGCCTTATTATGAGCTTCGATGGTGTATTTGTTGGTGTGTGAGCGTTGTAGGTTCGTGATCCTTATTGTGCTGTATTCTTCTTCAGTCGTTATTTCGATTTCTTTAGATTTTTCTATTTTGGCACCATTTCTGTTCCATATTACTGATGGTTTGGGAATGCCTTGTATGTTCGCGGTCACTGACCACTCTTCACCTACTCGTAATTTTTGATTGATTTCCCTCTCAGCAACATGTATGATCGGCTTCAATTGTACTTCTAATGTACAAGATGTTTCAGCTTCTCCGTGTTCGTTGGTTGCAACACATTTATATACTCCTTCTGTTGTTTCCGATGCAGTTACAACGAGAGTCGCTACTCTGTTAACGTATGAAGCTTTCGCTGTTTTCAGTGACTTGCCATTTCTAGACCATGCTACTTTAGGTTGAGGAATACCACCAAATATACACGTTAACTCCACATCCTCATTCGGAGTACTGATAAGATCCTTCAAAGGTTTTTCAACCGTAGGTGCTTGTGATTTTGAGTCTTTTTCTATCCTAACATATTCTGTAACATCTGATGCTTCACTGACACCAACTTCATTGACAGCGAATACACGGAATCTGTATGAAGATTTGTTCTTCAATTTATCGATGGTATGTTGTGTTGTAGTAACGTTTTCAATAGATGTCCATCTAAAATTGAATAATGTTAAATATATCATAACGGTAATAGAATTCATAAATGTTGAGTATATATTCTTAAATATTTTAATGGCTAACATCATGAATGCGATTTTGCGATTATTATTGGAGAGATATATTACATACAAGGGTAAGTGTAAAACACTAAGAACCTCGCAGTACTTGATAACCAACATTATAAACGTACATTGTAAAAGTTTTGATATTTTGTTACATTTTATTTTTAATATTAAAAAAAAATACTTAAATTGACCACTCAAATGATAACGAGTTATACCGAGTATACACGTAACACCCAGATTATGTAAATACCCGACGAACTTCAGGGATGAGGCGGAGAGGCGCGTGCGCCTTTGATTTTGACCTATTTAACTGTAACTGTAGCTTGTCAACACAATTAAAACTTTGAAAAATAATTACTTTACGATAAATTGCGTCATTAAAAAAATTCTAGACGAAACGTTTCTTTTTAGAGCTTGTTATGTTATCCTGCTAGGTTGTTCGTGTTTTTTAAAATAACATTATAGAGAAATGTTTGAATGAACAAGTAATTTTTCTTTAATTTTTTCTATGAATACTTACTCAGTTGTATTAATTTCTTGGTATTCAACAATATAACATTGTATATCAGAACCGCCATTGTTTTCAGGTTCTTCCCAACATAAATTCACTGAAGTATCACTTGTATCTATCACGTTTGGTTTTCCTGGCTTTGATGGTAAATCTGAATAATGATGTT
Organism: Diatraea saccharalis; assembly: GCA_918026875.4. Lineage (NCBI taxonomy): Eukaryota > Metazoa > Arthropoda > Insecta > Lepidoptera > Crambidae > Diatraea > Diatraea saccharalis. The sequence continues at coordinate 17,907 of OU893332.1, read as the reverse complement.
GCATTAAATTATTAATTTAGTATTTACAGAATTTTATACACAAAAAAAATTGTGCTCAAGAATACAGCAACTGCAGATGTACGATTATTAATCTCGTTTTGAACAAGGACAATGAAATATAATATTTTTAATAATAAAGTGCAGTTGAAAACATTTGTTATGTATTATTACAATAAGGAAAGTAATATATGGCTGCCTTGAGGTTTGAAACTACATAAATTTAATAATAAAAATTAATTCCAGGTTACGAGACTTACCTAGGACAACTACCGCTATTTCAACTTCCACTTCACCACAGTTATTTTCTAACTTAAGCTTGTAGACACCTGCATCAGTGTTCTCCAGTTTCTTTATGGTCAAACTAGCGTATTTAGAGTCTATTGATGGTTTTGTATGTTTAGATTTCTTTATGATTTTAGAATTAACCACCCATTCATCGTTCGGTTGAGGTATAGCTTCATAGTCAACTTGTATAGTAACATCATTACCACGTTTAACTCTATATTCTTTATCATATGATATGATCCTTGGTGGTGACTCTAATACTGTAAAAAAAACATCTGTATGTACAAGTGTTGTTGCTGACGATCTTTTTTACAATATAAGTTACAGTAGAAAATGAATTTTAGTTATAACGAGTTTGCACATGATTAAGCTAGTATTTATTAATATCAGGAAATGGTCGTATATATTTTTAGTTACAAAAAGTATAATAGAGAAAAATAATATATTTAAAAGTATTTTAGTGAGTTAATAACTTGAACATGTCGCTCGATGGCAGTTAGCGCGTCCACCACACTGCATTCGCTCGGCTCGCTTTATGTTTTAGTCAAGGCTGTGACCTTACGTAATCGATAGATACTTTCTTTTTTTCTTACCTTCAACAATTAATTTTGTGGAACATCTTGCGTCTAACAATGCACATGAATATTCAGTCTGATCGTCTTCAGTACATTTTCGTATAATTAAAGTACGTTTGTTGACATCGGAAATAAGTGTATATTTCTCGGTGTCTTCAATAACAGTCTTTTTCTTGAACCAAGTGACATCTAATGTCTCGTCAGGTATTTCAACAGTTAAGTAAGCATCAGTATTAGCTGGCACAACGATTACTTCTGGAAGCCGGAGCACGAAATCAACCGACGGTTCTTCAACAATTAATTTCGCTGTACATCTATCACTTCCTACTTCGCAAGAATATTCACCGGCATCACTGTTTTCACACTCATATATTTTCAGTTTTTGCTTCTTACCGTCAATAGTGAGTTGCATGTGATTGGAAAATTGTATTTCAGTTCCGTCTTTAAACCAACGAACAAGTGCGTCGCCCTTGGTAAGCTCAATTTCAAATGTGGCTTTGTTACCTTTACTAACTTTTTGGTCTTGAAGACGTGAAATAATTTCTGGTGGTAATTCTACAACCGTTACCTCTGCAGTACATGCATCATCTCTTAATATACACGTGTATTCACCTTCATCGTGCACTGAAGTATTTCTTATGAAAAGTTTGCGCACATTGCCACGTTTCTCGATTTCGTACTTATTTTTCTTTGCTTTGATCCTTTCACCGTCTTTCTCCCAAAATACATCTGCTGTCTCGGAATTTATTTCTACTTCCAATATAGCAACGTCCCTTTCCTTTACTTCAAAGTCTTGCAATTTCCGTGTAAATTCGGGGATGGTTTCATGAACGATTAATTTAGTACTAGTTTCCTGATCTTTCACAACGCATTTTATGACTCCTACATCGGTCAATTTTGTTTTCTTTATCCTTAGTTTATGAACTCGACCTTCTTGTATTATTTCCCTGTGGTCCATGCCACTGAGTTCTTTATTATTGTGATACCATTTTGTAGACACTGTATGAGATGTTTGACATTCCAGTACCACTGTTTTTCCTTCTTCAGTTTCGTATGATTTTCTCAAATTCTTAATGAATGTCACCTTGTCGACATCAATGGTTACGCGCGCTCCGTGCGATGACTTTCCTGCGCTGTTAGATGCAACGCATTTGTAATCCCCAGAGTCAATTTCAGAGTCAACATTTGTAATAATTAATTCAATGTTTTCACCATCAAAGTTTTGTGTGACTGTTTCCGATGGAGTTAGTATCTGATTATTTCTATACCATGTTATAATTGGAACAGGATTGCCCGTTACTCTTGCTACTAATTTTATGACACCCTTTTCTTTAACGGTAAGTTCTTGGAATCTGTTAATGAATAACGGTGGTTCAGCATTCTCTTCTGTAGGTTCTGCAATGTTAAAAAAATGAATATTTATTATACTTGTAAAAAAATATAATTGAAAAATGTATTATTACATAAGTCTGATTCTAAGATAAGTAGCTGAAGTACCCGTATTATGAGGTATCTAAGACAACAAAGATACCACACGATACCCAGACCCGAAGCAACATAGAAAAGTCCTTTTTCAACATTGTTTCGACCGGGAATCAAAAACGGGAACCTCGGCGATGACACCTTGAAAATGGCGTGCGAACCACTCGTAAGGAGGTCTTCAAATATAATAATACTAATAATATTTGTTTTTTATATTATTCAAAATTAAGCATCCTGTATGCTGATAAATACAATCAAAACATACATGTACATAAAGTAAAACTACTTTTAACGTATAAATCGCATATACATTTGGTAATTTTAAGATGTTCCGGATTCTTTACAGGTTCTGTGTGCGCTCACCTTGTTTTTAAGTATAAATTTACACACATATATATATATATATATATCAAATTTTTTACCTTCTATTGTAATCACAGCAGAAGTTTCAGTAGAACCTTCAGAGTTAACTGCCTTTAGAGTGTATACACCATCATCTTTGCCCTTCTTTGGTTTAACAATTGTGATCGTATGGGTATCACCGTCAGATTTCGTAGTTTGCTTTTTGACAGGTTCATTATTCTTATACCATGTTACTTTTGGCTGTGGATTACCCACCACCTGAGCGCTTAATACAACACTTTCGCCTTCTCTTATAGTCATATTTTTCAAAGGCTCTATAACTTGTGGTTTTTCCCTCTGTCCAGTTTTTATTTTAAGAACGATCGGCAAACTGGCTTCACCTTCCCTGTTGACGGCCAAAACGGTGTATGTTCCTTCTTGGAATTTCTTTACATTTGATATTTTGAGTACACTACAATACATATGCATGTCGGACTCAGTTGCTACAGAAATATTTTCATCCGGAATGATCTCTTCTCCCTTGAAAAACCATGCTATGTCAGGTTCGGGGATAGCAACGAGCCGACATTCCAAGAATATTTGAGTCCCTTCATCTACATACTGTGCCTTTGGCCTCTTCGAGAATGTTGGTGGAATACCCTCAAGTATATCTGCCAAAGACGATTCTCTAGAAAGACTTTTTCTTGATAATATAGTCATTTCAGATCCGTGATCAGACAGTGGTGCTTCAACCACCAGCTCTGTGGTGCTGGATGCAAATCCAGCGGCGTTTTTCGCTACACAAGTGAATGTACCAGCGTCTTCAGGGAATACTTCACGAATCACAAGAGTGGCTACATTATCGTCATCGTAATACATTTGGAAATCTTGTGATGGTTTGATTATAGCCGTTTGCCTGAACCACGTTATCTGAGGTCGAGGATGACCTTCTACTTGGCATTCAAATTGCACGGTAGAACCATCAGGTGTATGCTTAGGTCGTAATTTCTCGACGAATATGGGTGCGACTGCTTGCTCTTCAGATGCAGGCTCTGTAATATTATTAAATTTAGATGGAGGCTACTATTCTAGTATTAATACAGATAATTTAACATCAATAGTCTCATGGAATAACAGTAATGTGGTTTATAATATAAATCAGTTCGTAATCTATCTATAAAGTTTTCTAAAGTAAATCTCAACTGAAGCATGTGCTGATTGATTATAATACAATACTTACTCTCAAACACTGGCAGTTTATCAATCTTTTCATTTAGTTTCTTCTGAAGGTACAGTGTATAATTAGCTTCATCCATCAGATACTGAGCAGGCACCCAACCTTTTTCTTCTGTGAGATGCTTACGTACAAACCACCAGTCTTGATTTGTTGTTTCTGTGCAGATTACAGTTAAGTCACATTAATGTAATAGTTATTGAATTGGAAGTTTTTACATAATAAAAAGAGTAGCTCGGTGGCGTAGTGGATAAGCGCCGCGGCCCGCGATCGTTGTCGTTAAGCAACTTTCGTAAGGGTCGGTCACGGGATGGGTGACCAAAAAATTATTATCTCGAGCTACTCCGTGCGTCGGAAGGCACGTTAAGCCGTTGGTCCCGACTGCATTTGCAGTCGTTAATACCCTCCAATCCGCAGTGGGCCATCGTGGAGGGTCATGGCCCGTCCTCCTTAATCTGAGCCTTAAGGCCTGAGCCCCTGCAGTGGGGACGTAAAAAGGCTGGTGATGTGACATAATAAAAATGTTACGTGAACTATACATTTAAATGAGAAGTAATTTTTTATTTATACCATTTTGTGACATTTGTAATATAAACAACAATGCATTTGTAAGTCGTCATTCAACATTAGAACAGTCTCAAAGTAAACTCGTACCTGTGAACACGTTTATTAATAATACCGATCCTTTACTTACCAATTAGTTAAAATCACCCTATATACCAATAAATAAATACCCGAATAAATAAGGTGCCAACAACTTAAAGTATAGATATTTTAAAAGATGATTAAACTCCGCTCTCGGAGTATTATTGGGAAACATAACACGATAAAATGATATTCCTTTGAACCTATTCTAATTATTTCTTAACTGGTCACTTCAGGTAAATAAATTAAATACTTGAACTTCAATGTGTGTTTGTATGATAGTGAGATTTAACGGAATATATACAAATAACGGACAAATAACGGAAAGTGTTTAATAGGTACATATTTATGTACAAAGAAAGATTATTTTTATACAGAATCATATTGTTACTTTTCGGTAAATGAAACAAAAGAACAAATATATAATTAATAGTTTCAGAATTTTAATAATTTATCTGTTAGAACGCGATGTAATTTAAAAATATAAAACTATTTCCTTGCTTTTTACATTACCTAATATGTAGAGGCGCTCGCCTTCTACCAGGTTGATCGCCTCGTCTGTTTCAGCCACGTATGAATATACAGCAAATACTGTATCTCCACTTCGAACATCCAGTGGCGTGTCTTTAATAGAAAATATTCCAGCTATGATTAGGGGGTAGGTATCTTCTTCGCGAGTTAACACAGTTCATTATTATTATTGCCTGGGCAAGTATACCTTGTGCATGAGTATTTATAATATAGCCTTTAGCGGGCACCATAATACAATATAGCATTGTGACGTATAGTGAGTCACCAGCTATTTATTTTACAGTCAAACTGTGCAATAATGATATCCCATTAAGAATGCCCATAATGTTAAAAAGAAAATGACATGAAATTGCAAGGCTGGTTTATCAAAATCATACACTCGGTTTTTTAATTGAAAATTTAAAGTTATGCACGTCTTAAACCAAACTTAAACGATACTTAACCATCTTTCCCTTTCTGATTTCATTTTCTTAATGATCAGTTGATAGCCTTTTATAAAACCAGGACTTTTTGGCATATGAAACATAAAAAACCTTAAGTTATTGAGGCTTCGTTAGGCTTCTTTTGTGGAATAAATTAGAAAATAAAAAAGTTTTAAAAGCTATTTACATAACATATTTATAATAACGGGTATTAGACGCGATTTTTACGAAATGGAAACGGATAGATCGTTGCCTTTTTTAGATGTAAGATTAGCCGCGAGGTCTGATGGGTCCTTAACACACTGTGTATACCGAAAACCAATGCACCCAGATAGGATACCGTCACCTGCAATCTGTAGTAAATTCGTAGAAGAACAGAGCATACGACCTCTGTGACCCGGAGCATTTAGAGCGGGAGCTACAGCATGTTCAGGAGGCTCTACATAGAAACGGATACCAGGTGATGGGGCGACAAAAGCAGCCAATGAAGAGGTACAGGCATCCTATGGTGAGTAGACAGCCAGCCTATATGCCTTATGTCAAAGGAGTGAGGGACAAGGTCGTCCACGTATTACGTGAGTCCTCCATTCTGACAGTTTATACTCCAGGTATAAGAGGGAGTGACATCGTAGACACTGCCAAGGATATTCTGTCTTAGTCAACACCGGGGATTTACAAAATCGACTGCAGCTGTGGTGGTTCCTATATAGGTAAAACCAAGAGATCCATCAAAGAAAGGATTAAAGAAAACATAGCAGTTGTCAAAAACCGTCAGGTGAGTAAGTCTGCCATTGCGGAACACCTACTGGAAAGGGACACAAATCACTGGATTGAGTTTTACCGTACGCAAGTCCTTTTCACGGAACGCCACTTTTATTCAAGTGTAGTGCGTGAAGCGATTGAAATTAAGAAATATCCTAATAACTTCAATCGGGAAGACCGATATAAATTGTCACAAGCGTAGAATAAAGTATTTAATAAAACGAAATCTCTTTAAGTCGCAATTTTTTTTGAAACGCAATTTTCGCAACCGGTAAATCTCCAGAATAGTGTTCCTCCAGTTTTGTTTGTGACGGTAGTTGGATGAAAAATTTGAGGGTGAAAGAAGATTCATCCTCGGATGTAGAGGCGTAGTGTTGCTGCTCCAGTCTCGTCGTGACCACGGCTGGTGCAACTCGCCCGAAACGTCGGCGCAGGTCAATGTAAAAATCGCGTCTAAAACCTGTTATTATAATGTAATAATGCAGCGCGATAATTTAAAACTGAATATTTACATATCAAATGAAATAACTTATTATGAATATCAAAAATATAAATATTTACTCAAAATATAATGTATAACGTACCTGGAAATTCTTGTTCCCTGGAAATGCTAACTGTGACATCTGCTTCTGTAATATGAATATGTCAAATATTTTATAAAATAATCTACTTTTAATTATTACATTACATTAATCAATATTCAAATTTTACTGTATTATTCAGTTTATGTCTCGATGACTACGCCCATGCTTTGAAATATATCATACAAAATTTTAGCTGCTCTTTAATGCATACACACGTTTTTCGAGTATTAGATATGTTTGTTTTTTTTTTTTAATTTCTTCTATTTGCATAAAATATTGAACATGGCATACTTTTGTTTGTCCTAATTTCAATGATCTGTTCTCACATGTCTAGGAACAGTATGCGAAATTAAATTATACGTGGAATTGCTTAAAAGATGGCAAAAAGTATGCTAAAATCGATTACGTAAAAACAAAAAACCCGACTACGAAAAAATAAATTTTAAAAAATACATAAAAATTAACTCAAATAAAAAACTAATTTTAAAATATACATGGAAAGCTTAACTTAAATAATTTGAATGGGCCCCGACTCTGAGTCGTTCTGTTCTGCATTAGAATTTATTATTTGTTTTATGTGTGTATCGATTATAAAACTATTTCAATTGTGTAGTTATTTAGTATTACTTAACAGAATTCTAAACTACTGGGCTTGATTTTTCTTTTTAGTTTTTATTTAAGTTAATTTATTCATGTATTTTTTAAAATTTGTTTTTACGAAGTCGGGATTTTTGTTTTTCTTTAAATTATTTATTTTTATTTTATAATTTTTAGTTACGATTCGTTGACTTCGTGATAAGATGGTAAATTTCGCAATCTAGTCATTTCATTGAGGGAGTTAATATCGTGTGGATTATTAAGTAAATTGCTGTGGTCTGAACTACTGATGATTAGTCCCTCAAGAGACCTAACTCGGCTCAAAACTACATATGCTTGACCTTTATTTTTGTTTGTATATCCTTAATACTTTAAATAAAAACTTAAATCAATAAGTAAGAAAATTAGCGAATATGATTGTTTTGTTAAACAACTTTAAATCGTAATATATCCTAAACTATTATTTAAAATGAAAAGTGATAAAAGAAACCTAAATATGATTTTAAAATACCTATTCAACGACACCCCTGTTCACATAGTTCATCGACTTTTTTTTTTCATTTTGACAATATGGCGTTTGGTTGTCGCTGTGGTGAATTTTGAGTAGGTACTGTCATGTCTTTAGTGACATTCACAAGGTTAAATCGATTGACGTAAGAATCATAAATATCGGACTACGAATTCGGTCTCTAGAACGCCACATAGAAACAAACATATATACATACATAGACTGATAAACACATTACCCTCCTTTGCGTCGCGCAATCGGGTAAACATATATCACGAACAAGAATATTAAGCTAAAAGCTAAAAATATCATCACGTTTCACGTACAACATTAGTGAATCATATAGAAAGTTTTAGTTTAGTTCATATCTCAATATCTTTCTAAAAATATCGTTTGAAATTTTAGTTAGTTTTAGCCGAAATAACAACATTCAACAGAAATCTTTAACTGAACGCGTTGCGAGCTTAGATCATAATCCACAAAAGCTTTAGGTTTTTGATAAAAATACTGGATTTGTTCAGAATAGTGATAAAGTAAAGTTGTGATATTATCATTATCCGAATCTTGATTAAAAACTTCTTATTAAATTAATCCCATAACATATATTTCTTCTAAATATATAGTCTTTTATTATTATTTATTATTATTGCACATAGGCCTCCCACAAGGTGGACCGACGATCTGGTGAGGGTCGCGGGAAGCCGCTGGATGCGTGAGGCGCAGGACCGATCACGTTGGAGATCTTTGGGGGAGGCCTATGCCCAGCAGTGGGCGTCTCTCGGCTGATATGATGATGATGATTGCATATTATTTACCGCTATAAATGTTGTTGAAATAGGTAATGGTCATTTATGTTGACAAAAATACTCTCAAATGGAAGATTAAATAGAATTTGTGAAACTACATACCTTGTATTTGTGATGGTTTCTTAGGTTTTCGTTTAGCTAAAATTGTAAGTTGTTCTTCATCATAAGTGTCCACATTAATTCTTTTTGGTTTCAATTCTATACTTAACTCTTCGACCTCACTGACTTCATATTTTGGTTTTTTAACTTTACGTTGAATTACCATTTCAACATTGTCATCAGATTCTGCCTCACTAACTATTATTTCTTCTGCTTGGCTATCATCATCAATTTCTTGTGTTATTTGAATAGACGCTTCATCGGCTGCTTCAGATAAAGTGATCTTTTTCTTCGGTTTCAGTTTAATTTTACTTGAAAGTGATAACTCTTCTTGTGTAAACTGTTCTACCTGTGGTTTCACGTCATAAGTTACTTCTTCCTGATCGTCAATTATGTATTTTGGTTTGCGTTCTAGTTTCAAACTGATATCCTCAATAATTTCACTAACTTCTTCTTTCTTTGGTTTAGAAACGGTTACACTTGAACTAATTTCTTCAACAATTTCTTTGACTGGTTGCGGTTTTTTCAAAGATACCATCAAGTTAGTTATATTATCATCGCGTTCATCATCACTTTCAATAATTTCTACAACTTCAGGCCCATCAGTTTCCTCTGTGTAAAATTTAATGGATGCTTCATCTGCTTCTTCATTGAAGGTTGGTTGTCTTTGTGGCTTAAGTTTCACTTTACTAGACATTGATATTTCTTCTTCAGCATATGAATCTAACTGTATGTTAAATTCTTGCTCAACGTCTTCTTTCGTTTTCGTAGATTTTGGCCTGAAAGTAACATTTTCAGGTTCCGTGATCTCTGGAAGTGTAATAGATGATTTACGAAGAGGTTTTAATTTTTTCTTTATTGTGACTTCATCTACAATTTCTTCAGTCTTTTTAACACTTGGTCGACGTGGCTTTATAATGAATTGCTCAGGTTCATCTTCTTTGTCACTTCCCAATAATTCTTCTGATCGTACAATATCTTTGTTTTGTGTTGCTTCCACGATATCCTCATATCCGAACATTGGTTTTTCAAGCTCTGTTTTTTCAATTTCAGGTAACTGTGGTTGTTTATATATCTTCTTTTTGATCTTGGCTGCTTCTTTGATATTCCTAGATAGGATGCCGTTTTGTCTTATACTACCTAAAAAGCTAATACTAGGTAGAATGATTTGTGGTGGCCAATCTTTTATATATGTAATCCTACTTTTCAGTTGGAATTTTGGAAGAGTAGTCGAAGAAAGTTCTTGCTTAGGTTTCGCTACTGTTTTCTTTAATTTAAGTTTTGTGAATTGAGGTCCTTCAACGTTTTCTGCATGCTGCGCTTTACTTATTTCAATAGTTTTCCTTTCTATCTTAATTGGGGTAAGTTTCAATTTAGGTTTCTTTTCTAATCCTTTAGGTTTATCTAATAATTCCTGTTCTGTGACTTTTCTGTCTTCTTCTGGAACCTCTTTTTTATCGATTGACTTCTTTATATTTTTTAATTTTTTATCTTTTTTAGGTTCTAAATCTTCGTCATCTTTAGACAATATGGTTCCTGTAGGCGTCTCATTCTCTTTTTTGGGTATTTCTTCTACTTTATTGTTTTCTGATGATTGAGTATCGTTTTCTGGAGATTTATTTTCTAACTCTTCTGGCTCTTGTAACGTTTCTTGATCCGCATCTTTTCTGTCTTCTGATGTAACCTCTTTTTTATCAATTGGTTTCTTCAATTTTTTCGGCTTTTTATCTTTTTTAGGTTTTAAATTGTCATCATCTTTGGACAATCCAGTTTCTGTTGGCGTTTCATTCTCTTCTTTAGGTATTTCTTCTACTTTATTGATTTCTGAGGGTTGGCTATCGTTTCCTAGTGATTTCTCTACGAACTCTTCGAGCTTTTGTAACGTTACTTGTTTTGTATCTTTTCTGTCTTCTTCTGGAACCTCTTTTTTATCTATTGGTTTCTTTACTTTTTTTGTTTTCTTATTCTTTTCACTTTCTATCTGATTCACTTTGGCTTCTGTTTCTTCAGGTGTTTCTTGATATCCTAAAGGACTTTCAATTTTTTCTTCATCAGCAGTATCAATGGGTTTTTCGGTTATTTTTACCTGCGGTATTTCATTTCCATCTGGTGCTTTATCGTTTTTGTCATTTGTTTCTTCTATTTCTCGTATTTCAACCAGTTGATCTGGTGTATTTGTGTCTGATTTTACGTTTGGTGTGGTACCTTCTGTTTTAATTGCCGGTTTCGTAGATTTTTTTGGTTTTTGTTTCTTTAATGTCTGTTTAGGTGTTTCTATTTCTGTGGCATTTTCCATTTGAGCTAAAGCTTTTTCTGGGACTTCTTGTGATGTTTCTATGATTTCTTCAATATTTTGTTTCATTTCGGGGTGTGACTCAACGTCACTAATTTTTTCAGTATCTTCTGAAGTTGTACGTTGCTTTTCTTGGAGGTTTTTCGATTTAACTTCTTCTAGATTTGAAAATGATGTATCGGGTAATGACTCGTCATTAACTGTAGTATCTATATTATCGGGAATCCTTTTACCTTCGATCATTTCTGTCGGTTTTTCATTTTCAGGGGTAAAATCAATTTTTTCTAATTTCTCTAATTCGACTTCATAATCAGGAATGTTTTTCAATTTAGGTTGTTTTTTCTTTAGTTTGGCAGCTTCTTTCACGTTTCTCGATAGTTCTCCATTTTGTCGCACGCTGCCCATATATGATATAGTGGGTTTAATTTCTGAGGGAGGCCAGTCAGTAATATGTCTGATACGACTTTTTAATTGGAATTTTGGTAAAGTTACTGTCGTTGATTCTTGTTTTGGTTTTTGGGTAGGTTTTTTCAATTTTATTTTTGCAAATTGTGGGCCTTCAATCTTCTCCGCATGTTGGGCTTCACTTATCTTTATAGTCTTTTGTTCAATTTTTTGTTTTACAAGTTTTGGTTTTTTAGTTCTTGGTGATGTTATGTTCATCTCTACTTCTGTAGGTTTTTCTTCCTCTGGCTCCATAGGTACAGGTTTGTCTTCCTTTGGTTTTTCATCGTCGAAGTTAGCTGTTTTCTTCACATTTTTCGGTTTCTTCTTTTTATTTTCATCAATTTTTTCCAACAATGAAATATCTGTAACAGTAATACAATTTTGTTTATTTATGACATTTTTCCTTTACAATAATAATATTTGTCTTTTTATTCGTGGGATTCAAAATGGAAGTATCTTCTAAGTTTATTGTTTCCTATTTTTCATCTTATATTTTACAGAAGTAAAAACGTAATTTATTGTAATATGAATAATAAAATTCAGTTCTATATGATAACACTGTTAAGATAAAAAAAATTAAGATAGTATATGTATTAAATGTTTATTTTTTGGTTGTTACTATAAATCATTCAACTTCGGGTTAAATAATACCTTCATTACTTTAAGGAATACAACCTGGTAACTTACCTTTTCTAAGAAATCTGCTAAACATTACTAAATATAGTAAAGAAAACACTTATGACAATGACGATGTATCAATTGTTTTATATATATATATTATGTGCACGAATCAACAGTTAGGTTTTTCGTTTGGTAATTTCTTACATTTAACCTTGTTAATATTGGTGTAATATTGTGTCTAAATAATTTGAGTGTGATGTGTTTTATAATGTGTACATACATCTACTATAGTGTAAATTTTTAAAGGGTAATACAATACACATTTGTTGTGTAATATTTTCGAAATGGTTTTGTTTTAAAGATAATCGGGTTTATATTCCATAAAACTGTAGATTGTGGTCGAAGCACTATCCAGTATTTGAGTAAAGATTGGTTCTATAGTTGTTTTATTGGTTACATGCACTGTTTCTGGTTTCTCCTCGTTAAATTTTGGTGTACAATTTGTGTTGAATATTCAGTGGTGTGATGTGATCTCTATTATGTACTGGAATAATTGGTATTTCTTCAGCTACTTGTTCTGATGTTATTTTACTTGTTTCCTCCCTATTACGACTTTCGTAATGGTCTTTGTTTATGTGATCTTACATTCAGGCGTCTGTACCTACGTGACGGCAATTTCATTAGATAGCTTTACTATCTTGTGTGGTTTTGTATATTATTTTATTACTTTAATGGTATCTAAAGCACATGTTGCATATAATGGAGTAGTTACGTCTTCGTTAAGTTGTGGTCTTGTTTGTGCAGCTATGACGGGTAAATTATCATCATAGTATTTTGCCTTGTAGTATTTCAATTTCTTCGTTATATATTTCTTCAAGACATTTAATGATTTTAGCTCAGGTTGGTTCTTCAGCTTCCTGCTTTGACAGTAATGGTTGGAGCCTTATCATCTACTTTGTAATCACTAATGTCGGTGGTGTCTTGTTGAGTCTTTTATTATTTTTTATCTCTCGTTTGGAACTTTTAAAAGATATCACTTTATTTATGTCAACTTTTGTTACTAGTGCGGTTTTGAGTTCGATAACGGTTGCAATATCAGTTTAGTACAGAATATTGACTGGTGTGAGTGTGTTGTCTAAAATGTGTAACTAGTGATATTGATAGTGTGTTTTCGTTGTGTAGTATAGTGATAGTAGATAGTGTGTAGTGATTTCGGTAGTTAACATTTTGTGTCCTACTTTCGCGTTTTTGTTGACCTTAACAGATTTAATATTGCTAACATTTATTTTTACTCGTGTTACTTGTGTAGTGTTAAGTTTTTAAGTGTTGGGCTTTTGGTGGTTTGGTCTGTGATTTGGTTAGTTAAGTGTACTGAAAGATAAGCGTTTGTTCAGTAGTGACTATGGTAGTGTCAATTTTGGGTCCTACTTTCTTTTTGATAACATGATTTGTAACCTTGTTTTTATAAAACATACCTTCGGGTGCAAGTTGCTCTTCACCTTCCGTTTCTTCCGGTTTCGCTAAACTCTCCAGAGGCTTGGTTTTTTCTTTAATGGGCTTGTCCTCCATTACAGTGATGGTTGTGACGGGAGCATAGTCCCTTATTTGGGTAGTAAGAACTTCCATAATTTGCTCTTTTGGACCCTTCTTTTTCTTTTCTGCTTCCGTACGCACCTGACTAAGTTGTATTTGTTCTGGCTCTTCGATTACATTTGCTGAACCGACATCGTATATTGTCTCCAATGGTGATGTGACCTCATCGTTGAACTCTTCTGTGGTGTGTACAGACAAGACAGGTTGTTTGCCGCCCTCTTTTTCTGTGATTATTTCAGTGTTATCTATTTTGGGTCCCGTTTTCTTTTTGATGACACGTTTATTCACTATTTTGCTGATTGCCTTGCCGTCAGGAGTCTCTGTTTCTTCAACGGTGGTTTCCTCTGGTAGCGTTTGAATAGGTAAAGTATCTTCAGGTGTTTCCTCTTCTTTGACGGAGACAATGGTTATGGGAGCTTTATCATCTTCTATGGTGGTGATAATTTCTGTGTTTTCCTGTTTCGGACCTTTCATCTTTTTGATAGTGCCTTTGTTGACCTTTACAGATTTTACTTCAACGGTATGAGTTTTAATTTGTGTGTGTTGTACAATGTCTGGTTTGTCTATAACAAGTGTTGCTATGTCTGATTTGTGTAAAGACTCAAACGGTTCAGTGGTTTCGTCTGTGATTTGTTCAGTTGTGTGTACTGAAGTGATTGGTGTTAGTTCGTCTGTTTGATAAGTAGTGATTTCGGTAGTTTCAACTTGGGGTTCTACTTTCTTCTTGATAAGACGTTTTGTACCCTTCTTTTTCGTAACCTTACCATCAGGTGTGAGTTGCTCTACAATATTTGTTTCCTCCGGCATTTCTATAAGCTCAACGGGCGTAGTTTCTTCTTCGTTTGGTTTATCCTCCACAATACTGACAGTTGTAATAGGAATATCTTCACCTACTTGGGTAGTAAGAAGTTCCGTAATTTGCTCTTTTGGGCCCTTCTTTTTCTTAATAATGTGTTTCGTGGTTTCGACTGATTTTACGTCACCTGTTTCAGTACGCACCTGACTAAATTGTATTTGTTCTGGCTCTTCGATTACATTTGCTGAGCCGACATCGTATATTGTCTCCAATGGTGATGTGACCTCATCGTTGAACTCTTCTGTGGTGTGTACAGATAGGACAGGTTGTTTGCCGCCCTCTTTTTCTGTGATTATTTCAGTGTTTTCTATTTCGGGTCCCGTTTTCTTTTTGATGACACGTTTATTCACTATTTTGCTGATTGCCTTGCCGTCAGGAGTCTCTGTTTCCTCAACTGTGGTTTCCTCTGGTAGCTCTACCGTTTGAATGGGTAAAGTATCTTCTGGTGTTTCCTCTTCTTTGACGGAGACAATGGTTATGGGAGCTTTGTCATCTTCTTTGGTGGTGATGATTTCCGTGATTTCCTGTTTCGGTCCTTTCTTCTTTTTGATGACGCGTTTGGTGACCTTTACAGATTTAACATCACCGGTATATGTTTTAACTTGTGTGAGTTTTACAGTGTCTGGTTCTTCTACTATAAGTGTTGCTATGTCTGACATGTGTAAAATCTCAAACGGTTCAGTGGTTTCGTCTGTGGTTTGTTCAGTCGTGTGTACTGAAATGATTGGTGTTAAGTCGTCAGTTTGTTCAGTAGTGATTTCGGTAGTTTCAACTTTGGGTCCTACTTTCTTTTTGATAAGACGTTTTGTAACCTTCTTTTTAGTGACCTTACCTTCAGGTGTGAGCTGCTCTTCAACATTTGTTTCTTCCGGCATTTCGAATATCTCAACAGGCATAGTTTCTTCTTCGTTTGGTTTATCCTCCACAATACTGACAGTTGTAATAGGAACATCTTCACCTACTTGGGTAGTAAGAATTTCCGTTGTTTCCTCTTTAGGGCCCCTCTTTTTCCTTATAATGCGTTTCGTGGTTTTGACTGTTTTTACGTCGCCAGTTTCCGTACGCACCTGACCAAATTGTATTTGTTCTGGCTCTTCGATTACATCTGCTGAATCGAAATCGTATATTGTCTCCAATGGTGATGAAACCTCATCGGTGAACTCTTCTGTGGTGTGTACACAGAGGACAGGTTGTTTGTCGCCCTCTTTTTCTGTGATTATTTCAGTGGTTTCTATTTTGGGCCCCTTTTTCTTTTTGATGACACGTTTGGTCACTATCTTGCTGACTGGCTTGCCATCAGGAGTCTCTGTTTCTTCAACAGTGGTTTCCTCTGGTAGCTCTATTGTTTCAATGGGTACAGTTTCTTCAGGTGTTTCCTCTTCTTTGACGGACACAATAGTTACAGGAGTTTTGTCATCTTCTTTGGTTGTGATGATTTCCGTGATTTCTTGTTTTGGTCCTTTCTTCTTTTTGATAATGCGTTTGGTGACCTTTACCGATTTAACATCACCGGTATCTGTTTTAATTTGTGTGAGTTGTACAGTGTCTGGTTCTTCTACTATAAGTGTTGCTATGTCTGATTTGTGTGAAATGTCAAACGGTTCAGTGGTTTCGTCTGTGGTTTGTTCAGTCGTGTGTACTGAAATGATTGGTGTTAAGTCGTCTGTTTGTTCAGTAGTGATTTCGGTAGTTTCAACTTTGGGTCCTACTTTCTTTTTGATAAGACGTTTTGTAACCTTCTTTTTAGTGACCTTACCTTCAGGTGTGAGCTGCTCTTCAACATTTGTTTCTTCCGGCATTTCGAATATCTCAACAGGCATAGTTTCTTCTTCGTTTGGTTTATCCTCCACAATACTGACAGTTGTAATAGGAACATCTTCACCAACTTGGGTAGTAAGAATTTCCGTTGTTTCGTCTTTAGGGCCCTTCTTTTTCCTTAAAATGCGTTTAGTGGTTTTGACTATTTTTACGTCGCCTGTTTCCGTACGCACCTGACCAAATTGTATTTGTTCTGGCTCTTCGATTACATCTGCTGAATCGAAATCGTATATTGTCTCCAATGGTGATGAAACCTCATCGGTGAACTCTTCTGTGGTGTGTACAGACAGGACAGGTTGTTTGTCGCCCTCTTTTTCTGTGATTATTTCGGTGGTTTCTATTTTGGGCCCCTTTTTCTTTTTGATGACACGTTTGGTCACTATCTTGCTGACTGGCTTGCCGTCAGGAGTCTCTGTTTCTTCAACAGTGGTTTCCTCTGGTAGCTCTATTGTTTCAATGGGTACAGTTTCTTCAGGTGTTTCCTCTTCTTTGACGGACACAATAGTTACAGGAGCTTTGTCATCTTCTTTGGTGGTGATGATTTCCGTGATTTCTTGTTTTGGTCCTTTCTTCTTTTTGATGACGCGTTTGGTGACCTTTACAGATTTAACATCACCGGTATCTGTTTTAACTTGTGTGAGTTGTACAGTGTCTGGTTCTTCTACTATAAGTGTTGCTATGTCTGATTTGTGTAAAATCTCAAACGGTTCAGTGGTTTCGTCTGTGGTTTGTTCAGTCGTGTGTACTGAAACGATTGGTGTTAGGTCGTCTGTTTGTTCAGTAGTGATTTCGGTAGTTTCAACTTTGGGTCCTACTTTCTTTTTGATAAGACGTTTTGTAACCTTCTTTTTAGTGACCTTACCTTCAGGTGTGAGCTGCTCTTCAACATTTGTTTCTTCCGGCATTTCGAATATCTCAACAGGCATAGTTTCTTCTTCGTTTGGTTTATCCTCCACAATACTGACAGTTGTAATAGGAACATCTTCACCTACTTGGGTAGTAAGAATTTCCGTTGTTTCCTCTTTAGGGCCCTTCTTTTTCCTTATAATGCGTTTCGTGGTTTTGACTGTTTTTACGTCGCCTGTTTCCGTACGCACCTGATCAAATTGTATTTGTTCTGGCTCTTCGATTACATCTGCTGAATCGAAATCGTATATTGTCTCCAATGGTGATGAAACCTCATCGGTGAACTCTTCTGTGGTGTGTACAGACAGGACAGGTTGTTTGTCGCCCTCTTTTTCTGTGATTATTTCGGTGGTTTCTATTTTGGGCCCCTTTTTCTTTTTGATGACACGTTTGGTCACTATCTTGCTGACTGGCTTGCCGTCAGGAGTCTCTGTTTCTTCAACAGTGGTTTCCTCTGGTAGCTCTATTGTTTCAATGGGTACAGTTTCTTCAGGTGTTTCC